>CM034156.1:419079620-419679620 GCA_019776745.2 Taxus chinensis | reverse complement strand
TATTAGGATGATTCATCCTACAACTTAAGAAAGAAGAAGAATCAATACATACTACTCCTTACACACTTCATCATCTGAAAGACAGAAATAGGTTTAGAACTCACCTAACTACTTCAGTTCAAGGATATCAATATAAGGATTCCATAAATAAGAGACAACATCTAAACAAGAATCCCAAATCCATCCAAGAAGAATAGGAAATCAAAATAGTCTAACTGAAAGTCTTACTAACTTCTTCCTATTAGAAGATATAATTCAAGGATCTGAAACCATACTTTCCACAAATCCAAGCTATACTCAAACAAAATAAATCTCTTAACCAATCCACAATAAGTTTCCATCTCAGAAGAGAATCAATTAAAGATAAGCTCAGTCAATGAACTTATACAATCAACAAAAAAAGGATCTCAAATAGAAAAGGACCCAGTCCATAATTCATTTCATTTATACTATGAAATGAATTCCCTTATCTAATTCAAACTTAGAAATTCTTTAACTAGTTCCCAAAAGAGAACACAAAACTGAATGCACAGTTAAAGAATGCACACTTCAAACTTTCCATTACAAATCTTACCAACTGGTTTACCTATTCCATTCATCAAACACAAGTTCAAATTCAGTTCACAGAATGAAGTACACAGTACAGTCCCTAAAACAGTATACTGTCCCCAAGAGATCATATTCATTTCTCTTTTTAAAACCTAGAGATTCATTCAATGAATCCAACAAGGAATATAAATCCACAAACAATGTAAGATATACAAGGATCAAAAAAATGCACAAACTCAAAAGACTTAAGTTCCATTACATGGCTTCAACAACTTAATGCAAAGGAGTAAGTAGTTCGTGATCCCAAATAAGAACAATATTACAAAGCATTCTGAACAGTGATACTGTATCCTTTCATACAAAACTCAGTATACTAGGTTTTAGATTCAACATTCTATTAAAACCCAAGAATCAAATAAAAGATCATAAGAGAGTAAAGAAAACCCAATGATGTTTAAGTCAAGAGATGTTCCAATCTTACTTCCAACTCAACTGAAACTGAATCACAACCAGGACTCTCAAGTTCAGTTTAAAAGATTAAGATAGGGAAAGTATTTGTTTCAACATCTAACAAGAAGGAGAGTAACTACTACACTTCCAGAAGTCTCTAAAACTGTTATGACTATTCCAAACGAACCACAAAAATCAACCAAACCCACAACAAGACATAGTTCTAGTCGATTAATCCTATGAACAAAATAGTCAAACTTCAACAAGACATGGGTTTGCTCAGGGCAGAGAAGGAAAGATAAGCTTCACATTCACTCACCCTATCCAGTTCAAAAAGGCAGTACAGTCTCCAAAACAGAAGTGCCACAATCATTCCAACAAGAAGCTACAAGGAGAAGATCTCAAAGAGATTACCAGGTCTACTTCTAAACAAAACAAATCTCTCAAGACCCTTTTGAACAGACAACCCTTAAATGAGATTAAATCTTCTTAAATCCTTAAAACCATCAAAAATCCAGCTCATAATACAAGTACATAATCAAACATGTCGATTCCAACTTAAGTTCAGAACAACCATCTATGGAATACTAGAACAATATCAAACACGAGCTTTGAACAAAAGTTCAAAACTTCATAAGGCTCAATACTAGCTCAGAAAAACACGAAGTTCAAATACAAGCCTATAATGAAACCCAAAGCCCTAAATACAAGCTCAGAAAAAAACACCAATGCTCTATTACGAGTTCAAGCATTTTCAATTCCTTAAAGAAGAATAAAACTCTAGCTCAGAGTGTAAGTACAGAACAGAACTCAACAACTCAACTATAAGTTCAATATTCACGAGAACTAAATAAGAATACAGTGTTGAATATGAAGATTCAACCAAAATTTCAGAACTACACCAAGTTCTAACACATCTCAGAAAAAACACAAAGTTCCCATACAAGCTCAACAAAACACAAGACCACAATAGAGATTCAGAACCATACAAGCAACAAATGCCAGTTCAGAAAAACCAAGAAGCTCTACTACAAATTCAATGAACACAGACTCTAAATAATAGTTCAGAATGAAACATAAGGCAACGAATGCTAGTTCAGTCAACACTAGCCTTGAATACAAGTTACAGAGCTTCAAAAACAAGTTCGCATGAATATCACCATTAAACTAGCACAGAGAAAGTTTCCCAAAAACTACCATTACCAGCAATGGATTTACATTCCAAAAACCACAGAGATTTCATGAAAACATGCAAGTAATTAACTAGACAAATCATGCAAATATTTATCTCAAGAGAGCAGAATTGTTTTAATGAATCATTTAGAAGAAAGCAAGAAATCTTAATGGGTAGAGCCTATCATGCCTGATAGTGCCTCTGCCAATTCGAAGGAGACTTCCAACCGAGCTTCCAAACTCTTTTTCTTCTCCATGACAGATCAACAACCAAATAATTTTTCTTCCAATGCCTCTTATACATTCCCTTGATCGAAAATAGACCAGAGAAACCAAAAATAGCCAAGAAGAAGAAGAAGTCGAACTATTGGTTCAAAGAACCAGATAGCTCCATGCAGAGAAAAATTCGCAAGGCATGCAAAACCAAACAACCTCTCACAAACCCACCTCCCGTGTTTCCAAGATGGTTTGCACACAAAAACTGAGATTCATTAATGCCATAACTCCTAATTCTCCCACTTATCTCTCCTTGCCACCGCCTCCCAAAACTGGCGAGTACCAATTCCAAATCAACATGCAATTCCATACTTAGCGAAGCCTCCACGTAAGCCCCACTAAATTTTAACTAGCCCTTTCCAAACTGGCAGTACCTCCAAGCATTTAAATCCAATCAAATCAAATAAAATCCATTGGAACCGTCACCGTAGTGACATGCGACCTTAGGCCCCTTTCAAATAGTTTAGGCTAGATTTCCCAAAACTTAGGTTAGTCCAACAATTAATCACCTTAGGTCTTAAAACATTGCCTTAGGTAGTTTCCACCTTAGGTTAGATTAAATTCACCTCCATATAGTATTAGGCATTAGGTTAACATAGCCAAGAATTACTATAGTACTCTCCCCTTCCCATATTCATTTAGCACAAGAGCTTAGGTTAGGTCACCCCCCAACAAAATATAATAAGAATCTTAGGTTAGATTATAACCCAATTAAATAGACATAGCTAGGAAGTAGGTGTTCTTACCTAGCTTAGGATACCGTTAGGATAGTCCTTTTTAGGATTTTGATCCCCTTCCTAGTCTTAAGTAGACTATATTTTGTTTATGCCAATAATGTCCTGCGGAGATCAATCCCAGAGACCCAAGCACAAACTTACAGCCGAATGAAGGCACTTTCACACAAGACCATAAAATTTGCAAAACAGAAAAGTTCATTCCGATATGCCTTTCAAACTATTGAATGTCAATTTTACCATTCAGTCTATTAAGAAGATTCAAAACATTCCTTGGATCACTGAAATTGATCCAAGGATGAGTCAGTCAAAAGAGATAAGTTTGCAACTCACAAAATTAGATTGCAGCTTATCATTAAGAAGTGAAAATGGATTCTTACAAGCCATATCATTATATTCTAACGAATCCAAGTGTAGAAATGATTTATCCATAACAAGCATGATTTTCAACAATCAAGGAAACACATCTCATTCAAGAAAATCACATGCCTACGCTTGTAATGCAAAGAGAAATATAATAGTTTGTTCAAGGTGTAACCCAACAGATAGATGACCTAATCAGATGTTGCCACATGGAAAGGATCCAATGATCCATAACAGACACATGACAACATTTCATCAAAATTTTGAGCGATCGACCCTAACGAACATGAAAACCCCTGAATGAACCAAATTTTAGAGAATTCCAGGTCAATGGTAGTAGGGTTAAAAGGTCAAGGACACTTGGTGTAATTTGGAGATGACATGTGGTGTAAGATCAATGGTTGGTGGTGGACACGTGTCACCATTCCGTCAATTTCTAAGATGATGGACTATTATGGACTTCAAGCCCTGAAATAAGTTTGAAAAGGAGGAATTTCAAGTCCACCTGACCCCCGTAACCAATGAAAAGTGGACATGTGGCAAGAGCATGGAAAATTCAAAACAAGCACACGTAGGAAGAGGCAATCCCAATGACCAATCAAAGGCTACCACATGTTACTTTCCTATGCTCCCCGACATGTAGAGTTTCAAATGGCAACATCTTTTGATCTAAAGCTAAAAATCACGTAAAATTTATATTGATGGAAATATATCCTCTAGCCCTTCAATTTGGCAACATCAAAATCATATTTTGATGGCATTTAGTGGGAGAAAATAACGAAAATAGTTTGAGCATTAATATGCAGATTCAGATGACTCAACCACTTAGATTGATGAAGTATGGGTATATGTCTTTCTCTTGCAAGTAATTTAGCATGTACAAAAGGGTTTGACATGGTGCCCATGATTTTTTAATGCATAATTGATGGTGGTTGTGGTTTGAAAGTCATGTTGTAGGGACAGAAAGAGATTGTCTTTAATGGAAAGATCAAATCCAATATCTTTTCCCTATTCTCTCTCTCCATTCTTCTATATATTGTAAAGTGATGCTCATTTATAAGGGTTGGAAATTCTTGTAATGCTTGTGCATTCTCTTCCAAGTGCTGTACATATGTGTATGAGATACAAACCTTAGATTTGAGCTTTTGCATGGTGAAATTTACCTCTCACCTTCATTGTAATGTATTGTACATCCTTCAAAAGTAATAAAATTCTTGTTTTGTGGCTATTTTCTACCCTAGTTGTGTTCTATTTCTTCTTTTCTTTCCTTTCATTGTGTTTTCAGGTATTTTGTGTATCTTCTATTCTCCTTGTAGGTCTAAATTTATTGTGTTTCATGGATATGGTGGTTTTAAGGTCATGCTAGACTGTGGCACTTATTTCTGCCCTCTCTTTCATCAATTTTCTCCCATTTTCTCTCATTTTAGAGTGTCTCTCCACCCTTTTCTTGGTGTTATCACTTCCCTTTAGCTTAGGATTTCCCTTTTCATGCACCTCTCTCCCTCCCTCCCTGGTCTATTGGAATCATAGAATAGGATTAGATAGCTGCATTTCCTTCTTTAGGAGTAGATTATCATTAGCATTAGGTAGAGGAACCAACCATATGTAGAGGTTTTTCTCAACAAAAAGGTCCCACACTTAGAGACAATCTGATGTTACCAAAAAAAAATGATTAATCATCCAAAATTACATGAAAAATCAGAGGGTATTGTTTTTGGTGATAAAATGTACATCACTCATGATGTCACAAGACAATCGAGGAAAAAGTGGCCAAAAGCATATAATGTGCACACAAGACAAAGGGAAAATCCCACAAACAATGGTAAGAAATGATAGACAATAACAAATGAACTAATATACAACCATGGTGGAAAAATAGTTCCTACAAGACAAATGTTGCACATGAAGCACCCATTAGCATGTTAGAGAGATAAAAAATATGTCAAAGCATGCATAATATGATATATTAGTGTGCTAATAATAATAAGATATAGTATAAATCAAAATAATAACACCTGTGATGTGTACGAAAGTGGACGCCCCCAGGAGCCACTGTGGGACTAGTAATAGATACTATGCCAAACATCCATGCTGCATGTAATAGATCTGTGTAAAGCTTGCAATCAAAAATAAAAATCCAAGTGAATGCACATGTGTATATGATAAAGATAATGACATACAATGTATCTAGTTAACATTGCAAGCAAGATGTACATGCAAGAATAAGTAAGAAAGACGAATGTGCAGCCAATATATGTAGTATGTTATGGATGAATGAGATGGAAATAAAATACAATGTGAGTATGATAGGGGAAACATGCCCCCTGATTGAATGTGAATGAGTATGCATGAGATGAGGTTCATTTATAAATTCCCCTTATGTAGTCGAGAAATTAACCATAGAACAAGAGTGCGTCATCAGGAAATGGTTTGAATTGATCACTAGAAAGATATGATTGTCAAAGCATAGAATGTAGAGAGAGTGTGTGTGTGTGAGTGAGTGAGTGTGGTGAGGCTAATTTTATATTGATACCATTAGTATTTGAGTATGAACTATGGCACTAGAGTGTGTCATAGGGTAATGAGCACAGCGTGTAAAAGTATATGTAAGAATGATACATCGTGAATGTGTAGAGTGAATAATATGCATAATGTGTTGTAGAAGATGTGAGAAGAGGATGTTGAGCATGCCTAAAGTGTGAAGTGTGTAGTGTGTGAGGTTCATGTATGTAGTATGCCCTCAATAGTCAAGTGTGAACCAAAGCAAAAAAATACATCATCGGGTAATGACGACATGATTGTATCAAAATGTGTGAGATGTGTGTGAAAGACTAGATGGGAAGTGTAGAGTGAACAAGAAGAAACGTAAGACACCTAATAGTGCTAGTGAGGGGGGGGGGAGAATAAGTATTATGACCCACAAGTATGAAATGATGAGAAGATCAAGTAACTTTTTCTAAAGATCATCATTGTCCTGATCAAAGCCAAATGGAGATGCATAAGAAACCCAGTAAGAGATAGTGTGTAGTGGATCATATAAGGGGCCATTGTGGCATATATTTTACATGCGCATTGTGTATTCTTCATCAGTGAAAGGTGTTGGTGGAAATCCATGAGCATACCAATGAGTGAGGTTTTGTGAATAGCCAAGAAATGAATCATTTCCAATGGAAACATGACCAAAAGGAACATAAAATGTGATGGTAGTATGGTTAGGGTCCAAAGTAACCCCAATGTAATCTTGCCAAGATTTCCCAAGTGTCAATGGAGAAGTATGAGGAGAACGTGCCACAAAGACTGTTAGATAGAAGACATGGAGACCATAAGTAGCCATAATATGGACATACCCATGATAGAGATGGGGTGAATGATGCAACAGTATGATATCATTGCGTGTAAAGCCAATCTGAGTTAAGACATCATATGTGTAAATAGTTTCAAAGCATGTAAGACACAACAAAATATGATGCCTATAAGAGTTAATCATGAAAAGTGTTCATGTGAAAGGAGGAAGTGTAGATTTAGATTGTCCATGAGAAGGTGAAACGACATCTAGGGTATGGATACACTCGTGATAAAGTACCATAGTATTAGTAGGAGGGTGTATTTTGAATTTATATTCACTAGGTCCCACAATAATGAAAGTATCATTGAAATATGAATCATCTACCTCAATAGGATTAAAATTAAGATTTCATAATTTTTCATCAATAAGCTCAACGGTACCGACCTCATCATCAAAATCATCAGTGATGAGATATCATGCAGGATAGCAACATCAAGGATATTAGTAGGATGTGGAATAGATGTAGGATCAAGAGAAGCCTCAACGAGAGGAGTGGTAGTGTTTATAGGAGTATACATTGTAGGTGAAATTATAACACTATTATGAGTGGAAATAGCCATAGTGCTTAGAGCAGTAGAAGAAGACTGTGAAGCACTAGGTTGACTGATATCATATGTGCCAATATTGCTATATGAAATATGCTGCGATAGAGGAATATGCATAGAAGTAATCGAGGTGATACGACATAATTTAAATGGCTCAGGGTCTACAAAAATGGTATGTTGATAGCCATCATGTAGGAATTTGACGCATTGATGAGTAATGGATAGAACCACATGCATTGTGCAAATCTAGGGTCTACCCAACAAAATATTGAATTAAAACAAGGTATCGATAATGAAGAATACTATAGGGATAGTCTTAGACCCAACTTGTATAGGTAATGTGATACTGCCCAAACATGTGCAAGTAGTTGAATCATAGCCACAAATAAGAGTAGAATCGTTAGCAATTAGATTATATGTAGTTCCAATTTGTTTTAAAAGGGAATGAGAACATAACTTGATGGTAGATCCATTGGTAATGAGTACATGATTGAAACAAATGGTTCAAATGATAACAGCGATAAGAAAAAGTACACATGGATTTTCAATAGCAGCTTGTGATATGTTCTCATTTGTAAATGATCTGACATGTGGCATATTTTAAGAGACTGAATGAGGTGTGTGAATGCCACTGAATAATTATCACTTTTAATGTGAATAAAAAGAAGGGTGGCCTCTAATTTTTGATGATAATTAGGTGCAGTGCGTAATAAATCATAGAGAGATATTTTGGTCGGTGTATTCTTAAGTTGCTCAATGATATCATAGCCCTTGGAAGTAGAAGGGGGAGTCATATAAGTGAAAGGTGGTGGAATAGAAATGGGTGGAGCCATAGGAGGATGAGTGTGGTGAGTAATTAATACATTGATAGTAGGATCAACCATAGGAATAATAAAGTGAGGAGGATTCTGAGTACGAACTTGCATGAAATCAACAATAGTAACCTTGACAGAAACCTTAGTTGGTGTGAAAAAATGATAAAAATATTGATCCATGAATCAATAAGATGAAGAGATACTCAGAAGGAAGGGTTTGAATCATCTAGTTTACCAAATGATTAAGAAAATATTGAAATAAATAAATGTAAATCTAAATATGTAACAACACTGATAAATATGCAATAGAGTACAAAATTGACCCAAGCAAGTAAGCTAGAAAATATTGAAACCCTAATTGTAAATAAAAGGATAGAGTACTTAGCTAATTCCCAAATATGTTGAAGTTGTACAGAGCTCACGAATTGATGAACAAGAGGAAGGAAGAGTTGCACTGAAGATCAAAAAATTATAGAAGTGTTAGAAATTCTAGGACCAGGGTGCCTATAGAGGGTCAGGGGTGCCTGGGGTGCCAACGACATTTTTTAGGCACCCATGACTTCTTAGAAGCTGTGAAACTCATTTTTACAGGGCTGAAATATGTTTGATAATGTTCACCTTTAATCACCCATGTGTCACTGAACTTTATTTTTATTTTCCTGAAATCTACAAGAAGGAAGAGCACATGAAAAACCCCAAAACACATCAAATCCTAAAAATAAAAAGATAAAAATTGAGGGGTCGGACTATCCTCGATTGTCAACAAAGCTAACTTACAACTGAGCTTTGCACTACATCTCAAACCTAATGTAGTTCTATGTGTGTGTTTGTCGAAATCATGCCCTAGGTGGCTCTTGTGCATTTTGCACTTGGTATCAAGTAATAACTAGATGTAGAAGATGTAAATAAATGTGTGCATGGAAAAATGAACTTCCCCTCCTATGCGTGTATGTAGAATAATGTAGTCCCTTAGCCCTTGTGTCGAGCTAGATGGATACTTGAATACTATTAGAATGATCTTAGATGCAACCTTAGGTGATGATAGTAGATGCTTAGTGCTTGGTCCTTTATTATGATCACATAGATTTTTATTTATGCGATTATCTTGTTTGAATTTTGTAATTAATTACTAAAAGGCCAATTGCTAAGAAAATAAGATGCAAAAATGCTAGAATGGACCCAAAATATGCAAGAAAAGTAAAAAGATTTTGGGGGCGTCCAGAGGAGACAGGGGTGCCTGACACTGGCATCCTAGCTAGGCGTTGGTGTCTAGAGTCAGAAATGTTGAAGTATGAAAAGAAATACTGGGAAAGAAGGAGTGCAAGACCAAAATAGGAAATAGAAAAAAAACAAAGATCACCAAAGATAGTGATCAATTAATAATTTTCTCTCTTAGGAATCATATGAATAGTAGTATATGATTAGGACTAGAAATATACCAAAGTTCATGATTTAGTGTCTACAGAAATATCCCCTCATATGCTGTAAATAATGCATCCCAAAACACAGTCCTTCAATGTTTCTCTTTGCCTAAGTAGTATATAGGAATTAATATACCAAATTACCCAGCCACTAATAATAGTAAGTTATACACACACACACACACATGATTCCCTTGTTTAAATTTCATCATTAACAACCAAAAAGGTTGACCGAAAGTGATAGGTAGTAATTTAGAAAAGATAATAAATGATGTGACATTTCAAATTTGATAGGAGGGAAAATTAAAGAAGCTCCCAAAGGGGACAGTAACGCTTGATCATTCATATCCCTAATGGGTGGTATTGTCCAAGATGATCAAAGGATATAATATAAAATACAGAGTTGGGTCATATGTTGTTCAATGTCCAAAAGTAAAATAGCCATTTGAGAAAAGAAAATTATTAGAATATAAAAAGGATAAAGCAATGTAAATGCAAAACAAGTGTTATTAATGTCTGGTTTTATTACTTATGAATCATACATATAATGACATACTTAGAGGCATGATGTAAATATAAAGTATGTGATTTTGTGTCAACATTTACCCCCACTTTATGTTGGTGAATGAATATTCAATAACATAAAGTAGATAAGAAGAGCGTACCTTATGGAGAGCTGAAGGAGGTTGTAGCCAATTACATGTTAAATGAAGGTTGTAACTAATATCATGTTGAATGGAGATTGTAGAATGTGTATCGTGGAATATAAAAGAGGATAAAAATCCTAGGGGTGACCTTATATGTGTAATGGAAACGATGTCTACGTTTGTTCCTTGAATATTACCTATGCATGAGCGTTTTGTGCTTGGAACTACTTCTTGTTCCATTTGTGTGTTGCCTTTTGTTAAAATAAGGTTGGACCTGCAAAAGAAGATAAGTGTAGTCAATGCTCATGATAAATGAAATTGAACTTTAATATAATAAATGTGAAAATAGAAATGTGTACTGAAAAAAAGTTAATCAAGGATAAAATACACTTGAATGTCATGAGAGAAGAGATAAAATTGTTCTTAGGTGTTTTTGGCTTTGAGATGTTTCAAAGAGTACCAAGGATTTAGGTGTCATGCCACTAAACTCAGGATTTAGGTATCCTATCACCAAGAAAAGAGTATTGGGAAACCTGTAGGATTTTCCATCCAACCATTGATCCTTCATGATTTAACAAAAATGGGATTTTTGGCTAAACCCTAGATAGGATATTTCAGAGTCACAATGATAAATAAAGTAGTAAGGTACTGTTATCTAAATAAATCTCCTAGTTATTTGGAAAACTTACATACATTTTTGGCTTAAAGATATTCATTGAAATCACATGCACTTCAGCTATCTCCTTAGCACATTCACTTGGTCAATATTTCCCCATGTTCCTTTGCATGCTTCCCCTTCTTCCTTTCCATTTTATTTTTCCTCTTTATTCCACTCTATTCTTACGTGCATATTCTATGAATTCTCCTTTTTCTTAGTAGTTGTTTATCCTACACGCACACCTTGCACTTTCTTCAATCAGCTAAGTCCCTGACCCTCTCATGCGCCCCACACATTACCTTGTAATAATTACACCTTGACCATATGTTATTCACTCATTAGTTTTCCCCATTTCCTCTGCGTGCACTGGGATTGCACACACCTTCCTTCCACCTTCATCTTGTGCCTCATTCTTCCACACACATATATCTTTGTGCCCTCCTTTACACCTTTCCGTGCCACATCATTCCCTGACATGCTTGAGTGTTCCACACACAACTTGTCCAAGCGTGCCAACAAGACACTGAATCCTTGTAACAAATCAATGAGTGGCACGTGGTAGAAATGATAAGAACATTTTAACAGTTGGATATCCTTTCAACCAATTTGTGTGGGCCACATGTCTTGTGTGTGTAGACAAATCTGGAAAAATTCTGAAAGCCATATCTTTTGCTATAGAGATCTGATCGGTGCTTTCCTAGTCTTAATTGACAACTGCTAACACAAGATATAATGCTAGACATTCAAATCCAAATTCTTGGTGAATCTGGTAGGTGAGAAATGGGAAAATGTCATTCTAGACATTAATGAGTATATCTAATTGCTCCAACCACCCGATTTGATCTGATCTACCCTCTTTCCTTCTCTAACACGTCAAATAGACTTGGGGAAACATATTTGAAAGATTTATAGGAATTGAATGATTCTTGTTGGTGGTTATGTTTTCCCTCCTTCTCTTCTTATTCCATGAATTCACCTATAAATGTAAGATCTAAGCTCATTTGTTATGTTGGACATTCTTGGATCCTTATGCATTTTGCTAAGGACTTCATATTTTCTGTATTTTGAGTCACATACCTCTAGATCTGGCTCATGCATGTGGATATCGACCTATTTCACCATTGTAACAGATATGTGCATTTATGGAAGTAATAGAAGCATCATTTTATAACTATTCTCTATCCTAACGTGTTTGTATTCTTTTTTTATTTCCCTTTCTTTTGCATTGTGTGCTCGTTATGCCATTATACATCCCTTACAGCTCCCTTTCTAGTTTTGTTCCATGAAACTGATATGATAAATACGTTTTAGTTGTGCTACACATGCCTAGCCTTCTTTCATGCATTTCCCTTCATTTTTTCTTAGAAAAGGTAGTGTTCATTCCACTTTTTTTGGTGCTATCACCTTTGATTATAGTTTCCTTTCATGTTATCCTTCTTTCCCTAGTCCTTTGGCATTGTTAGCTTATATTTCCCTTTTAGCACTAGGAGAAACAATAGCGATAGAAATAGATAGAGGAACTGAAATTCTCTAGAAATATGTCTCAAGTGTGCAAGGTCCCATAACTTGGAGATGGTTCCATTGTTGTCTCAAATGAATAAATATTTCCAGATCAGCGACACACATGCAAGTTTGACGACCAACAGTTTCTAGCACGCCTAGTGGGATAACAGTGAAATCTTAAATTTCATATTGCTAAGTTCTGGTATGTGAACTTAGTATTTCAAGCCTTTGGAGGCTTATTTCAACACATGGAAACTCCCAACATTTCTAGAGCTCTTTTTTCATAGTCATGAGAGCCTTTTATGAGAAGAGTGCATACTAGACAAAGTGCTGCACTTGAAGAATACTTTGAATAGCTCCAAAATTTAGCAAGAAACACACACAATAGATCTACCGCTTACACATCCCCATCTCTAGTGTGCCATGCAAACTCTACTCCTTAAAATAGACAAGCACGCCCTACCATGGTGCTTTATCCTCCTCCTCCTCAAAGGAACTTCACCAAATTTACTAGTGGAAGCCTATTCAATCTCAATTTTTAGCATGATATGCTAGTGGCCGCACTCAAAAGTATTCCATATTTCATGGGAAAAAATTAAGTCACCCCCGTTGAACACATTTAAGTTGTGGCCAATGTTTACTTTGTCTATCTAATAACACATGATGTTTTTGCTATCAGATTGTTCACAACCTATAATAGAGTGGCCTGCACCTAAGAATTACTATAGATCTTAAAAAAAATTGTAGCTATAACGAAGTGGCCTGCACCTAAGAATGTACATGAAGTTAGAAGATTCATGGGACTTACTGGCTATTATAGGAAATTTGTAAAAGATTTTTCTAAGATAGCTGCCCCAATAACTTCCTTACAAAAGAAAGATAAAAAATTTGTTTGGAGTGAAAAATGTGAAATTGCATTCAAAACCTTAGAGGAACAATTAACTTCAGCACATATTCTTGCAGTACCAGATCCTAATGGAGATTTTATGGTGGTAACTGATGCATCTGGTGAAGGTCTAGGAGGTATTTTGTTACAAAATGGTCATGTCATAGCTTACGAAAGTAGAAAACTAAAGTTACATGAGTTGAATTATGCTTCACATGATTTAGAGCTTGCTGCCATTGTTCATGCACTACAAGTTTGGAGACATTACTTGCTTGGTAAACCTTTTGAATTGAAAACTGATCATCTTTGACTTAAGTATATTTTCACTCAGCCAAATCTTAATGCAAGACAACAAAGGTGGTTAGAGTTTTTGTCTCAATATGATTTTGACATCATTTATATCAAGGGTAAAGAAAATAGAGTGGCTAATGCTCTAAGTTGTAGGAAGCATATTTCTACTCTTATAATGTTAAGAACTCAGTTTAAGGATGAAGTAAAAAGTGTTATGGAATCTGACTCTTACTTTCAGGAAGTAAAAGCAACACTTGCTACATATTCGAATGATTTGAGGTATAAAGGTTTTCAAGTTGACAACAAAGGAATATTAAGATTTGAAAACATAGTCTATGTACCTTTGCTAAATGATTTGAGAAAGAAATTGTTAGCAAAATTTCACAAATCACCTTTTTTTGGACATCCTGGCATTACAAAAATGCTTCCTGATATAAAACAACAATATTTCTGGAAAGGAATGAAAAAGGATGTCATAGAATTTGTGATACATTGCCTTGAATGTCAACATGTTAAAACAGAACATATGCACCCAACTAGATTGTTGTATCCTCATAGCATACCATAGTACAAGTGACAAGTAATAAACATGGATTTTGTACAAGGTTTTCCTATGTCAAGAAATAAACATGATGTTATTTTAGTAGTTTTGGATAAACTAACAAAGGTAGCACATTTTATTGCTGGGAATCTGAAGGATGATTCTCCTATTTTGGCTAAAATATTTGTACACAGAATTTTCAGATTACATAGAGTACCTGAATTAATAATTTCATATAGAGATCCTAGAATGACGTCAATATTTTTGCAAACACTTAATGCAGCTCTAGGGACTAAACTAAATATCAGTTCTGCGTATCATCTGGAAATAGATGGACAGACTGAAAGAGTAGACCAAGTTTTATAAGATATGTTACAGATGTATTGCATGGATCAACAATATAAGTGGGAAGAGTACCTTCCATTAGTTGATTTTTCATACAATAATACATATCATGCTTCTCTTAAAATGGCACCTTTTGAGGCATTATATGGAAGAAAATGTAGAACCCCTGTTAGTTGGGATAACATGGAGGATAGATAGGTAATTAGACCTAAAATTCTTACTGAAATGGAACAAAAAGTTAAATTGATTTGTGAACGCTTGAAAGAAGTAGCAGATAGGAAAAAGAGTTATGCTAACTTAAAGAGGGTTGATAGGAAATTTGAACTTGGTGATAAGGTTTTTCTTTGGGTTAAACCGAAAAAGAGTTCAATAAATTTTGGCAAGGCTACCAAGTTATCACCTCGTTATGTGGGACCTTTTGAGATAGTTGAAGTAATCAACCCTGTAGCTTATCATTTAGCATTACCTCATACTTTGTCACAAATGCATGATGTTTTCCATATTTCTTAGCTTAAGAAATACGTTTTAGATTTATCACGTGTTAAATTGGAATTCCTTGCAGGTCCAGGACCCAGGAATAATCATGGTTAAATCCATATGAGTTCTTGAAACTCGCCAGTTGCATTTGAGAAATCATGAGATAAGTCAATGCAAGGTCCAATGGGACTAGTTTAATGAAGAAAGTACAACCTAGGAAAACCTAGACGATATGAAAAACTGCCTTTCCATATTTATTTAAATAGAATTGATTCTATTGACTGATAAAAATGTGTGATTTTATCTTTATAATACAATAAGTATGTCATTTTTGGGTAGATTTTTTTTTTTGAATAAACAGCTATGTACTGCTAATTTCTGGAACTTAATAATGCTGATATGTTTTTGACATATGGTAAGAAAAGTGAATAAGATTATTTTCCTTGATGAAATTTGTTAAAAATGAGATAATCATCAGGACGATGATTATTTTTAGAAGGGAAGCATGTAACACCCTCAACAACTGATATATTCCTCTTTTTCATTTAAGTGTTGACATGTGATTTTCTAGATAAAGATGTGTTGTTTTGAATGTTGAAGATCATGCTCGATAAGGATAAATATTTTCTGTTATTAAAAAAAAACCATTAGACTAAAATTATATGGTTATCAAGAATTCATTTTCATTTTGGGAAGATGAGCTACAATGTAGCTTTAAGAGTTGCAGACTTATTTCTTCTTCTGACTCATCCTTTGATAAATTTCAGTGATCCAAGGAATGTTTCAAATCTACTTCATAGACTGAATGATTAAATTGACATTCACTAGATTGAGGGACATAAAATACTGAACCTTGTTTGTTACAAATTCTATGGTCTCATGTGAACATGTTTTCGTTCAACTGTATGTTGTGTTTGGGTCTTTGGTGATTGATTTTGGTAGGATTATAAGGACTTAAGAAAAATTCAATCCACGGAGGAGGAGTTCAGAGTCCTAAAACCTAAGGATTATCCTAACGGTATCCTAAGCTAGGTAAGAACACCTATGTTCTAGCTACGTTTACTTATTTGGATTTTACTCTAACCTTAGCCTCTTATTCTAATTTTTTGGGTTGGCATCCTAACCTAAGCGTTGCGCTAAATGGATAAGAGAAGGGTTACTAAGTAATACTAGGCTATTTTAACTAATACCTAATACTAAAGGGTTATGAATTGAACCTAACCTAAGGTCGTAATTCTATTGGAAAATGTTGTAATACCTATGTTGGTAATTGCTAAACTAACCTAAGTTCTATTGGGATCCATCCTAAACTATTAAAGGGAACCTAAGGGGTCATATGTCTCAAGGGAGATGGTTCCAATCGAATTTAAATGAGTTGATAGAGTTTAAATGATGGAAGTACTGTCAGATTTTGTAGGGGCTAGTAGACTTGGTGGAGGCATATGTGGAAGCTCCACTAAAATATGGAATGGTTTTTTTGTGTGGAATTGGCATTCGCTAGATTTAAGAGGTGGTGGTAAGGAAAGATAAGATGGGAATTTTAGAATGAATGGAATTTATGGCTTTAATGAGCCTCAGTCTTTACATGTGCAAAGTGTCTTGGAAACTTAAAAGGTGGGTTTGTAGGAGGTTAATTATGGTTTTTCATGCATGGTAAATTTTTCTTTGCATGGAGCTAACTGGTTCTTCAATCTAGCATTTTGACCTTCACTTGAAAGCTATTTTTGGCATCTATGGTCTATTTTTTATCAAAGGAAATTATATGAGGCGTAGGAGGAATCTATGTTTGATTGTTGATCTTTCATGGAGGAGAAAAAGAGTTGGAAGCTCGATTGGAAGTCTCCTTCAATTTGGTGGAAGCACTATCAGGCATGATAGGCTCTAACTATTAAAATTATTTTCTTTCTTCTAAATGATTCATTAGAACAACTCTATTCTCAAGAGATTCATATTTTTAATGTATGCCTGGTTATTTTCTTACTGGGTTTGGTAAATCTTTGTGTTGTTTGAATTTATATCCATGGAAAAAATAGTGACATTTTGGAAATTGTCTCGTTCTGCAAGTTTTATGAAAGTATGCATGAGAATTTTGTATGTGAAACTTGGTTCTGTATCTTTGTTTTTGCACTCTAGATCTTGTATTTGAAGTTATTTTACCTTGAACTAAATTTCGTGGCAATATAAGGATCTGAACTTAGGGGATATTTGAGTTCTGTTTGATTTTTCCTTTGGGTTGCATTTTTGGACGTAAAATTTTGTTGGGGTTTCGTGTTGTTCTGAACCAGTGTTTGGAAAACTTATTCTTCACTGAAATGTTTCTTGGATTTCCTATTTGGCATTGTACTTGCACTAAAATTTTGTGTGAAGTTTGGGTTCGACATTATACTCATATGTAACACTTATGTGTTATCAGTTTGAATTTGGGTCAATGTATTCAATTCTCTTATGAAATGTTAGTGTTGGTTTTCTCTTATAGTAAAAGTATTAAGATTATAATTCTTTTATTGAGTGACTACTCACCAGGTAACTGGGTGAAAGCTTGTTTGAGTCATTTAAAATCTCTTCGATATTTTAAACTAGAAACATCTTACTTAAAGAAATGTGGAACTTTTGTTTAATGACTGTAACGATTCCTTTGAGATGGTATTGGTGTGAGAAAATAAGGGAGTGTTCTTTCCCCTCAGTTTTGAGGAATCCCACGTTATGGGTTAACTATTTTGTTGAAGCTAATTCACCTCTGTCATGATTTTGTGGATGAGAGAGTTTGGTTTTGAATTTTGTTCCTATTACTTTGGAGTTAAGATTGAGACATCTTCTGACTTAAATTTTTTTTGTTCTTACTATCTATTCTTATTCTTTAAAACAATTTTGGGTCTCGTTATATGGTTGAGGTATTAACCTAGACACTGGATCGATACAGGAAAGATATTTTCTCTATTCTTCTAGGTTGTGCTTAGTTCTTTGAATCGTAAACTACTTACTATTCATATTAAGTAGTGAAGCCTTTGTTAGTATTCAATCTTGGGTTCATGGGTAATTCTAAACTTTATAGTTTAGCATTTACGGAGGTTATTCTCGACTGATAAAGTGAATAAGACCGTGGTTTCTTTTTGAAAAAGAATTATATATATATATATATATATATATAAAACTCTCTTGGGGTCAAAATGTTGTTTTGGGTATGTGATATTCTTTCAACCTGATTTGATTTGAAACTAGAACTTCTTTTGTTCAATTATATGAACGATTTATTAAATGGATCTTTCCTTATTAGAGTTACCTTTTATCTGTCTTTGGATAAGCTTATTGTTTGAACTTCTCTGTACTCGATTCTCTTTCAAAATGGTGATTTCTTATGACCTGTTGGTCTAATTTTTCTAAATTATTGTTGCAATAATATAGAAAGTTAGTATCCAAGAGGGTTCTGCTGATAAGTGAATGCATACTTATGGGATTGACTATTGTTGATTAGCCTTTCCTAGTTTAAATGGATAGGAATAGGTTTGTATCTTGTACTCTTTATCTTTTGGGATGAAATTGAGTAGATATTAACTCCTCTTTGGGGCTACTTTGTTTGTGAACATTTATTTCAGATCTTTGATTGATAACTTCTAACATGTAGAATTGGAATTAGAATTATAGTTAGATGGTTCTAGTTTTCTATAACTTCTTGTATGGTTATGAAATTTTGTTTGGACGTATATCTTACTGTTGAATTTACAAGATTGTTATCCTAGAAAGGAATAGGTAATTCATGATATGAAGTTGGTCTGCTTTTAAGATGTTATAGGTTTGGGCATAGTACGCATTAGTTCCTTTTATTCTTTGCTTATGATTTGGATGAATCAACCTCGAATGAACCATGTTCTATACACTTATTTTGTCTCATAGAAAAGATAAATGTGGTATTCTATTAGGATAGGAATATGAGATAATGGAATGGCAAGATCTATTGTTTTTTGCAAGCCATTGATAAAATCAATAGAACTTTAAGTTCTTAGGTAGATATTGTTTATTATATTATGCTCTTCCCTTAAAATTTGATCTAGATTAATTAATGTACTTCCTTTTTGTTTGATATCACTTATGCTTATTGTATGATGTTTTAATTATCTCATTAAAGTAGTGTTGCTTTAATGAAACAATTAGTGGAATGCACTTCGTTTTAATGCTTAGTGCTTGTCATGCTCAGTTAATTGAACTAACCCATGCTAGAAAATTTTGTAGATGGACGATGTAAGTGATAGAAGAAGGCAAAAACTTATATGATTCATTGGCTGATATATGTCTAATTCTTAGTAAAAAAAATGATTCATTCTTTTTTTGTATTGTCAAAGAAAAGTTTTATACTTTCTATAATGAAGGTTGTTGTTATGTAGTATGCCTAAAGTGCGTAGTCTTGTAAATTGTGTAAGTTGTAATGATGAATTATGAGTTGTGATTTATTTGCATTGGTTGTGTAAAAGTATCTCGTGCGTTTATAAAGGAAATGGATATTCTATCTTGTTGATATTCTTTATACTATATTATGCTTATATTGTTATCTTGATAAGTTAGATAATGGGAATTAGTTCAATTTCCCTTATAGTGAAACAACTTGTTGATTTGTATAATATAATGTGTTTTATCTAAACAATTTAACATAGTAATATGTTATGTAATGAACATGAAGTAAGAACTATGGATATTGTGAATGATAAACCTTAACACTTTATCATGTAAAGGAAGAATCATTCTCTCTCAAATGAATGTAAGCCAAAGGATTGGAGATATTTTTATCAATTATTAGACTTCATTTTGTATGAAGTACATTTTAGTTGGATTTATGTGGTTGCTAAACCTTCCTGAAAGTTAAAGTACATTTTAATGTAACTTATGATATCGTTGTCCTGTTATGGTTAACTGCTGGTTAAACTGAGAAAACAAACATTAAAAAAAAATCATAAGTTAGGGAAGTTATTCATGGACTAAATGAAATAAATTTAGGAAAGAACTTATGGAGTGTTGGATTAGGGTTAAGAAGAGTTGTTGTAATCAAGGCCTAATCCAAATTAACAATGTATTAATTATCTCCTTGGGGTATATACATCTCGATGAGGAATTTTCTTTAGGATGTTGGCACACGTCAACTGTAGGGATGTACTTTCAAGAAGACTTGTGTCTTCTCGAGAATACAGTGTTGTAGTTGACATGTGGCATCACCCTTCCGTATTGATCGTCTAAATCTACACACAATAAGAACTTGAACTTAGTTTCTCTCTAGGTTATGTTAGTGGAATATTTAGGATAGGAAATAGCTTCCAATGGCTCAAGGTACCTTGGTACACCCGGTTGACTTAAGTTCAACCGAGTATGCTCATTTACCCTAAGTCATTGTGAGCATCTTCCTATAATAATTTATGTTTGTAACTAGGGATAGGGTTAAACCTGGGACAAGTGGAAAGACAGTAGTAAATAAAGACCAATCATGATAATAGAGGAGTGAGGTGAAGGATGTATTCCAAAATGACGAGTATGCCATCTAGGAATAGTGACATACACAATATGTTGTAAAAATTTGGCCAAAGTATCACAAGTTGTTGGTTGCATCGTCCTATGTCACCAAGTTTAAACCAACATGATATCAGATGAATATTGATAACAAATATTCAGATATTTTCTTTAAATAGATCACTCAGTACCTAGTGTAGGGTAGGAAAAACCAAGTATACAAAGTATATGATAAGTATTCAATACTTAAGGTTAACATAAATAGATCGGTAGATTACCGAGTTATGAAATGAATAGATCAGTAAATCACTGAGTCATTTATAACTATATATGGTTATCTATTTGAAATCGATTGGCATGGAATGTTTGTTCTAAATAATGCTTTATTTGAGCAGGAGTCATTCTCATTTCTCCCAAGGATGAGAAATTTTTCTTCACTCATAGGTTGTAGTTTACATGTTCTAACAATGTGGCAGAGTATGAGGCGCTGGTGCATGGTCTGATTATTGTTAAAAAGAATAAGATTACGGTGTTATAGATCTTTGGGGATACAAACTTGGCTATCCATCAAGTCACCAAGTGCATGAAAAATAATAAGCTTCTCAAGGCTTATAAGCACAAAGTTTGAAACCTCCTTGAGAGATTTGATTCTCTAAATGTGTAGATGGTGTTGTGTAAAATGAATAAGGACACTGATCAAATGGCCGTGCTTAGTTCTCTCTTGCTGAGGAATTTTCCAAAGGAAACAATCAACACATTAATATGGTGATCAGACCATCCATTCCAGAAAACAACACCAAATAGCAAGTATTTGACATTAACATGTAAATCATCTAGTTCATCTAGAATGAAGCTAAGTTTTTATCAAGTATGGATGCTGAATTACATGATAGCTATGGTGACCAAGTTATTAAACTAAAGTCAAATAAGTTTTCTAAATGGATAGTCACCTTAGAGGAAATGTTTATCCATGATGATGAGTTCAAAGGTGAAGAAAAGTATATGCATGCTATATAAGAAGACTTATCCCCAGTCACCATCATGCACAGAAAAGAATTGCTTCTTAGTAAAGCTTGCACACATAATGAAAAATAGGCCTTCATCTCTCTATGTCAAAAAAACAATCATATCTTCTCATGGGAGTATGAAGACGTCAAAGGTTTTGATCTAAGGGTTTCTCAAAACTCCATTGACCTTGATCTCAGTATCAAACCTATTAGAAAAAAGTAGTGACCAGTCAATCCAGAAATAGAGCACCTCATGAGTAAGGAATTATCAAAACTCATTAAGGTGAAGATTATTTTTCCCATAAATTACTCTACTTGGTTTGCGAATCAAGTTTTGGTGCACAAAAAGAATGCTAAAATAAGACTCTGTGTTGATTTCAGAGATTTGAACAATGTATCTCTAAAGGATAATTATCCTTTGCCTTCAATGGAGCAGATTATGTAGATTGTGTCCAACACATAAATATTCCCAATGTTAGATGGGTATTCAGGTTTCAATCAGATCTTGGTCAAGGAAAAATATCAATCCAAAACACTGTTTACAACCAAGTGGCGAACATATACGTATCAGAAGATTCCCTTAGGTCTCTCAAATGTAGGCACAACGTTTCAACATGCTATGGATATTGCCTTTAAAGGTTACATCAATGATTTCATCTTGGTTTACCTTAATGACATTACAGTCTTCTAAAAGTAGAGCATAAATCATATGATACATATGGAAAAGATATTTGAGAGATGTAGAAAGTTCAAGGCATCTCATAACCCCAAGAAGTGTAATTTTTCCATGGTGTAGGGAAAGATTTTCAGCCATGTGGTTTTAAAGGATGGCATCGCAATTGATCCTGAGCACGTTTCAACCATCCTAGCTCTTTCCCTACTGAAACACAAAAAGGCCTTGTAGTCCTTCCTAGGTAAGATTGATTTTTTAGATGTTTCATTCCTAACTTTGTAGGACTGGTAAGGCTAATCACCCTGATGTTCAAAAAGGACATAACTTTCAGATGGACAACAGAAGGAAAGGAAAGCTTCAAAAAAATCAAGCAAGAAATTTATTTCCCGCCAACACTCATCAACCCAAATTACTCAAAGGATTTTATCCTTTATACTTATGACACTGATGAGAGTGTTGCTGTTGTCCTAACACAAAACAATGAACAAGGGCTGGAACAACCAGTGGATTTATTCAGCCAGACATTTAAGGATTATGAATTAAAATTTAGTCACACAAAAAATAAGGTCTTCTCCCTAATGCACGCACCCAATAAATTCAAGAGTATTCTCACCAAAAATAATATCAAGGTGTTAGTCTCCCACTCTTATGGCAGAGACTTCATCATGGGAGTGGAAATTAGTGAAAAGAGAACATGATGGGTGACCAAAATCATGGAGTATGATGTGACTATCAAATCCAAAAAGCTTGTAAGTGGTAGAAAACTTTGAAAGTATCTTTTTAAGGATGCACACAATGAATCTGAGACTTTAATTTTTCTTGATGAAGCTCTCCCGTGTGCAGAACTTGAGAAACATACAAATCTTGGCACATGTGACTAGATGAATGACATGATTACATTCCTTTCCAAGGGCACATACCCTCTTGGCTTAAACAAGGAAAAGAGAAGAAATATGAGGTTATAATATATGCCTTATGTTTTGATTGATGGAATTATCTTCAAGAAGAATCTTGATGGCATGCTGTTAAGGTGTATCAATGGCACGCAAACTGAAAATGTGTTAGTAAATTTTCACGATGGATTCTTTGGTAGACACTTCTATGCCAAAAATACAATAATGAAGATCATAATGATAGGTATCGTTTATCCTAATCTGTTTGCAGATACACACAAGAAGGTCAAAAATTCAAGGAATGCACTTTTTGTATAGGAAAGAAGAGATTGGTAGTGCTTCCCCTTCGACCAATCCAAATGGATCAACATTTTGTAACGGGGTCATGAATTCATAGGAATGATCAATATTCCTTCAAGTGCTGGACATAAATGGGTATTGATAGCTATAGAAAACTTTACCAGATGGACAGAAGATGTCGCACTAAAGGAATCAAACAAGTCAGTCATTGTTGACTTTCTTGAAGGTATAGTCACAAGATTTGGCATCCCTTAAACCATTATCTCTAATAATGCAAAATCCTTCCTTAGCACTAAAATCACTGATTGGGATCTTAATATGGGCATCTATCTAAAGAATTATTCTAATTATTACCCTTAAGGAAATGGTCTAGAAAATTCAACAAACAAGAACCTAATCAGGATAATGAAGCACACAATGAAAATTAGCCAAAAAAAGTGGCATACAAAGGTTACATGCGTGCCCTGGGTAAATAAAATCAAAATTAAAAAAGTAAGAGGAAATTTTCCTTACAAGCTTGTATATGGAAAAGAGGCTACCCTTCCTTTGACATTGGAGTTAAAATCATTGGCACTTTTCTAGCAATTGGAGCTTGAAGGCACAAACCAGAGAGAAATCAAAATGACAAAGCTGGTTAATCTTGAAGAGTTAAGGAACTCTACCATAATCAAGCTATAACATCATCAAAAAACAACAAAGAAATGGTTTTAAAGAAAGGCCAGGCCTTAATCTTTCAAAGTTGGGGACTTGGTTTTGAAATGGGATGCTGACAGAGCTAAACCAGGGCACCATTCAAAGTTTGATGCACTTTAGAGTGGCCCATAAACTATCAGTTCATGTAAGGAGGTTAATTCTTTCGATTTAAATCATCTTGATGGAGGCATGCTATAAATCCCATTAAATGGGATCTATCTCAAACATTTCCATTAATTTTGCTACATAGTTTTGTATATATTAGAGAAGTCTTAATTCCTCTAAGTGTAGTGCACATAGTTATTTATTTGTACATATTTCTTTCTTCTCATTTGCTTCCTGCATTTGCTCTTCTTTTGCTTTCAAGGTACCAGTATTCTTTCATAAGTTTGAAAAATTTAAAATAGATTCAAGAAATGATCCTTCAAGTGAATTGAGGGGTAAATCTTCAAAAAAATTAGAATTTCATGATTACATAGTAGACTCCATGCCCAATGGATGCTCTAGGCTATTGATATCCTTCATCTAGCATGAAGATGGCCCAAAAAGTTTCCAAAACTATTATCCAAATAAATCTCATAGTTATTTGGACAACTTACATACATATTATGGCTCAAAGATCTTCATTACAGTCACGCGCACCTTAACTGTCTCCTTAGCACATTCACTTGGTCACTATCTCCCAGCAAGCCCTTGTGTTCTTCCCCTTATTCCTTTCCATTTTCCTTTTCCTCTTTGTTCCACTTTGATCTTGCACACATTCTATGCATTTTCCTTATTCCTAGGAGCTGTTCATCTTATGCATGCGCCTTGCATTTTCTTTAATCAGCTAAGTCCTTGGCCCTCTTGCATGCTGCTCACATTACCTTGTAATAGTTGTACCTTTACCATATGTTCTCCACTCATCAGTTTTCCACATTTCCTCTATGCATACTAGGATTTCACATGCCTTCCTTCTACCTTCATCCCTCACATCATTCTTCCACACGCGTATATATTTGTGCCCTCCTCTACACATTTCCGTGCCACGTCATTCCATAACACACTTGAGTGTGCCACATGTAACCTATCCAAGAGTGCTAATAGGATGATGAATCCTTATAAAAAATAGATGAGTGACACATGGTAGAAATGATAAGAACATTTGCATAGTTGGCCATCCTTTCAACCAATCCGTGCATGCCATGTGTCTTATGTGTGCAGAGGACTCTGGAAATCTTTTGAAAGCCATATCTTTTTCTATAGAGCTCTGATCAGTGCGTTCCTAGTCTTAATTGAAAACTGCTGACGTATGCTACAATGCTAGACATTCAAATTCAAATTCTTGGAGAATCTAGTAGGTGAGAAATGGAAAAAAATCATTCTATACGTTAATGAGTAGATCTGATTGCTCCAACCACCTGAATTGATCTGATCTACCCTTTTTCCTTCTCCAACACGTCAAACAGACTTGGGGAAATGTATTTGACAGATTTGCAGATGCATTTACAAGAATTGAATGATGCTTGTTGGTTGTTGTGTTTAAAATTCAGGTTTTCCTTACTTATTCTCTTCTTCTTCCATGGATTCATTCATAAATGTAAGAGTTGGGTTCATTTGTTATGTTGGACATTATTGGATCCTTACGCATTTTTCTAAGGACTTTATATTTTATGTATTTTGAGTTTCATACCTCTATATTTGGCTCATGAATGTGGATATCAACATCTTTTAGCATTGTAACAGCTTTATGCATTTATGAAAGTAATAGAAGCATCATTTTGTGAATATTCTCTATCCTAACATGTTTTTATTCTTTTTCTCTTTCCTTTTCTTTTGCATTGCATGGTTGTTGTGCCATTCTATGTCCCTTACATCTCCCTTTCTAGTTTTGTTCCATGAAATTGTATGGTAAATATGTTTTAGTTGTGCTACATGTGCCTTGCCTTCTTTCAAACATTTCCCTTAATTTTTTCTTAGAACAGGTAGTGTTCATCCCTCTTTTTCTAGTGCTATCACCTTTTGGTATAGTTTCCTTTCATGTTATCCTTCTTTCCATGGTCCCTTGGCATTGTTAGCTTAGTTTTCCCTTTCAGCACTAGGAGTAGTAGTAATAGTAGAAATAGATACAGGAACCATCCTTCTCTAGAGATCCGTCTCAAGAATGCAGGGTCCCAAAACTTGGAGACAGTTCCATTATTGTCTCAAATGATTCGATCTTTCCTGATCTAAGTCACCATGGTGCAAGTTTGATGACCAACAGTTTCTGGCACACCTAGTGGGACAACAATGAAATCTTAAATTTCATATTGATGAATTCTAGTGTGTGAAATTAGTATTTCTAGCCTTTGGAGGCTTACTTCAACACATCTGACGACTCTCAACATTTCTAGAGATCTTGTTTTGCAGTCCTGAGGACATTTTATGAGAAGAGTGCATAATCGATAGAGTACTGTAGCTAAAGGATCCTTTTAATACCTCCATATTTCACCAAGAAACACACACAATATATTTACTTCACATGTTTCCCCATCTTTAGCGTTCCATGTGCATTCTACTCCTAAAAATACACAAGTGTGCCCTGCCATGATGCTTCAGCCTCCTCCTCCTCAAAAGAATTTCACCAAATTTACTAGTGGAGGCTCACTCAATCTCAATGCTCAACATGATATGCTAGTGGCCACACTCAAAATTATTCCATACTTCACGAGAGAAAATAAAGTCAACCCCATTGAACACATTCAAGATGTGGGTAATATATGCTCTGTCTCTTTGATAACACATGATGATGTTGTTGTCAAATTACTTGCAACCTATTTCAAGGGTAAATCACTCTAGTACACTACTGTAGGCCAAAGTTTTGCAAGCTATTGTTACCTGGGATGAGCTTAGAACAACTCTTCGTGATTTTCTTGAACATAAGCCAATTAGAAACTTTTCCCATTACCAGCACAGTCATCTGACTACAACAATTATTTGGATCACGCAATCATTAGATTACTTATGTTTAAGCATCTTGTATTCCAGATGGCCTAAAATCTAGATCTTTCCTTTCAATTTGTAGAGTACTACTATTAGTCCAACATGATTAGTTGTACTACCTATAGGGATTTGAATATTGACAATTCACTTATGACTTCCATCCACTGGGAGGTAGATTACCTTAACCTGTCACATAGCTATCATTACAGATAAGGTAAGAAATAAGATTTCAATCAAGTAGATAGTACGAGAATTAGAGTCCACGACATCATAATCCCTAGTTTTCTTAAATGTATCAAATGCCCCATACCTTCTACTACTTTCATTTCAGAGACTAGGTCAAAGTTCTACATTTAATTGCATCTACAGGTCTATAGTCTCTTAGAACATAAAAATAACGCACTGATGAGTCATTGATCTAGTCCCTGATCACAAACTTCTATTTGTATGATCCATAAGTAAGGTCAGAGTCATTAGATTAAGCCATGTCAGGTGGAAATCTTTCATTGCTAGTTCCATTGCTACTGCAAGGTCTTGTACCTTTATTGATAAAGTCTATCTTTCCATACTTCAGTAAGGGACCTTTTTTGGTACTGACAGCACCGAGATAGGATGCTAGAGATAGACATGCCCTCATCCACACTCTAGGTTTGCCAAGTTAGTCCTCTTATACAACCTCTTCTAACTCTCAAAACTTTTTGGGTCACTTGTCCTAGTCCATTTGAGCATGGCGCATAAGTCTTTTTGGTTCTTCGGCCTTTTCAATATGTCTAATTATGCCAATATTATTATGATAATGATATGCATGCGTAAGTCGACATGATTTAGAATGCTCCCAGCTACGAGCCTTCAACAAGCGCACCATAAGTAGGTAACCAAGAAAGGCCATAAGTTCCTCTAGAGACAAATCTGATGGTATCTGGCATTAATAGCTACATTTGCAATCCATCCATAGCTCTATTAGAATAGGCAAGTAAACCACAGGTTTTTTCAAGTTACATCGAAAACACTTCATAGGAGGGGAGTCTATGCTGGAGTTTCATGCACATGTCATTTATTACTATTATACATCTAGTTACTTGACTCGCTACTTCACAAAGTGTGACTGCACACTAAGATATCAACCAGTAAAAGAACTCAAGTTACCATACACATAGGCTCTATACAATTCATTGGGTCTGAGATGTAGTGCACATTCCCCTCCTTTAGTAGGTCAAGCCTCTACGATAGTTAAGATTCCTGCCTCTATGATTGATGAAAATATGGCCCATTCATATGCATATTTATTTTTCTCAGGTTTTGTTGCTTGGTCAATGGGGTCTTGCAGGTGATTATTCCATGGACCAGTTTATGGAAAAGACAAACTGGTGAATGTTACAATGTGGGATGCCCTGACCATTCCATCCTAATGCAACTTGTTGGAGTGATAGACATCTTGGGATACTAAAAAATTTGGATTTATGACCATCTGTGCATAAGCCCAAGGCACTCCTATCAACATCTGCCAAGACCAGGGGTACCCACGTAAGCAAAGTTGTTAAAACCCTATCCTTCTCTCAGGTGCCCCAGTCATAGTAAAATCCTTCAGATTTGCATTTTCTCAAGATGTATGATGTGATATTTTCAGCTCCTCAGTACTTCTATTCATTCCCCACTACAACAAAACCTTGCGACATCTTTGAACTTAAGCTATAGGCCATCCTGAAAAAATTATTCTTGTCCACATCGAGGGTTTCATATTTTGATTTCCCTAGGAATCCTCAAGGATCTTGTATTTAACCCTCCATTTCATGTTCTTATTCTAACAATTACTCAAGATCCTATAACATCATTGATCTAGGCCCTAGGATATTCCATATGTTTAGTCATAAGATATTTTGGTGAACTCGATCTTTAAAGCCACTTTTTACTTTGGATCTTTTGATTGGTCTTGTATGCCCTTCACCCGTAGACAAGGTATGTTACCTGGGTCTTTTCATATAAGTGTGAGCCAATATTCTTCCATCTATCCGTAGAATTTCTAAATCAATGGTCCCATCCCATCCCCACAGTCCACTGGTTAATCCAAGTTGAAAGATCTTTAGCTTCTGAAGAGTAGTCTCTTCACAATGTTCCTCTTCATGAAATAGAAGTTTCTGAGTAGGTGGAGAGGCATTCATAAATATGACCCATATGCTAATGAACTGGAAGCTTATGAAACTAGGCTTGAACAAACTTACTACATTCTTGAAAATAGTTGTGCATAATTTTCCCACCCATTTTTAAAGCAAAGTTCTAGCATGAACCTTAGTTACAACTGAAAGTTATACTTATGATGGATCACCACACATCCACCTATTGTTAACTCTTTGACTCACAGGAGTCATTCTCACTTAGCTCCCATGGACTCCAGCAATCTACTCCTACCACGCACCAGGTTGCAATTTAGATCCACATAATACTTTGGCAGATGTATAAGGCACTGGTGCCTGGTCTGCAAATACTGCTTAATTTAAGAATTTTTAAAGGCATTGAAAATCTTTGGGGATAAAAAATTGGTTATCTACAAATTCACCAAAAAGTGCATGAAAAAGAATAAGCTTCTCATAGGCTTGACTCTAGCTTCAATTTCTGGGACATACTTGAGAGCTTTTATGCTCTAAATATTTTCTGCTACGCCCCTTAACCTATTGCTTATATTATGATATGGAGTAGCCGACTTGTGGCTTACCATATCATTTTATTATATCATTTATACTTTATCATGCTTAATAGGTTGGCCTTGGTGATGGCCATAGCATATGAATAGTATATATAGGGGATTATAGGTAGTATTTCATTATAATTTGAGCATTTGAGTCTTGTTATATGGTTTGGAGGTTGCCCCCTCGAAGTGGCGAAGCTATTATAATTGCATATTGAGATCATTATTCTAAAATATTGTGTTATTTGGTGCTCTATTGTTTCTCTTAATCTGAATTATACAAGTAATTTCATTACAAGTGGTATCAGAGCTGCGATATGGGCCGAAATTAGGGTAAAAACCCTAATTTTTTGCTTCCCCCACATATTGCGAACCAAAGAGAATTGGTTGGAAATATTTTTACTGGAGTTGTGAAAACATTTCAAGTAGGATTCCCTAAAAATTTCAGACTTTTTTGATTTATTTTGCACAACGTTATTACAAATTTATGGTTTTTTCATAAAATGGCTCCCTAGGGTGCAAATTATGGAAAAATTTTCAAGTTCTTTACATTTTTGGAAAGATATAAAAAAATATAGTATTAGTATCTTCTCTATGTTTTTTCCTGTTCGGCTGAAATTGTTTCTAAAACCCTAAACCCTAAGATTTGACGTCGTGGTGGGGCCTTCCACAAGAGCAAAAAAGCAATCCGGTTACTCCGGGCAACACCCCAGATAAAGATGGGATATTGATTGAAGAGATGGAGTCAGAAGAGGTGAATATAGATTCCTCAACACTAGGGTTTACCTTAGTTGATCATAAGGTGATGCCAACTTGATTATGAGTTACGTAAATTGTACAATTTGAGATGGTCTCTAAAGGAGACATAGCCCAAATCAATCATCGGTTGGATGATATCATGCAACATGTAAAGGGTAACTAGTATGGCCCAAATCTGGCCCATATCAACCAAGGAGGACCTTCAGTTCAAAATCATGGAAAAACTAACCATTTGGGATCACTTTTCCAGTCCCAATCAGAATCCAAACTTATTCTGTAACCACGGAACATGATGCCGAAAGTGGATATGCACAAATTTGATGGTAATTATCCCCCTGAATTGGATAAATCAAATGGAGAAACTTATTTGAGTTACATCAAAACACCATCAGAAAAAAAGGTGACATTGGCATCCCTAGATCTTGAACCCAGACCAATTTGTTTGGTATCATTGGTTATGTGCTCAGAGGCAGAAAGAATGGTCTAGGTGTCACTTGGACAGTTTTTACCGAGGAGTTGCAATTGCACTATAGTTCCAATGTTTCAGAGAACTAATTTAGTCAATCAGCAAAGTTACGACAAACAGGATCAGTCAAATATTATGTGCATTAATTCCAAAACCTATCCTTAAGGGTGGAGAATATTCCAGAAGAGAATCTGAATGACTTGTTTCTTGGGGGTCTTAAGGACCACATTGAGCATGAGGTATGGATGTTTAATCTAATCAAGATGTCTAATTCTATTATCATGGCACGTTGTGTAGAGGAACAAATTCTTTTTAGTAGGAGGCCACCTTTCATTAACACCAAAGACCACAGTATCTCTTCCCCTTCATTTGCCAGGCCAATTAGACTGACTCCTCAACAAATGGAAGAAAAGAGAGAAAAAAGATTATGTTTTAACTGTGATAGGAAATATGGACCGAGACATAAATGTGCTGAGAAAAAGTTGTTCTATATTGACGGAGGTAATGAGGATGATGAGGAAGCTGACAATTATAGGAGAGGCTGAGGAACTAGTAGAAGATGAAGTAGAGGATCACTAACCTACAATTTCTTGCCATGCATTTTTAGGTATTAGTACTCCTCAAACACTCAAGGTTCATTGGCTATCTCAAAAAGTAGAAGGTGATAGTGTTGATTGAACTGGGGAGTACTCATAACTTCATAAATAGTAATTTAGCTGCCCGTCTCAATTGTTTTATTTACCCAGCTCCAGAAATTGAAGTTATGATTGCAGATGGTGGGACCGTCAAGTGCAAAGGAAAGTGCCATAGTATCAAGCTTTCTATGGGAGATTAAATGTTAGACACACCTATGTTTTCTATTTCTATGGGAGGGGTAGATATTGTATTGGGTGTCCAATGGCTCACAACCTTAGGTACTATAGAAACGAATTTCCAAGAATTGTTCATGTGATTTCATTTAGAGGGAAGGAAAATACAATTGAATGGGATGGTAGCTAAGTCTCCATAGATTATTAGCTCTCATCAGATGTAGAAGGTTCTTAGAAAAGGAGTAGATGGATTTATAGCAAAGTTATTTTCCATAGAAGTACAACATACAGAGTCTTCAATGCCACCCACTCTTTAGAATATTGTTGATGCTCACTTATCTGTTTTTGATGCAATTCCAAAAGGACTACTACCAGTTAGGGATCATGATCATCCCATTCAGTTGATTCTAGGGAGAAAAACACCTAACATAAGACCATATAGATACCCATATTCCCAAAAAAGTGAGATTGAGAAAATGGTTTAGGAAATGTTGAAGGCAGGTATCATCAGGTCTAGCCAAAGTTCTTATTCTTCACCAGTGGTCATGGTACGTAAGAAGGATGAAACATGGAGGATGTGTCCAGATTACCAAGAAATCAACAAGTACACCATCAAAGATACGTTTCCTATTCCAGTAATTGATGATTTACTTGATGAATTGCATGGTGCTATTTATTTCACAAAACTAGATCTTCGTTCGGGGTACCATCAAATTAAAATAAAAGAGGAAGATGTTCATAAAATGGCTTTCAAGACTCATGAGGGCCATTATGAGTTTTTGGTAATGACTTATGGTCTTACAAATGTGCCTTCAACCTTTCAAAGCTTGATGAACACTATTTTCAGGTGTTTTTTAAGGAAATTTGTATTAGTTTTCTTTGATGACATATTGATTTACAGTAAGACATGGGAAGATCACTTACAACATGTAAATAAAGTGTTGGAAGTTTTGGAGAAACATACTCTCTATGCAAAGCCATCCAAATGTTCTTTTGGTGTACAAGAGGTAAAGTACTTGGGTCACATTGTATCCCATGAAAGCATCAAAATTGATCCTCAGAAGATCAAAGCTATGGTGGAATGGCCAAGGCCCAAAACTCTCAAAAATATTTGTGGGTTCCTAGGGATAACAGGGTACTACAGAAGATTTGTCCGGGGATATGGTAGAATAGTAACCCCACTCACTACATTGTTAAAGAAGGATTCCTTCCATTGGATAGACTTAGCCACTAAATCCTTTGAGCAGCTAAAGGAAGCCTTGTGCAGCACCCCAATTTTGGCTACTCCCAACTTCTCAAAAACCTTTATTGTTGAATGTGACGCTTCAGGATCAGGATTGGGAGCAGTTCTAATGCAAGAAGGAAGACCAATTGCATTTAATAGTCACCAATTCAAAGGAAAAGATCTGCTCAAACCTGTCTAAGAGAAAGAAATGATGGCTATTCTTCATGCAGTCAAGCAATGGAGGCCCTATCTCATGGGTAGACACTTCAAGGTAAAAACGGATCATGATAGTCTCAAATACTTTTAGAGAAAAGGTTATCATCTGAGGAACAAAAAAAGTGGGTAATAAAAATGTTGGGTTAAGATTTTGAAATCATATACAAAAAGGGTAAATAAAATGTAGTAGTTGATGCGTTGTCCAGAAGGGATACATCCGTAGATGCCTTACTATGTGGAATGTCCATGTTGATGGCTGATTGGGTGGATGAAGCAAGATTGGAATGGGATCAAGAAAAGGATACACAATCTCTAATATAGGATATCAAGCAAGGATCTATGAAATATAACAAATTTGAGTGGAAAGGTAATGCCCTATGGTACAAGGATAGGTTATACTTGAGTAAAGATTCTAAGTCGAAGCAAAAGATTCTTGCAGAGCTACATGCCTCACCTGTTGGAGGACACTCTGGGTTTTTGAAGACATATCATAGAATAAAAAGAGAATCCTTTTGGGAAGGACTCAAGGGGGATGTACAAAAGTTTGTATCAGAGTGTTTAGTGTGCCAACAGAACAAAGGGGAAACAATTAAGACACCAAGTCTATTACAACCCTTACCAATTCCTAGCTAGAGATGGGAGGAGGTCTCCATGGATTTCATCACCGGATTGCCTTGTTTAGAGGGTAAGAATGTTATTTTCATGATTGTGGATAGGCTCAAAAAATATGCCCATTTTTCTGCCTTATCACATCCATTTGTAGCTAGTATAGTCACAACTATTTTTTTGGAGACAGTTCAAAAGCTACATGGAACCCCAAAGATAATTGTAAGTGATCATGATCCTATTTTCACAAGTAATTTTTGGACGGAATTATTTTCATGTTTGGGTACTCAGCTAGCTCATATTTCATCTTATCATCCTCAAAATGATGGGCAAATGGAAGTGGTCAACAAATGCTTAGAGGGGTATCTACGTTGTTTTGTATTAGATAAGCAGGAAAGGTGGATTAAATGGCTACCACTTGTAGAATGGTGGTATAACACATCTTTTCATACCTCTTCTCAAATGACCCCATTTTTTACATTATATGGTTACCATCCGCCTTCTATCACTTCCTCCTTGAGGGTGAAAACTAAGGTCAGAGATGTTGAGGAACACATTCAACATCAACAACATGTTTTGGCTAGTTTGAAGGAGAATTTAGCATTAGCACAAAACAGGATGAAACAACAAGCAAATCAACACCGTAGTGAAAGACATTTTGAAATTAGTGATTGGGTTTTTGTACATCTCCATTCTTACAAAAATATGTCCCTAAAGTAATAGAAAAATGACAATAAACTTTCTCCTAAATATTATGGCCCTTATCAGGTTCTACAGAAAATTGGCAGCGTTGCTTATAAACTAGAGTTGCCTCCATCTTCACACATACATCTAGTATTCCATGTTTCATGCTTGAGGAAGGTTATTGGATAGAAATTTGAAGCCTAGATAGAGTTACCAGAACCTGATGAGGAAGGAAGAATCATTTTGGAGCTAGAGAAGTTTTTGTAAACACGTACTAAGAGGCTGAGAACCAAAGACATTAAGGAATATCTGATCAAGTGGAAGAATTTGAGCATAGAAGATGCAACCTGGGAGGATGAAGGTTTTCTACAGTAACATCCAGGATTATTCAATGTTGAGGACAACATTGGTTTGAAGGGGAAGGGCATGCTACGCCCTCAACCTATTGCATGTATTAGGATATGAGTAGCCGACTTGTGGCTTACCATATCATTTATACTTTATCATGCTTAATAGGTCAGCCTTGGTGATGGCCATAACATATGAATAGTATATATAGGGGATTGTAGGTAGTAGTTCATTATCATTTGAGCATTTGAGTCTTATTATATGGTTTGGAGGTTTCCCTCTCGAAGTGGTGAAGCTATTATAAGTGTATATTGAGATCATTATTCTAAAATATTGTGTTATTTGGTGTTATATTACTACTCATAATCTGAATTATACTAGTAATTTCATTACAAAAAGTCACCAAAAAGTGTATGAAAAATAATAATCTTCTCAAGGCTTATAAGCATAAATTTTGGGACATACTTGAGAGCTTTGATGCTCTAAATATGTAGGTGGTGTAGTGCAAAATGAATAAGGAAGCTGATCAAATGGATGCGCTTGGTTTACAATTCTTTCCTACTGAGGAATTTTCCAAAGGAAATACTCAACACATTAAGATGGTGATCAAACCATTCATTCCAAAAAATAACACCAACTGGTAAGTGTTTGAAATTAACGTGTAGATCATCTAGTTCATCTAGAATGAAGCTGAGCTCTCATCAAGTATGGATGCTGACTTACATGATAGCTATAGTGACCAAGTGATTCAACTAAAGTTAAATAAGTTTCCTAAAGGTCTGGTCACCTTAGAGTAAATGTTTATCCCTAATGATGAGTTCAAATGTGAAGAAAGGTATATGTACACTACACAAGAAGACTTCTCCCCACTCACCATCGCATGTGGAAAATAATTAATGCTTAGTAAAGATTGTGCACACAATGAAAAACATGCCTTCATCTCTCTCTATAAACAGTTCAATGATATCTTCTCATGGGAGTATGAAGACCTCAAAGGTTTAGATCTAAGTGTTTCTTAACACTCCATTGACCTTGATCTTGGTATCAAACCTGTTAGAAAAAAGTAGCAACCAGTCAATCCAGAAATAGAGCCCCTCATGAGAAAGGAATTATCAAAACTCATTGAGGAAAATATTATTTTTCCCATAAAGTACTCTACTTTGGTTAGGGATCAAGTTTTTCTGCGCAAGAAGAATGCTGAAATAAGACTCTGTGTTGATTTCAGAGATTTGAACAAGGCATCTCTAAAGGATCACTACCCTTTTCCTTCAATGGAGCAAATTTTTTAGACTGTGTCCGGCATGCAAAGATTATCAATGTTAGATGGGTATTTATGTTTCAATCAGATCTTGGTCAAGGAAGAGGATCAATCCAAAATGTTTTCTACAACCAAGTGGTGAACATATGGGTATCAGAAGATGCCCTTTTATCTATCAAATGCTGGCACAATGTTTCAAAATGCTATGTATATTGCCTTCAAAGGTTACATCAATGAGTTCATCTTGGTTGAACTTAATGACATTACAGTATTCTAAAAGAAAATATGATAAATTCTTCTTCACTCATAGGTTGTAGTTTACATGTTCTAACAATTTTACAGAGTATGAGGTGCTAGTGCATGGTCTTCTTATTGTTCAAAAGAAAAATATTAAGGAATTGCAGATATTTGGGGATATAGAATTGGTTATCTGCCAAGTCATCAATAAGTGCATGAAAAAGAATAAGATTCTCAAGGCTTATAAACACAAAGTTTAGGATCTCCTTAAGAGATTTGATGCTCTAAATATGCAGGTGGTGCCACATAAAATGAATAAGGAAGATGATCAAATGGTTGTGCTTGGTTTGCAGTTCTCTCCTATTGAGGACTTTTCCAAAGGAAACAATCAACACATTAAGATGGTGATCATACCATCCATTATAGACAACAAAAATAGGTGGAAAGTGTTTGAAAGTGACATGTAGATCATCCAGTTCATCCAGAATGAAGCTGAGTTCTCATCAAGTATGTAAGCTAACTTGCATGACAACTATGGTGACAAAGTGATTCAACTAAAGTCAAATAAGTTTCCTAAAGGGATGGCCACCTTAGAGAAAATGTATAGCCTTGATGATGAGTTCAAAGGTGAATAAATGTATATGTGCACTACGTAAGAAAACTACTCCCAAGTCACCATTGCATGTGGAAAATAATTACTACTCAGTAAAGCTTGCACACACGATGAAAAATATGCCTTCACCTCTCTCTATAAAAAATACAGTGATATATTCTCATGGGAGTATGAAGACCTCAAAGGTTTTGATCCAAGTGTTTCTCAACACTCCATTGACCTTGATCTTGGTATCAAAACCATCAGATAAAATCAGTGACCAATCAATCATGAAATAGAGCCCCTCATGAGAAATGAATTATCCAAAATCTTTGAGGCGAAGATTATTTTTCCCATAAAGTACTCTACTTGGGTCACTAATCTAGTTCCTGTGTGTAATAAAAAAAGAGAAATCGGACTCTGTGTTGATTTCAAATATTTGAACAAGGCATATCTAAAGGATCATTATCCCTTACCTTTAATGGAGTAGATTCTATAGATTATGGCTGGTGTGTAAAGATTCTCAATGTTAGATGGGTATTCAAGTTTCAATCAGATCTTGGTCAAAGAAGAGGATCAATTCAAAATGGTGTTTATAACCAAGAGGGGATCATATGCGTATCAGAAGATTCCCTTTGGTCTTTCAGACATAGACACAAATTTTCAGTGCGCTATGGAAATTGACTTCAAAGGTTACATCAATGAGTTCATATTGGTTTACCTTGATGACATTACAGTCTTCTCAAAGAAGAAAATGGATCATATGAAACACATGGAAAAGTTTTTTGAGAGATGCAGAAAGTTCGAGGTATCTCTTAACCCCAAGAAGTGCAATTTTATCGTGGCACAAGGCAAGCTTTTGGGATATATGGTTTTAAAGGATGGTATTTCAATTGATCCTGAGTGCATTTCAACCATTCTAGCTCTTTCCTTGCCAACGCACAAAAAGGCCTTGTAGTCCTTCCTGGGGAAGATTAATTTTTTTAGGCGTTTCATTCCTAACTTTGTAGGACTGGTAAGGCCAATCACCTTGATGCTTAAGAAGGACATAAAATTTAGATAAAAAATAAAAGGAAAGGAAAGCTTCAAAAAAATCAAGCAAGAAATTTCTTTCCCGCAAGCACTCATCAACCCAAATTACTCAAAGGATTTTATCCTTTATGCTTATGGCACTGATGAGAGTGTTGCTGCTATCCTAACATAAAACAATGAATAAGGGATGGAATAACCAGTGGATTTCTTCAGCCAGATGTTGAAGGATTATGAATTAAAATATAGTCACATGGAGAAGAAAATCTTCACAATCATACACGTGGTCAAAAAATTTAAGAGTATTCTTGCCAAAAATCATATCAAGGTGTTAGTCTCCCACTCTTATATCAGAGAGTTCATCATGGGAGTAGAAATTAGTGAAAAGAGAACATGATGGGTGACCAAAATCATGGAGTATGATGTGACTATAGAAGCCACAAAGTTGGTAAGAGGTAGCATGCTCTACAAGTAGCTTGCTGAGGATGCACACAATGAATCTGAGAATTCATTATTTCTCGATGAAGCTCTCCCATGCACAAAACTTGAGAAAAATATAGATCTTGGCACATGTGACAGGATGAAGGACATGATCACATTCCTTTCCAAGGGTACATACCATCATGGATTAAACAAGGAAAAGAGAAGAAATCTAAGGTTACAATATATCCCTTATATTTTGATTGAAGGACTTCTCTTCAAAAAGAATCTTGATGGCGTGCTGTTAAGGTGTATTAATGGAACATAGAATGAAAATGTGTTAGCAAAATTTCATGATGGAATCTCTGGTGGACACTTCTCTGCCAAAACTACAATAATAAAGATCATAATGGTAGGTATCATTTGGCCTGCTCTAGTTGCAGATGCACACAAGTGGGTAAGAAAATGCAGGGAATGCAATTTATTTGTAGGAAAGAAGAGATTGACAATGCTTACCCTCTGACCTATGCAAGTGGATCAATATTTTGCGCAATGGGGTCTTGAATTCATAGGCATGATCAATCTACCTTCAAGCGCTAGACATAAATGGGTATTGATAGAGACGAAATACTTTACTAGATAGAAAGAAGCTGTCATTCTCAAGGAATCAACTGAGTCAGTCATGCTTGACTTTATCAAAAGTATAGTCACAATATTTGGCATCCCTCAAACCATTATCTCTAAAAATAAAAAATCCTTCCTTGGCACTAAAATGACTAATTGGGATCTTAATCTGGGAATCTATCTGAAGAATTATTCTAACTATTACCCTTTAGGCAATGGTATGGAAGAGTAAACAAACAAGAACTTGACCAGGATCATGAAGTGCATAATGAACATTAGCCAAAAGTAGTGGCATACAAAGGTTGCGCTCGCACTCAAGGTAGATAGAATCAAAGTTAAAAAAGCAATAGGAAATTCACCTTATAAGCTTGTCTATGGAAAAGGGGCTTCCTTTTCTTTGACATTGGAGTTGAACTCATTAGAACTTGCCCAATAGATAGAGCTTGAGGCGTAGACCAGAGAGAAATAAAAATGGTAGAGTTGGTTAATCTTGAAGAGTAAAGAAAATCTGTCATGATCAAGCTACTACAACATCAATAAACAAAAAAGAAATGGTTTGAAAGAAAGGCCAGGCCTCAAGCTTTCAAAGTTGGGTACTTTGTTTTGAAATGGGATGCTGATAGAGCTAAACCAGGGTGCCATTCAAAGTTTTATGCACTTTGGAGTGGCCCATACATTATCAGTTCATACAAGGAGGATAACAATGTCAAGTTATCTTGTCTTGATGGAGGCGCACTGCAAATCCCAGTAAATGGTATCCATCTCAAACCTTTCCATTAAGTTTGCTACATTATTTTGTATATATTAGAGTAGTTTTAATTCCTCCATGTGTGTTGAACATAGTTGTTTTTTTGTACATAGTTATTTCTTCTCGCGTGCTTCATATGCACGCTCTTCTTTTTCTTTTAGGGTATCGGTCTTCTTTCAGTAGTTTGCAAAATTCAGAATAGAGTCAAGAAATGATCCTTCAAGTGAATTTTTAGGGGTAAATATTTAAAGATACAAATCATAATTTCATGATTACATAGTAAAATCCATTCCCAATGAATGCTTTAGGCTATTGATCTCCTTCATCTAGCAGGAAGATGGCCCCAAAAGTTACAAAAACTGTTATCCAAATATCTCTCCTAGTTATTTGGAATACTTACATACATATTATGGCTCAAAAATCTTCATTGTAGTCACGCACACCTCAACTATCTCTTTAGCACATTCGCTTGGTCACTATTTCCCCATGTTCCCTTACGTGCTTCCCCTTCTTCCTTTCCATTTTCCTTTTCCTTTTGTTCCACTCTGATCTTACGCATGTATTTTGTGCATTTATCTTCTTCTTAGCAGTTGTTCATCTTGCGCATGCCTTGCACTTTCTTCAATCAGCTAAGTCCTTGTCCCTCTCACACACCCCGCACATTACCTTGTAATAGTTGTACCTTGACCATACATTCTCCACTCATTAGTTTTACCCATTTCCTCCACATGCACTAGGATTGCACGTGCCTTACTTTTTCATTCATCATGTGCCTCATTCTTCCACGTGCATATGTCTTTGTGCCCTGCTCGGTGCCTTTCTGTGCCACATCATTCCCTAACATGCTTGAGTGTGCCACACGTAACCAATCCAAGCACGCTAATAGGATGTCAAATACTTATAAAAAATCAATGAGTGAAACATGGTAGAAATGAAAAATAACATTTGAACGTTTGGCTATCCTTTCAGCCAATCCATGTGTCTTGCATGTGAAAAATACTCTGAAAAATTTCTGACAACCATATATTTTTCTACATAGCTCTGATCAACATGCGCCTAGTCTTAATCGACAACTGCTAGTGTATGCTTTAGTGATAGACATTCAAATTCAAATTCTTGGCCAATCTAGTAGGTGAGAAATAGGAAAACATCATTTTGGACATTAATGAGAAGATCTATTTGCTCCAACCACCCGATTTGATCTTATCTACCCTCTTTCCTTCTGCAACACGTCAAACAGACTTAGGGAAAGGTATTTGATAGATTTGCAAACATTGAATGATTCTTATTGGTGGTTGTGTTTCAAATTCAAGGTTTCCCTCCTTCTCTTCTTCTTCCATGAATTCATCTATAAATGAAAGATCTGGGCTCATTTATTATGTTGGAAATTCTTAGATCCTTACGTATTTTTATAAGGACTTCATATTTTCTATATTTTGAGTCACAAACCTCTAGATATGGCTTGTGCATGTAGATATCAGCCTCCTTCACCATTGTAACAACTCTGTACATTTCTTGAAGGAATAGAAGCATCGTTTTGTGACTATTCTCTATCCTAACACGTTTATATTATTTTTTTCTTGACTTTTATTTTACATTGCGTGTTCGTTGTTCCATTCTACGTCTGTTACATTTCCCTTTCTAGTTGTGTTCCATGAAACTGATGTGGTAAATGTGTTTTAGTTGTGTTACACATTCCTAACCTTCTTTCACACATTTCCCTTCATTTTCAGTCAGAACAAATAGTTTTCATCCCTCTTTTTCTAGTGTTATCTGTAGACACCAAATTTGGGTTACACTCCCCTTGGTCCCCTTCAATTAATTAACGTAATGTATTCACCTAACCATAACCCCTTACCCTGAATTCATATTAATTTAATATCCTCACATTATTAATTAATTTAATTACTTTAATTAAGTTTATTTACACCTCACCTAGCCACATCACCTAGAAACCTCACCACGGACTTATTCTTATCCTATTTATTAACTAAGACTAGGTCTCTACTTATCTTAACCAACTGAGACTCTTTCAAACCCTAAAATTAAAGTCCCATTCCTTCTCTGACAACACTCCTGCTTATCTAAGTGCTAACCCTCACTTGAGACCCAGACTAAAAATCAGAGCATGTCAAAAATAACAAACATTTGCCTATTTTTGGTAAACCTAGGATTTCTCACCTTAACCAATGCCAGTTATCCCTCAATTGATGCCGGTCACCTTGACTGTCATCGGTCACCTTATATACCCTTTGAAAACCTTTTACTGAGGTTGGTCATTTTTGAATTATGAGAGATCTATTATATTCAAGAAAGAACTAGAGACTTCTCATCATTCAGATGATGAAATACACTCAACCAAAGACCCAAGAAAGCACCTGATACTCGTCCAAAGGCATTATAATATTCACGGGATCACTCTGAGAGTATTTCTTTGGCATTGATTGCAAAGTTCTTCATGGATCAACCACTTCCTTCCTTCACCTACCAGACCTGTGAATACAAGTATGTTTGATTTTCATCAGTCAGTACTTGCTTAAAGTGTAGGTTCATTATATTTTGTTATCAGATCTTATTCTTTCCTACATTCCTCCATCCCCACCTTCTTACCAATCTACCTATCCAACCACCCATGACCTTCTATATCTCTATACTTAACCTCTATGCATTCATGAGTCTTCCTGACATTATTACAAACACAACCATCCTCCCTTCATCCTCTATGTAATCACAGGGAAGTCCAAATATACCTTTTATTTAATTACTCCCAAATTTCCCCTACCTACGCTGGTTATCTTAACTATCATTGAATTCCCCTCTTCACCGAAATCGGTCACCTGAACAACATCGGTCTCTGTGTTATTTTATTCACTTAACAAAAAAAATCCTCAAACCTCCTCAAAACCTCCCCAAACCTCACAAAATATCATCCAAACCTAATACCCCACCTACAACCTCACAACAGACCTTCCCAACTGTTTGTGCAGACACAGAGAGAGTCTTGACACCATTTTTAACACTCTTCCATTTCCCATAGTAACTGATATCAGTCATCCTAAACTGTCATTGGTCATACCTGAACCGACATCAGTCACCCTGAATAGCATTGGTCTCTATGCCTGGTAAAATTTCCTTAGACCAACAAGATTCCTAATCACCCAAAATCAACCCAAACTTCACCAAAATTTACCCAAACCTTATTTATGACCCTCATACGACCTTCCCATCCTATAACCTGACTCGAGACCTTCACTAGTTAGCTATCAAGCATTTAATTTTATTGACATAGATAGTAGTCTGAGATAACTAAATCAAAACACTAGCATTAGATTATTTTATTTGCATGTCTATTTATTTTATAGTGAGTTATATATCAGTGGATTGACAACCATAGAGAAAGCATCACACTTCTTGGATCTAGCTCATGCTAGTCAGTCCACTAACTTTTGCTATTAACTATATCTTGTGGTCTTGCTTTATATTACAGGTAGTTCCTCCTAGTAAAAAGGAAGCTCACACAATTAGCTTGGATCGGAAATCAGAAACGCATGTACTCAACCTTCAAATTTTGTAACAAAATGTATTCCTCCTTGGCCCTTTTACCTTTATCTATTTAATATCTACAACAATTTAGTGAAATTTTTTTGGTACTCCTAGTGGGACCCTCAGAGGTTCTTTTTCATTGTTCATTCCTAGGTAAAAAGTTGTGTGTTTGTTTCCCTTTGAAAGCATTCACATTAAATTTTCTTCTCTAGAACATTCTCCTTCTTTTTATTGTCTAAAGAAATTGTGCTTTTAGTGCTCTAAAAAGAACATGTATTCCCTTCTATTGTATTGCGTTTAGTGAAAGAGAATTCCTCTTCCTGTTCTCTATTTTCTACATCGAACTTAATTATGGATTTGGGCTGAAAAAATTTACATTTCATTTTGGTATGTTGCATTATAGCTCACATTAAATTGAGGGAAACCCATACAATGGAAGTCATGCCTAGCTAATGGTTGACTAACTGAATTGTAGTGCACACTCTCTTCTCTACACCAAACCACAAAACATAATTTACACATTTTCTTAAACAACATCCTACCCAGAAGAAGATTTCAATGATCACATGATCAAAGGATTGACAATGGGCACCAAGATGATTTCTCTATCTAGTCATTAACTAAGAAAAAGGACACCCTCACCAAAAATTTACCTGAAACCATCCTTAGTCATTATATTTTAATAGGGTACCTTTTATCAAGCCAAGAAATCTTCTCTATTCACAAGTCAGTTCTAAACAACATAAGATGGAACATAAAATCAACCACATAGGATTTCGTGTTTGCTAGTTTTTTCTTGATTTGTGTTTTAAGGTGAGAGGTCGTATTATCCATTATTTTCTTCCTTCCACACTCCATAATCATAGTTGGTGTATTCTAACTTTTTCTGAGTGTGTTAGGGTCCATTATTTCCATACTCAGGTTGCTGGGTTGGTATTTTATCTAATCTAAGTCACTAAAGTCAATTTTCTCCATATTTTCAAATTTCACAATGACCAGCATCGGTCTAGTGACTGTCATCAGTTTACTCATCTGACCATCATCGGTTGACTTGACCATTGTTGGTTTCCTTATTTTTTGGTCATTTTACCAAAAATAGCACTCATCACATTTATATTCTTTTTGGGGTTTCTCAGATACATCATCATACCTCCGAGTCTTTTAAAACACTGTCAAAACTAGATTTGCTTCATTTTCATCAATTATTGCCACATTTATAAAACTTTTGATTTTCCACAGTAACCCGTATCAGTCACCCTAACCGGCATCAGTTGCCCTCTATCATTGACATCAGTTACCAAACCCTCGTCGGTTCTTGTGTTTCGATTTTTCAATTAAAACAACACCTTGTTTTACCTCTTAGAACCATTTTCTCCATTCCTTCCATTCTTTTGTGTCATCTACAATGGGTATAATACCATGTTTACAATAACCCACATGGTTTTGACTCATAGCCAAGCCAACACCCTCGTATTCCACACTATCCCTTAGCTTCTCCTACATAGCCCATTGACACCTTCCATTCTGTCACCCATGGATCCCATTCAGCTTATTACCATCAACACCGGTGGTAAGGAGTTCACAAAAATACTTGATCATAACCCCACCGCTTTACAATATTACTTAGCCCATTCATCTACTGATGACTCATCTAGAAAAATTATCTATGACATTCCCATATCCATCCCACCTATATTTACACCCACTTCTACCTTCGTCACTACCAACATTTCCCTGGTTGTCTCCACCTTATTGATTGTTGTTTCTCATCTTGACCCCACCTCATCAATATCTTCTATACCTATATCATCTTTCACACCCATGACATCCATCACCAATACAACATCCACCATGCATATATCCACCACTCTCAGTAGAAGTGTGCCTATATCTTTCACTGCCTATATACGTATCGTATCCCAGCCACCTTTGGTCTCATAAACCCACACTCCCTTCCAAAACCTCATCCTCTCTATCCCCCACTATCTTACACCAATTGCCACTAAGGTCTTTACATCCACCCCACCTAGGTATACATATTACCAACAACCACCTATTTTCACTACTTCTTACTCTGGTTACTTCCCTCCACCTCCATTCCCGCTCATATCCCTTCATCAAAATTTTCGTATGCAACAATGCCACAAATTGAGATGTCATGTACATCATACCAATATTATTTACCCCCTCATATCTCACGAGGTGCTCTGTCATCATAACCCACCAATGACCTAATAAAAATGATGATAGAAAAGATCTAGAAATTAGAAGCATCTTTCTCAGATTTGCATTACTCTCTAACATATGATGAGATTTGTAATGAGCCTATTCACCCATCCATTCCTATTCACCCATACCCTACACATTGGGAAATGCCAAAATTGAACCTGTTTAATAGCAAAGAAGATCCACAACACTTGTGGTATTTTAAACAAATCTGTTACTTGATTGCTCACAATGATGCATTGCTCCTTCAAAAATTTACAATGTCATTGACAGGACCTGCTTTGGATTGGTATAGTTCTTTACCTAGACATTCTATCCTCTCATTTAACCAATTTGCTTGGGATTTTCTTGACCACTTTTCTATCAATATTGTCATGAAAGTCACCATGACTGACTTATAGGCCACATGCTAGTATGAAGATGAGTCTATCACATATTTTTTCACTCGTTGGCATAACTTGATTAACCAAATTACATTCCAATTAACTCAGACAGAGTTTATACAATTGTTTACCAGGGCTTGTGTTAGACATATATCACCAACTATTTAGGTCCATACCTTCTTCACCTTTGATGAGGTATTTACCATGGCCCGAAAGTTAGAAATCCATGCCCTTGAAGAAAATAAGCTACAACTACATAAGAACAATGTTGCGTTCAAATCAAATGATACTTATTATTCTTCTAAACCCCAAAATACCTATTATAAAACCAAGGAGTCTATCAACGCTCATCTCATCTCATCCATCTAACCAAGAAAAACATTTTTCTAACCTTTCCCCCATCAAAACATTTCATTTTAGAAGAGAGAAATGCAAGTATGTCTGCATAGGAGAGCCTTACTCTATCGTTTTGGAAAAAATCTTAAAAGCTGGAGCCATTACCCTTCCAACTGTCAAACCACATACTGGTTTTTACCTTTCTCGCTCTGTACCCACATGGTATAATGAAAATGATTATTATAGTTACCACCATGTTCAAGGTCATAGTGATGGTAACTGTATTATTTTCAAGAATGTTGTCCAAGAAATGTTAGATAAAGGAGAGCTTGTCTTGGACAATCCAAATGCACCGGCTAACTAGAAACTTGATATCTTCAAGAATTCATTCCTGAATCACACTCCCTCATCAAACCAAACCGATGATTCCTTAGCTAATGCCGTTAATATCTGCAAGGTTCATGTTGTTTTTGACATCTTACCAACTCCTTCCACATAGTTTCCTCCTACTTTAACTATTAAAGAAATTCTTGCATGAAATCCTTCATCCACGGAGGAACTTGTGCCATCTACTTGTTATAGTCATTTTTTTATCCACCTACTAAATTTTAACCCCATGCGCACCGGCCTATCACCCAACAGACACTGGGAACTCACCCGAGGCATGCTTAGACACCGAGCCCCTCCTTTATTTGAGAAATGTGAAAAGATCTTGCCATTGTTAGAGGATTAGTTGTAGAGAAGTGAATATTCATGTAAAAGAGAAACATGAGCTATCATATCCTTATACCTAAGCATTTAATAACAAGAGAAACATCATAACATGAAATACAAGGAAAAATCTACCATGAAATATAAGGAAATAACACTAGGGTTTGCACCCCTAAACCAGATATTTAGAATAGATCCATATAGCTATGTTAATCACAATATTAGTAGACATATTACATTCAAAAGGGTCGTATCAGACCAAATATATCAAAAGACTTCAGACTTATCTCTTACAGATCTTCACTAGTGTGGTATTCTAAATATACCCTCCTAGTTCACCCCTTATTACATATTTTAATGCCATACAAAGGCCTATTACATCCATTAGCACATATATTTTAAATCCTAGCCTTACTGCATTATAATACTCTTGATGCATTCCATTATGATCTCGCACCTGTTGTTTATTGGCTTCTTCTCAATTAAGGAGTTTCTTCCTTGCTCTAGAGCATCTCTATAAATAGGTTTAGCACCCACCACCATGCCATCCTTTAGGAGCAGATCACTTGCCAAGTGTCTAGGTGGTGCTCTAATGGAGAATGCTTATTCTATTCCGAGCTCTCCAATTTTAACAATGATGTCTTTTGGGAACCTTCCATGTGTGGAATATTATTTCCTTGACCAAAAAGTCTCTAGGATGGCACCTTATCCACTCATCACACCTAGTCAGGTCACATTTTTCCTTAAGTTCCTCCAGAATGCGGAACATGGCTAAGTCCTTAGACCCGTTGTCCTGGCTTGTGCACATTCCCTAGTTCCTCATAAACCCTTCTTAAATCCTTATTCTACACGATTTTTCCCGTGTGACCTTCTTCTTCCTAGCCCTGCACGTGCACGTGCCCTTTGCTACTTAGCCAATGTTTTGAGGCCCAACATCACCCCACACTAAGCTTGTTCTCCATCCTTGGAAACATACTGATCCTCAAAAGATTAAGGAATGGTGGGACTGAGATAGTTTTAATAAAGAATGAAGGAATGAAGAATGAGAAACGAAAGACCGAATAATGAGGAATGTTGTTATTGTTGTAAAAGGAGTGGGAAATCCTTCCTCATTGTTGTCTAGATTTTCTCCTGGGAATTTACTTCACCCTACACCTACTGGAGTAGGTTACCCACTAGAGCACTCACCTCTTCAAAACTCAGTTCATTTCCCTTCACATTTAATGTATCAACAATCCCCTCCATCTATTTGCTGAGGTCATCAAGTGCTTCTATTCTTCACGTGACCTAAGGGTATAACTCCTTGAGCTAATTTTTGATCAAACCTTAATAGGTTTCGATTGCTTCAATTTTATTTTCAACCTCAGCCAGGATCTTATCCCTCTCTGCCTTGTTTCCTTTGTTCTTTTCTTGGAATTCTTTCATATCCACCTCATGTGTAGAAAATAATATACTTTCTACTCTGTACCTATAAATATAGTTATCATACATGGCTTCATCCATGTGTGTGGTCATCTGTACAGTGGAAAGGAGATCAAAATATTGAGTGAATGTCTCCCCAATCTTCTGATTTTCGTCTTCCTTCTTGTGTGCCAAAATATATTCTACTAATTCTAATGCAAGTGGATGCCTTTCCATGGCAAGGATGTGTGTTAAGTATTCCAAGAATTGCAAGGTTGACTCGTATTTATACTCAAGCGGTGGTAGGTGTGGGTGTTTTAGGGTAATGACATATGTGATCATTTCAATTTTCTTGTACACCTCTCACACCTTTGCCTTATCCTTCATTAGCTCGCGCCTTAACTGTGTGATGATCCAATATTCCTACTTTAGATTATTTCTTTTCTCAATGAGTTCCTCCTCCTCCTTCTCCAGTTCTTCTTCTAGGAACCTTACCCTGTCATTCCTTCTAAATAGCCTCACCTCAACCTCAACTGATACCTTGTTGAGGGCATTGCTCACTTTCTCATCTGATAACTGTTGAGTGTTTACTAGCAAGTTTATTCCTTTGTTCTCTAGTACCTTCATCAATGCTCCCTGAATGACCTCGAACTCAGGATCATTAACATGGGACTCAAAAGCCCAAGATATCATCTTCCTCATTCATGGGTATACAAATTCTTATTTGAAGGAAGACCATACAAGGAGTTAGTCTGTGGACACGACACTCTGGAAACACATGTGCAATACCTTACTTGGATCGTTTATGTAACTCATCCCCTACTCCTGCATTGATACCATGCTCTTCACTCCTATACGTGCTACCTTTGGAAATCTTACTGCTAAGTTGGGATCTCCACCCATGCTCCCATATTATTTCCATACACTTTCCTCTTCTATCTCCTTGAGTATCTCATCAGCGTTGCGCTCCACTTCCTACTCCACTAAATCCTTTATTATGCCTACTAATTCTATTTCCACGTCCTCTTCTATCTACTCCTTGGTGAGGCTAGGGGTTCTTTGATCCTTTGTATTCACTTCTTCACTCTCCCCTTTTCCTTGAGTGCCTTCCTCTTCTCCATCCTTTTCTTCATTTCCCTCATCCTCAGAGTTTTTCACATCATACACCGAATGGTCTTGAGCCTCTTCATGCTCATCATGATCCCTTTCACCTCTATAGGCCTCCAAGCTCTCAGTGTATTATGAGTTAGCCTTATCTGCTACCTTCTACTTCTTCCTAACTAGTGATTCCAGTATAGGAGACTCTTCCATTTCTTCTTCTTCTACAGGTGACTCCTTCCTTGGTGATTCCTCTTATGCAGGAAGCTCTTCTTAATTTGGTGCCTCTTCCTCTAATGATTTTTCCTTTTCCTTAACGGGGGACTTCTTCTACCATGCATATGTACTTGGATTGGCGCCTAACTCTGGCATGCCCATAAACTGTGTTAGCTACACACTTGGCACTTTATTCTCTAGTGCCTCTTCCCTCTCCCTCTTTCTTGGCACGACCTTCTTTCTTTTGGTGGGGTCTTCTAGGATGAAGACGTCAATCTCCAAGTAGGTTATCTTTTCAAAAAATTTCCTCATCTACAGGTATACCATTGCTACGGTCCTTCCAGTAATTGGTAGTGTCATCGGTTTTGTCATGCGCACCTTATGGAATATACCAGCTTCCTTCATAAGTTGTGGTGGTTCTGGTCTACCTCACTAAGGTTGAACATTAGTCTTTTGGCCTCTTTGAAGTGATTGAATCTTGCTTGAAAGTATTGTGTGGTGAAAGAGAAAGGTAGTTTACACCATAGACTCTTAGTCCCATTTGTCAATGTGAATCTGCCAATGTAGAAATGTTTGTAGATAATGAAATTATCTTATCCTTGTACTAATGCTAGAATTTTTTTAGGTATCCTCCATTTAGGTCCAAATGCATCGCGCATCCTCTTGTACCATTTCTCTAGGTGTGCCTTGTGGGCAGCCGTCATGGTGTCACAAGTGTACTTTTCAAATATTTTCATGGGGGAAGGATCTTCATCTGGATACTCCCATACAAACTTCTCTAGCCAATAGGGCACTCCAATCTCTGAAAAGATGATGGTGAGGAGGAAATTGAAAAACATGATCTTCTCTCCTTCATGCGTAGTCCTGATGATTTATTTTGCAACGAAGGTGGATAGGTTATAGATGGTCCCTTCCGTAATCTTTCAACACACATTTAGCTAAGCCTTGTTTATTTATGTCCACCTTTATTTTCCATTCAAATTAGATGCCAACCATGTGGCCATCCTCATCACTGGGTCCTAGATATCTGAAATATTGAAGTACCACGAGCCCTTCTTATAATCATATGCCTAGACTGTCTCCTTAATAACTTCCTTGTCCTCAAAGTCAGTATTCAGTGGCTCTTCTTTGTAGACATGGCCAGTAAAATTAGGGATTAATTGAGGTGTTATGTGCATTTTGCGGTGTGTGAAGTAGAAGTGGTCCTCATGCATGCATGAAATCAACCATTGGTATATTTTCTCGGGTTTGCCAAAGTAGGGAAACTAATAAAGTTGCAGCAACTTAGCCTTATCCAATTTTACCTTCACCTCATCATCATAGATCAACATTCCTTCTAGTTTCCTTTTATCTCTCGAGTGAACTAGTTCTAACACCATATCCTTCTTGGTGGTGCTTGTGCGATGGTTGTAATCACTCATGGCCATCTTCCTTACATGGGATACCCATTCCTTTATAAGCAACACTCCATATGGATATTGCATCTCCACATACCATTCCTTTTTGAAGTTGGTGGCAGTATTCTATTTCCCCTTGCCTTTTCCCTTGTTTGGTGAGATGGTTTATTTCTTTGGTAACATTTTCTTATCGAGTTAAAAAAAACTCTTCCTTTCCCCTCTTCCTTTCCCTGCTCAAATCTATGGCTCAACTTCATGAAGAATCCCTTTATTCCCATGCCCTAGCTATAGAACCCTAACTTGGATAAACCTTCCATAAGATGACATAATCTTTTGAACCCTTCTTCCATACACCCGTGTACTCCTTCCACTCTAGTTTGCAAATCACACTAGTCATGCACTTAGATTTTCACAATTCCTCCTTTGGACAAATCTTTGTTTACGGATTCCCTAGTTCACAAGAGCTCTTCAATACCGTAATAGTAAGGTAAAAAATATTGCGCTTGACCTTCTACTTATAGCTTTTTCTTCTCTCCCACAATAAATGCTATGCCACCTACCAACATACTTAGCATTAAATGTGACTTTTTCCACTAAATCCAATGTTAAGCATTCTTACCCACATGTCAAATATTGTGTGCAAAATCCTTACAACCTTATGGCGTGAAAAAATATTTATTGACTAAAGAATCTTACGCACACATTTGTAGCACTGAAGGAACTTCTTTTTCTGTTGACCTGATTTTTTCCCTTGCCTACCTCATGTTGTTCCTACAGTTCTCAGCCTTTATACATGGTTTTTGTAAACCTATCATGGCACCAAAATTCCACATCCACCTTTTCCACGCATGCTCTCCCACACTACACATCTTCAATCTGGGCCATATCCTTCAATACGGGCCATAAAAACAAAACTTCTACTACCAAATTTTATTTCACTTCACATTACTCCACCGCACAAAAAATAGATGCACAATCCTCTGCACATACAAATTTTTTTGAAAATAATAAGTGGTTATTGACACACAAGGTGCGTAAAAAAATAACCCAACATCAAATGAACAAGAAATGATAAAAGGAAACACAAGGAAAAGGAAATGCATTAAGGGAAATCCTAGACTAAATGGAAATACCAACATATTTACAAACACAAGGAAGACTTATTTATAGTAGGGGTTTAGCCTACTCCCATTGAAATAGCATAGTAACCATGTTCCATCAAGCACTTATAACTAGAAAGTGCCTTCATCAAGGATGTACGAGATGATATATGGCCCTATCCAGTAGACTTTTAGTTTTGTAGGATGGCATAGAAACTTGGAATCATATAACAAAACCATCTTCCCAACCTCAAATTGTTTGTTTTTAATATGGTGATCATGCCACGCTTTTTTTCGTGCCTTTTTAGTCTTCTGAATCCATCTAGCAAGTGATCCCCTTTTATCCAGCTGCATTAACTTCTCCATGTGCTCTTGAATTTCTTATTCATCAGCTAACCCTCCTATGCATGCAATACACAATGATGGTAGCATAAATTCAACCGATAGGACAACCTCTGTGCCAAACACCAACTAAAACGGTTTGGCTTTGTTCAATCTCTTGTATGTTGTCCTATATGCCCATATAATAGATAATACCTTGTCATCCCAATATTGTCTTCCCACATCACTAATATTAGTTAATGTGTGACTCAAAATTTTGTTAAATGCCTCAGCAGTTCCATTAGATTGTGGGTGATATGGGGTAGTCTTATGATGGGCCATCATGAATTCGACCAACAAAATCTTGACTATTTCATTCAAAAAGTGTGTACCCCTATCACTAGTCAAGCTTAAGGGATATCCATATCTACTAATTATGTTCTCCCATAAGAATCTAGTAGTTTTTGCTAATATACAGTCCCTTGTAGGCACTACCTCCACCCACCTTGTTAAGTAATTAGTGCAAGTGATGATATAGTACAAACTAGTCCTTCGTGGGTAGGTGAAATTGGTCCTACAAAATCAATGGCCCACTTTTCAAATGGTTCTACGCTGGCTATAGTTCACAAGGTTATCTCATCCCTTTTTCTTGTCTTTCTAAGGCACTAGAAATGGTAACAGGTCCTACAAAATTCATGCAATCCTAGTATATACTTTCCCACCAAAGCCCTAGAAGTAGAATCTTCCAAGCAGTGGAATTATCTACATAGTTCCCTCTTGTAATCCACCATGTGCTTCTTCCATGATTGTAGTGCACTCATGTTCTAACACGTATCAACACAGAACCTCATCATGGCCTAACTTGTATAAATATCTACTAATTAGCATGTAGGGTATGACACGTATAGCTAACTATTTAATTTCCAAATTTGTCATTCCTTCTGGTGCAACACCCATTTTGAGAAACACTACAATATCTTATAAGTTAGAGGGTCCGTGCTATAACCTAAATAGTTGTGCATATAACACAACATCCTCAATGCTTTGCACATCCTCTGTTGAGTCAATTCTTAACAAATGGTCAGGCCCTAAGTTACTCTTTCCTGGTTTTATAACAATTGTAAAATCAAACTCTTGAAACAACAAGACTCACCAACATATGCACCCTTTCAAAATAGGCTTGTTCACCAAGTACTTCAAGGCCATCTGATCTATGTAAAATATGAAGGGTGTTGCCATTATATACTACCTAAACTTGTGTAAAGCATAGATCATTGATAGTGCTTCGTGGTCAGTAGTGGTATAGTTCTGTTCTACTGGTGTCAACTTCCTACTTGTAAAGTAAAGGGGGTGATCATAAATCCCTTATCCAGGTTGTGCTAGGACTTCTACAATGACTATCTTTGAGGCATCAAAATACACGTGGAAGGGTTTATCCCAAGAGGGAAACCATAATATGGGTGCAATGACAAGTCTATCCTTCAAAGTGTTAAACACTGTTTGTTGCGCTTCTCCCTAGTGAAAGGCACTCTTATGTTTTAGTAACTTATCCAATGGCACAAAAATATTGGCATACCCCTTGATAAACCTCCAGTAGTACCCTGTATTCCCAAGGAATCTACGCACTACACTTTGAATAGTAGGCTTCCCCAACCCTACAATAATAGTAACTTTGGCAAGATCCACTAGCAAACCTTCCTTGCATATGATATGCCCAAACGGAGTCCTAAATGGAGTAACCAAAACACATTTCTTAAGGTTGAGGGATATCCTCAACTGTCGACATCTCTTAAAAATCAACCTTAAATGATCATAATGTTCTTTCACTAGTCCATACACCATTCAGTCATCAAGGTAGACTTGTAGAAACTTATGGATAAAATCCTAAAATGCTTGGACCACTATGCACAAAAACACAACTGACACGTTCTTCAGTAAAAAAGCAATGACCATATAGGAAAAAAATCCCCATTCAGTGGTAAAATTTGTCTTCTATTGGTCTTCTTTAGCAACTCTTACTTGATGGTATCTTGAGAATTCATCCGTGAAGGAATAGATATTGCACCCGACCACTCCTTCCAGAATCTCCTTCATAAAAGGGGTTAGAAAAGGATCAATTACACATACTACAATTAAGTCCATATATTCAACAAAAATCCTTATCCTTCCATCCTTATTAATACTAATGACCATGGGGCTTACCCATTTTGATTCCTCCACAACTTGAATGATGCTTGAAGCAATCATTTTTTCTATGTCCTCCTTAACCTTGACGTGAAGATTTAGATTCATTCGATAAGGCCTTTTCCAGATTAGGCGGGAACCTTCTTTCAACTCGATCTTCATCTCCCCCAAGGAGTGGTGAATTCCTCTAAGCTCATGACACCCACATGGAAATAAATCTTAAAACTCATGAAAGAGATCAATGATCTTTGAGACTTCCTTCTCTAACCAATAGTCTCCAATAGTGGCCTCCTTAGGTTCAGACTTCGAGCCAATGTTAACCTTATATTTTCTCAGGGGTTCATGGTATGCACAAGCTTTTTCATCAACACTATAAATAACTTCATAAGTACCTTTAGTATGGTTAGCATCCAAACTTTCCATCTCTTGCCATCTATCACGTAGACCATATTTCCCTTTTCTTTCTCCATGCACGCACGATCAAGCTACACCTCTTATGAATATTCTTCATCAAAATGTGGATCCAAACTAGGTTCACCTAATAAATCCATTATTCTATCTTCTAACATGGAAATATCTCCCATCGATAGGCACTTAATAACCTGTAATGCTCTATCCACCGATGGTTTAGTACTCTGATACTCAAAAGCTTCAAGGAGGTCAACCATCAACTCTTGCTAATTCCCTATCTAGAGGTGAATTTTGGAGTGAATATACCATGTGTGCACATAGAATTGTAAGATGGAATACAACTTATGCACTCATAAAGAAGGTGGCAAGGCCTCTGTACATTCCATCCATTCTTTCTAACATGCTTGGACGTTAGACAAGGTGGGTTCCTTCCCATGCTATTGTTGTAATGTAGTGGGTTCATTACTTCAGGAGAACCTAAAAGAGAACATGATTATCACCTCACACCACTCTATAAGGCTAGAGCAGTGAGTCACCCAACAATGCGCTGCAACAGCAAACAAGTTATAGCTAAGCATCCCTCTTTTTTTAATCTCGTTTCTCCAATGAGCCTCCATTGTCATAAGAAATCATTAGTGTTGGCTCCTCTAAAATAACTTAGTAACTTCTTCCCTCCCAGGAATTTGACTAAGCACACCTTCATTACGCTTTTCACAAAGCCTCTTAGCTGTCTCCTAATTAACTCATAAGTCCCGTGTGCCTAATTTTCACATGCTACACTAGTCCTATCACTCATGGACTGAGAATCTTCAAACTAAATAACCCCTTCCATAGGGTGAATCACCTTAGGGTCCATGATAGAGCACACATAGATCCTATTGAGAAATTATTCTCCCAAGGGCTTGGTATATCGTGTTTATTTTCCATCAGTTAAGGGGATGATGACCAACTCCTCCTTGTTTTCAAAACTTATGTATCCCTTATTGAAATTTAGGTGAACATTATTCTTATAAAACTAGGGGCACCCAAGTAAGGCTGGAAAGTTGTATGCCTCAGATAGCGCAAATAATTCAAAATCCCCAGTGAATTTTTCCCCTTGGATAGTGATAAAAACATCCTTTAAGACAATAATTGGCATTGCCTTTGTCTTGTTAGCCATATACAACAAATTAAAAGATGGCTATAATGGGGGTCTTCCCATCTGATGCCATGCATCCAGGGTGAGAACATTGACCTCCGTGCATATGTCAATCAAAATATTGCTCAAAAGCCACCCATCTATAACAACATTCAAGGTGATCTCCTTTCATAATCAAGGCTATGGGGAGGAACTTTGGCATGTAGAACTTGCCTTCCACACCCTTCTCCAACACATGGTATCTTCTCCCATAACCATTCTCCTAGAAAAGGAATGATAATCTCTTGCCTCAACATCTTACATATTTCTCTAACCTCACCCAAATCCCTCTGTGGAGCCTTAACATTCTTCCTTTTTTCTAACTGTCATGAATTATCTCTTAGGCATTGGATCTCCCCTTGTAGGCTTCAAATCAAATCCATGGTTTCTTGATACAATTATTTCTAATGAGTAAGATCCAAATAATTTCCATGCACCACCTCTTATCTAATAACCAATAGTCTTTGCCTTGGTATATCCCTTGTGCGCATAGCCTTAGCTCGTGTTGTAACTAGAAAATGCTCTAGTTCTGACTCGTGCGCCACCCTTGGCATGCATTGTGAATTGGCCTTCTTTATACTCACCAACCCAATACCTTTATCTTTCTAGTGCTGCTAGCTCATATGCTCAAAGAGATTTGGGTACTCTTCATACTTATGTTTCTTTCCACACCGTGAACATTACAGCAGATCATGGCACTCATGCTTGTAATGCTCTGTGGATCCACAGTTGTAATAAGTCCCATGCAGGAAATCACTTCTTCCCCCTCCTCGATTACCTTGACCACAAAATCCTCCTCGGAAACCTCTTCCATGTGTCCCTCCATCCATGTGCCCAATAGTGATGACTATCATCCTTGGAATTTATTTTGATGCTGGGTTGACACACACTGATATCAATGGTGTGATGTATCTAGTCAATCAATCTATAATCCTTGGTGTCATGGGTAGTAGAGGTGTAAATATTGCAATAGAAAGACACATTCTTGTGGATCACATGTTGCAGTAGTGGGAAATTACTTGCATCATGATCTCTATGGAAAATTTTACAGTCCACTATTATAACACGTACCGATATTCTAAGGAAACTATCCTTTGTATGCTCCTCTACCTCAAAATCTATAAACCATAGACCATTACAAGTCTCATGTGCCGAGTTTGTAGATAGCTTCTCCAGCTGCTTCACCATTACAACAATATGAGCCTAAAGGAAGGGGATAAAAATGGTATCCATGCTTCCAATAGCCTCAACATGCAGGGAATCCTCCAAGGCCTCGCGCAGGTCTGTGAAAGTGTTGTGTGAAAGTGCTCTCCTAAATGGTGTTATCAATCCTCCAAAAAACCACTGAGCATGCTGAGAAGGGTGAATATCATAGGATATATTTAATAAAAGAGTCTTGAAATGTGCATTGTATTCCCTCTCACTCTCTATAATTCCCTGATGGATCTCCTTCAGTGCGCTGATGCTCTTATGTTCAAACTTATGGCTATGAAATTCAACCAAGAAGGCATTTTGTAGCATTGTATAATCCACCACTTTTTGATGGGGTTCATACTTTCGGTACCAAATATGTATGCATCCTTGCAATGTTGTTGTAAATTGAATTTCCTTCCACTTTGGGGTAGTGATCCCCTTTGCACGCCATAGTAGTTCACACTTGTGTACATGCTCTATAGCATCCTTAACACCTTTGTAGTCTGGTATGTGTAAGGACATCTTGAAAAAAACTTAATGAGGAAGTTGACATCCCTATCCACTTGACCCAGAACCTTGATTCCCTTCAGTGTTACGTCCACCACTAGATCCATTAGATCCACCAGGTCCTATTTGTCATGATCCACCAGATCCGCTAGGCCCACCAGGTCCTCTAGCTCCTATACCACCAGATCCACCTCCTGTAGCTAGTAAAGTGCCTGAAATAGTCATGCCTAGTGTTCCCAACATCCCACTGAACTATGCACCAATAGTTTGTGATATTGTGCCGCTACCAGATGTGTGTCCTGAACCACTCCTAGATGTGATGCTTAAGCTTTGTGCACTCACACTTTTCCCAAATGTCGTTCCAGAGAATATTCCTCCAAACACATAAAATGATTATGTAGCCATAGATGTACCAAATGAAAAATTATATCTCATAGGTGTAGATTGTTCATTCCAACTGATACCAACTATGTTAGAAATACTTATCTCTTAATTTTAAAGAATAATCGCTAGGGGTTAGTCACCAAGTGGATTTAGATGCATATCAACGGCTCTCCTTTCTCCAAGTAATGAAATATCATCAGAATCCAAAGGGATCTGTCTTCTGTGCTTGTTGAGATGGGGTAGCATAGATTGACTAGGCTCCACATCCTCTGTGTGAACCTCAATTACTTCCCGTAATGTCTTCCTCCACCATCACTCCTATAACCTTGCGTTGTCTAGCCAACTCCCTTTCACGTGATTCTATATACTTGAGTCGTCTCTCCTTTCTCTCTTTTTTAGTTGCAATGTCTTCCATCTTCCTCCACCCTAGCTTCCTCATCCAACACTCAGAGAAGCTTAGCCTACCATAGGGAATGCTTCCAAACTTAGTGTAATAATGAGAAAGATCTTCATGGATAATGGGATAACATGCAAAAATGATCCTCTAGGTTCTTTTAAGAACTCCAAAGTAGAAACCTCAAGACATGAATATGTAGAAATAACATATTCTAGGGTATAACTGGTCAGCACTCTATATAGACACTAAAATTAGGTCACACTCCCCTTTTGTCCCTCGACATATAAGCACCCTTTATTAAATTTACCTAGCCATAACCCCTTTCACCCCACTAATATTAATTTAATTAAGTTAATTCTTTATCCTCACTATTTTTAATATTTAAATATCTTATTTAAATAATATCCACACATACAGTTCACTTAGACACCTCACGAAGTCAACTCAACCTAAGACCTATTCTTAGTAAGTTGCCATAACTAACTAAGACTTACCCAAACCCTAAAAATCAACGCCTACATTCCCTCTAACCACATTCCCACATGCTTACAAGAATATCTCAGCCTAATCAATGGGATAATGACATGAGATCCAAGGAAATCAGGAGGATCTCCCTAGTTTATTAAACCTAGGAAATCCCACCTTGATCGACGTTGGTTACCCCTAACCGTCATTGGTTAATCTGAACCACCGTCAGTTACCCTTTTTACCCCAAAACAACCTTATTCTCAAGGTTGGAAGTTGGCAAAAACATTGGGAGAAAGTTGATGAGAAATAACACATCTTAGAGAGATAACGCATCTTTAGAGAGAAAATTCCAGTGAAAACTTGCATCCAAGGAAGGAGATTGAGCATCTTCTCCTGCACAACCATCCCAGCCATGATCTGATCTATCCAAATAAAGAGAAGTGTACATACAACCAATGCAGAATATTTTCTTTAGTTGGTGATCACTAGCAACCTTTAAACCCATCATCAACACCTCCATCCCTCACATACAGACATTCAGGAACATAATCCAAGTACAACATCATACTTTCTTGGTTATTTCATTTCATCATCATTTATCATCCATTGTTTTTCTTTCTCCCTATTGACCTTCTCCACATTTTCACCTCCATATACCCATTAAAATCTCACCAAAGCCTACTCCAGTCACCTAATACCTCGTCCCGACCAACCAAAGTCCTTTTTATAATCACAAAGGAGACCCCAACCTATTCTGTGACATTTCTAGATCTGACAGTAACCGGCACCGGTTACACCTAACCACCGTCGGTCATCCTTGACCCACACCGGACTCTGTGTTTTCCCACATAGCCTAGAACAGAGACCTACTGACCTAATTTCACCTCACCCTCAATCACCTATGATCTACTTGAGACCTTTATCAGACCTGTAGAGACCCAGCACCAATCATTTGACCTTTGGATTCTATTCTAGCTTAGCCTAATAGATTAGATCTATTTCTTATTGTATTTTTAAGTGAGATACATAAATCATTATAAAATAACAATAGGATTTACTTTGTTTACATCATTAAATTTTTTAAAACAGTGGACTGAAAGCCATCTAGGAAGTACCATACTTCTCGAATCTAGCATACGCTAGGAAGTTCACTACCCATATTGTTTAATTCCTTCTGATGGTCTTGTTTTCATTATAGGTAGTTCCTCCTAGCCAAAAGGAAGATCTCATGATCAACTGTGGATTCAGAAGTCATACATGCACAACAACCCATCAACCAACATTTAAACAGGTATTCCTCCTACACCCATTACCCTATTTGTTTTTTCAACACTTTAAAGAAAAGATCTAAGAAAGAAGTGAAACACTCTCTTCCACTAATGATGAAAATCATGCGTACAAGTTAGATCAACATCATACAGCCTCTGATATTCATCTTAGGCAAAAATGTGAGAACTATAGTACTATATTGATCTTGATACATACACAGAAATCCATTAATACAAATCTACTAGAAAATAAGTAAAACAAGGTCTCATACAACTCATGATATAGGTGTTCTTCTACTCATTTGCGTGCATCAAACTCAGGTCAAGTACTAAATATCTGAGTGAAATCATCCTCTATGATCTTAAACCATGCTTTGACATTATCTAAGGTGAAGCACTTTGTCATCACACATCATTCTCACAATAGCTTCAAAAAGAGGTCTCAAAAATGACACTAAGATGTAGTCAGTTTTCTATCCACCTACTAAATTTTAAGCCCATGCACACTGGCCTATCACCCAACGGGCACTAAGCACTCACCTAAGGCATGCACGAGTGCTGAGCCCCTCCTTTATGTGATTATTGTGAGAATATATTATCATTACGAGAGAATTAGTTGCATAGAAGTGAATATTCATGTAGAAGAGAAATATGAGCTATCATATCCTTATACCCAAACATTTAATAACATGAGAAAAATCATAACATGTAATGAAAGGAACATATTTGTCATGAAATATAAGGAAATAACACTTGGGTTTTCACCTGTGAACCAGATATTTAGAATAAAGCAATATGATTATGTTGATCATAGTATCAGTAACCATATTATATTTAAAAGGGTCATATCACCATATCTTCTAATGCAATTTCCCCACACACCTCTCAATCTGATGAAAAACTCACAATATTAACTCTCCTATCCACAGGAGAGTCATGCTTACCTTCCTCTTCACCAGAATAAGAACCTACCTCATCCACCTTTCCTTCTCCCTAACACGGGGATGACCCATTGACAACGTCCCTTTCATTTGAAGATAATTCTTTGTTTGCTTTTAAGGATTCACTTGATTTGCTCTTGTCTCTTTTACCCATATAGTCAGAAGCTAATCACTTCCCCATTTCACAGACACTAGATTTATTTATGATATTCACCATAAAATCAACATTGGTTCCTTCTACTATCATGCCATTCTAATGTTTGGCGGAATTCTTAGACTACGTTGATCATTTTATGATTTGGGGGCTCCTTCAAATGTATGTTTTAACTCAAATGTAGATTTCATCCACCAATACTTCTACCATTTACCCCAAAGTGTCTGGAGCAATGAAATCCATCATACCTAAAGTAGTTGTAACAACAAATTCCACATAACCCTCACCCACACCTACATCTCTATCATTACCTCCACAACCACCTGTGCCTAAACCACTTACACCTTCACATGTATCCAAGTTATCCATACCTTGGGAGTCATGCAGACATCAAGCCTAGTCCATCCCCATGTTAAACTAGATTTATCCACATCCTCACAAGCCAGCACAAAGACTATTCCCCCACCTAAGAGGAATACTCAACCTCCTAGGCCACATACACTAGCTTTGCCAGCTACCCCTCTATCATCTTCACCACTTCCATCTATCCTGGGACCTCACCCATCAACCTTGGCAAAATAGCCTCCTACTCTAGGTAAACTAAAATCACATCAACACACCTCCTTGTCACGAGCCTCTATTAGCCCCAAATTACCTTCACAATGTATGCCTTCAATGTTATCTGTATCCTTTCTCTCGCCTATACCTGTACCACTTCTAGTAGCCTCATTATTACCTATGATATTTCCTTCCCTTCCACCTTGCTTCTTCCAACAACCTTCACCACACCTCCATTATCACCTTAGATAACCCATCCTCTTCTGCCATTCACCTTCCCTTCTAGATGATGCACTTTGTCTTCACCTTTATCCAAGAAGGTGCAACCAAAATCAAGGAGCCCACTACCCTCCAAAGAGGTAGTCAAACCTACAACACCTTTAACTACTAGCTCATCTACTACACCTTTACCCAAGAAGGTGCAATCCAAAGATAAAATAGTACTACCTACCAAACTAGTGTTCAAACCTATTCCACCTCCCATGGTGCCTCTCCCACCAAAATTACTCATACCTCCATCTTGACCCATAGTTGCTTTGTACTGTGATCCATTGGCAGGGTCTTACGCCAACATCTTAGCATATATTTTAGAGACCTCTGTCATCACATTGCCACCACTTAGACCTTATGAACCAATCAAACCTAAAATATATAGGGTTGATGATACAAAAATTTATGCCTACCATCATGCGCCAGGGCATGATGTAGAAAACTATAAGGCTCTAAAGATTGTTCTTTTCCAACTATGTCCTGCTAAAGAAAACTTTGACGACAATGATATTTTAGATGAGAACCATGTTCCACCTTCACCTATCACCATGAACCCTTGCCGCTTACCTATTCACTGAACTTCATCTCCACCTCCATAACCCTTTTATCCACCTCCAACATTTGAGATCAATATGGTCTGCATAAAAGAGCTAGCCAAACCTCCACCCAAATGCGAATATTTTGCATTCTTTTCACAAAACCAGTACCTCACCATACTTTTTCCCATCTTGCCATTACACCTATCATGACTCAACTGCTCCCTTACCCCAGATTAATATAGTTAATATTTCCACTCACACCCATAAAGAAAAAGGAAAGGAGAAAACAACCAACCCATCTACCAATCCTATGCCCAATATACCATCATAACCTACACTAAAAATCACCATCCGTGGACGCATATACCCTATTTCTAATGGGGTTTCCCATTATACAATGATTAAACAACTGCACTAATCTCCTTTGAAAATGTCATTGTAGGACCTTGTCCAAACCTTTGAGTCTCATTAACATGCCCTCATAGAGGTTCTATAATCTATTGAGGTTTTACCTAATGACCCAACTCCTGTGGCATCTATAATTACTCCTCACCATGTGGCCTCTCTCACCACTTCATCCCCTTCCTCTGCACCCACTACCACTAATCAAGTAGCCACTCTCAATTTCTCTGATGATGAGATTGTATCTCTCCAATCAGATGATCCTAATCCTACCCTATTCATTTTCGTCTACATTGATAATATACGTGTTTGATGCGTTATGATCGATGGAGGTAAAAACATCAACATTATCTCCTCCCATGCATACAACCAAATGCGCATCCCTACCAATTACATGCATAATAACCTAGTTATGCTACATTCATTCAATGATGCCATAATTTTGATCCTTGGTACCATAATTCTCCACATTCGCATGGGCCCCTGTACCATTCTAGAATTATTCTATGTCTTAGAGGGGGAATTCTAGTACAACATGGTGCTTGGATGACCTTGGATCCACATCATGGGTTGTGTTCTTTCAACCTTACACCACTATGTAAAATTTGAACATGAAGGACATAACTATACCATTCCAACTGACCCTTCACCATTCAAGACATGTAATATGTTGAATCGACCTAATGATGTCCTTAAAAAAGTTAAGGCATCTACCACCACTGCCACTTCTCCTTCACCCATAGCCCCATCCACTAGCATTGTTGCTACCTCTCCCACACCTAACTCCTATATTCCCATTTCTACCACATCCTCTGCAACTGGTTCATCTGCTAACCCATCTAATTCTCAACTAAGAAATGCTTCTTCTTCCCAAACGCCTAGTAATTCATCCATTCCTGCTTCCCACATACAAACTACTAATCCCTTAGAAGGTGTTTTTCAATTTATCACTCTGGGGGAGTACCGAATTTATAATATCGACACATTCCTTACTCCTCAATAGTATAGAAAAATTCACAAATGCCCCCGCTATGATCACCGCATAGAAAATTTCTTCCCTTATGGTCCTCCCCACTTTCGTACCAACTTAACATATGGGGGACTTGATACTTCTATATACTCACTTGAGCCACCTTCCCAAATGTGACCATTTTCCTCTGACCTTCAATCTCTCACCAACCACCACTTCACTCACACCTTCATCCATCACTGTGCATGGAAGGGATTTGGATTTGGTTTCTATGAATAATGCCGCCATACTTTCATCCCATGCACCACTTGTAAACATAGAGAAAACAATGGTATTAGCTTTTCTGAACCATCTCCCAAGAAGGCCCTAGTCAAACTCATTGAGGATGATGAAACTTATTCACCCCATTCACCAACTTCACAAACTTCACCACCTTCATCTACAAAGTCTATGGATCCAAAATCCATTCCTCCTAATTTTTTTTTCATGACCACCATTTCCTTGGGACCTCTAATTTATAAACAAGATGTTGAGGCTCCCTCTTCTCTTCCCTTCTTGAATCCTAACATGATTGATGACGATACACCTTCTATTAACATCATTTAATGTCAAGACGATGACTCTATTCTCACCTACCTTAGTGCAAAAGATTCTTATATTCACTAGTCGTTACCTTCTGAAACAAAAACCATGTTAACTGAATTGACCATTGAAATCAATATTAACACTTAGGATGACCCACACATTCTAAAGATAGGCCAATATTTAGATGCTGCTAAACAAGAATCTTTAACTTCTTTCCTCTAGGATCATAGCAACACTTTTTCTTGGTCCTTTGATGATATGCCCGGTGTTGACCCAAACATTATGGTCCACAATATCATAACTATTCTTGAAGTAAAACCCATAAAACAGAAGCTGTGGAAGCTACATCCTCACATTTCCCTTCTTTTCAAAGAAGAAATCCAGTGGCTACTTTCGGTTTCCTTAATCCTACCCATTGATTACCCTCAATGGATCTCTAACATTGTTCCTATCACAAAAGCAATAGGGGGAATCCACATTTTCATGAATTTCTACGACCTTAACTTAGCTTGCCCCAAAGATGACTTTCCTCTACCTAGCATTGAAAACCTAGTTGATCGCATCACTGACCATGAGATGTTATCACTCATGGATGGTTTCTTGGGTTATAATCAAATATTACTTTCCCAAGAAAATCAACACAAAATAACCTTCATCACTCCTTGGGGGACCTTATGCTACCGTGTCTTTCCATTTGGACTTAAAAAAGATGGTGCCACATATCAGTGGGTTATGACTTATATCTTTGATGACATTATGCATCCCGTATTGGAAGATTATGTTGATGATCTTCTTGCTAAATCCAAACATCAGGATGAACAACTTACCATCCTTAAGGTCATATTTTACCATCTCATCAAGTAATGTGTTTTCCTTTAACCTAAGAAGTGTGTATTTGTTTTTCTTTCTGGAAAGCTCCCCTATTTTATCATTTCTTTGCATGCCATAGAATTTTACCCCACTAAAATAAAGGCTATTCTCAAAATTCCTCCACCTACTAATCTTCGTCAACTTTGTAGTTTGCAAGGAAAGTTGAAATCTATTTGTCACTTTATTTCGTAGCTTTCTAACCACTACCACCAATTTATTCATCTCCTCAAAAAGGATGTCTCCTTCAAATGGGATGATGATTGCCACAAATGCTTTGATGACTTAAAAAAATATCTCCTCGAACCACATGTGTTCATTCCCCATAAGGATAACCAACCATTTAACCTTTAAATCTATGCCATTGATCATTCCTTGGGTACTATGCTTGCTCATTGTGACAAGTAACATAGGGAGCAAGTGGTTTATTATACAAGCCATACAATTTTGGACTATAAAACTAGATATATCCATGCTGAAAAAATATGATTAACATTAGTTTTTGTTGCCACTCAACTTTTCCATTACCTACTTAACCACAAAACCTTCATTATCACCAATAATGATCCCTTACATTACATGTATGCTAAATTATACCAAAATCAATGTAATACACATTGGTGCATGCTTCTTACAAACCTAGAAATCAAATTCATTCATCAAAAATATGTCATAGAACAAACCGTCACTGAAAAACTCGCAAACGTACCTCTCTCTGGAAAACAATCCTCTAACTTTGATTTCCTGGATGAATCCATTGGTACCCTCCCTTTAGATGATACCATTTACCAGATGACCTTATTCTTTTATGGTTCCAAATTTCAACGTGGGGGTGGTGCTAGAGTTATCCTAATTCCTCTTAACAGTGAGTCTATGCCATTATCTTTCAAACTTGATTTTAATTGTACTAACAATATCACTAAATATGAAGCACTCATATTAGGTCTTCAAACCACCATCGCCTTAGAAGTTAAATCAATTAATATCTTTGGTGATTTCCAACTAGTTGTAAACCAAGTTAATTGTATATACTAGTGTCGTAACGAGATAATTTAAAAGTATAAACATCATATTGACATAATTTTGACTACATTTGACCATTATACACTTCAAAACTCCCCACATTCTACCAATAAATTTATGGATACCATGGCCTGCTTGGCTTCTCAGATACCTGCTTCACCCGCTGACTCTAAAATCTTTGTCACCATACAAAGGCTACAATCACCCTCTTATTTACCTCGTGAAGTTTACTTCTTTGGAACCATTTCCTTTGACCCACATGACCTTTGGTATAAGCAATATGCAGACTATCTTTCCCTTTCCATTCTACCTTCCGATCTCACTCATAATGGACAATGGGAATTTCTTAAAAGTGTCTCCTATTATGTTCTCACGGGTGGTCTCCTTTACAAGTGTGGCTTCGAAGACATTCTCTTACAATGTCTTACAAGTTCCGAAACTCCCTACACCATTAAGTAAGTCCATGATGGAATTCGTGGAGGTAAATTTAGTGGTTTAGCTATGTCGGTAAAATTCATTCTTCACCTTAGGCTATTATTGTCCAACCCTAAATCATGATTGTTGTGAGTATGCCCAATTGTTGCATGAAATATCCAGACAACATGCCAATCTCCATCACACACCTAGTCATGCCTTATAGGTCACACGAGACCTTTGGAATCTTTCTCTCAATGGGGCTTTAGATATTTGTAGGCGAGATCAACTACACATTCTTCACAATGCCACCAATGGATCATAACCACTACAGAATATTATACTAAATGGGTAGAGGCCATTCACCCTCATTTCTACAAAAGCTCCAAGAAAGTCTCTGAATTCATCAACCATCACATCATTTTTTGATTTGGTGTTCCTCACCACCTCATCACTAATAACGGAAATAAATTTAAAAACAAAACCCTTTGTAGGTTGTGCGATGCACATTTAGTATCCAACTTAGTTTCTCGTTCACCCTATTACCTGTAAATCAATGGTCCAAGCAAGAATTGACCAATAAAAGCTTGAGCAAAATTCTTGATGAAGGTAGTCAATGATACTAGTAAAGGATTGGCATTCACAAATTCCTTTCTCTTTGTGGGATTTTCACACTAGTATTTACACTTTGACTAATACTACCAAACCCTTTTCTGTGGTCTACAGTACCGAGGCTGTCTTGCCTCTCAAATTATAGATACTATCTCTCTACATATCACTACAAGACATGCTCAATGGCGATGACTTTTGTCAAGCATCATTTGGCACAACTTGAGTTATTAGTTGAATGTCCATCTTAATGATCTTGACGATCTCCAAATCTACCAAAAAACATATCAAACGTGCCTATGACAAACGTGTTCCATGAATGAACCTTTCAGGTTGGATGACCTCATCCTGAAAGTAAAATCAACATGTAACCAAAGAAGAGAAAAGTAAACGAGGAAATTTTTTCTCATAATTGGTTTAGACCCTATATCGTTACCCATGCCTATGGATTAGGTTCTTATCATTTTTCTTTACTCAAACATAAACCTAGCACCTAAGCCCCTTAAATGCCTTACATCTCTGACCATTTTATTGTTGACATCAAGTCCTATATCATTTTTTTTTCAGTTGATCACTCATCCCTTGAGCGTTGTTCACCTTCCATATTACCCATTTTTGAGGATCCAAAACTAAACAAGAATCATGTGGTCATCCTGTCACCATTCTCAGCCTTGTCTTCAATATGAGTACCATGGCTCTACTCATAGCATGATTCTCATGGATACTTTTCATCTTCTTAAAGATGGAATCTCATGGTTGTTCATCACTCAAAACCACCCCCTTTCATAATTAACTCCTATGTGCTATGATCTTGTCATCCGAAAAAAGAACCTAATATTCCTATATAGTCTTGTCCCATGACCTTAAAACATCCAAAAACAAAAATGAGATGCAACTCCTTGATTCAAACTTCCAGCAAAATACGAATCCCTTAAAAAGGGACATCTCTTCACTCTAATTACACCGCTATAAATAGATTACTCACTTCAAGGAGAAATAGACCATAGTCCCAAATGTGACAAATTCAACTAAAAATATCCAGAAGCTTCCCGCATCGATAAGCTTCATGAAGACCTCAAAGAGATCATATAATCATCCCATATAGAATTCTTGCATCGATCAGTCTATTACAAACAAAACAAACAAAGAAAATGATGAAATCTTCATCATGAACTTGTCTATTCTTTGATCATGGGCTTCTTGTTCTAATAAGACACACTATTGTACACTAAGTTATGCTAAACCACCTATTCTTCAACTCAATGCTCTTTTTTATCCATAATTTCCTCTCGTTACTTAAGGGACTTGCCACAACCATGACATTTTGTGATTATGCGAACTTTCTTCACCCTTAGAATGGTCCATTATGCAATACCTTCAGGGCCTTACATTTATCAACCCCATCTTGGTTATGGTTGAATCATTAGGATTATTATCAATTAATTGTCTCTTTTACCACCTCTTACCATCCACCTTCTTAATTCACTTATTGATTACCCTATATAGGACCAGATCATCGACACATATATCTTCACCTAAGACTCAACCATGCCTATAACCTGAATTCATGCATGACTATGATCTAGACTCAACCATGCCTAATTGACCTAGAATTCAACCATGCCTATGACCTAACTCAATCATGCCTATGACCTACATTTAATAATTCATAAAAATATACCAACCCATCCCCGTATATTTATCATATTATTCCCTAGCTTATGGGAGAACTACATCGGCCTGAGGCCCCTTTTCACCAAGAATACTGTAGGCAAGAACTTCGATGACATAGGGCACTTTGAAGGTTAGCTTAGCCACTCTTCTACCCTAACCTATTTTTCCTTTCCCTTTTCCCACTCACGTTCATACCCTCGGTTCTTTTCCATTTCTATATCAACAATTGGAAATGAAACCAAACAAGTGACAATTAATAAACATTTTTACCATCATAATTTACACATTCATTTCATCACATCTCCCATTAATCTACCATAATCATACATTTTCCTACAAATCATCTCAATACGAGCCATACCATCACACATTACACACATTAATGGATTATAAATTTAATGAACCATAACACCTGACATCATACCATTCCTAACCAACATGATTTCACCATGCCTACCAATGAACTTGGAAATTAACCATGCCTAAATTATAACCTGAATCCATCATGCTTATGATCAATATGAATCTATCATGCCTATAAACTGACCTAACTCCATCATGCCTATTCCACCTAGACTCCATCACATGCATAGCATAATAATAAGACCTGAAAATCAATAACCCCTTTCATGATAATAAGTACCATCAGACTATAAACCATGCATAATTCTACCTATACCACAACCATGCCTATATGGACCTCAATAAATACAAATCTCTCATAAACTCTACCCCTACAACCTCACCATCTTTGGCACACAGGTTGGGAGTATGTTCAAAAATAACAAAAACTCTCCCTGTACATCCTACACTGTGCCCTGGAGTGCAGGCTGATATATACCAAAAACTTGACAAATATACAAAATAGGAGTGTGAACATATGACTGTTATGTACATCACCCTGCTGGATATACCTCCATATCTGTCTCACTTGTCTACTCCTCCTGTACCCCTGTTTTACGTCCAGCTAGCATCTCACTACCTCACCCTTCTATCCTGTTGTAGTTTTTTATCTGGCACCTCAACTACGGCTGGCCTCTATGAATTGGTGGCCTTTCCTGACCAGAGCATCGGACCTTGATGAACCCATGTGCTTGTACCTGACCTATGGGTATGTGACATAGTCCTCTCGACTCAAGGCTAGATGTGCTCTATACTCTCCCTAGGATACCTAAATCACTATCACCCATGACCATCATTTGATCCTGGTAATACCTTACCTCACCTCAGGAACTCCCTCAACTTGCCTATAGGTATTGTCTTTAGTGGTGCCATCAACCTCTTCCCTTGTCTCCTGTCCCACTGGTACATGTAAAGAATGACCTTGTCCCTGTACATGTGCGTATCCTGACCCTGCCTTATCCAAGCCTAAAGGGCTACAACCATGACACTGATTTAGTGGCCAACTAGTCCTAAAAACCTACTAATCATTACCTGTAGGGTGACCACCTATCACCCTCATACCCTCAATACTTCACACCTATGTGGGTACCTGTCCCTATGCTACCTAGGCCTGTAGAGTGGCACACATATGCCTCAAACCACTCAGTCAACTTGTGCCTTTGAACTTGTCACATCTTATCCTTGCACTATCACCAACTATCTAATTAGGGGATCCACCTTCACCACACATTTAGGGGATTCACTCTACACTATGATTTTGGCTAGCAATCTGGCTTACCCCATACCTCAGTGGTACTACAACAAAAATGTGGAATCCCACCACTATCTGTAAACACCAAAATTTGGTCACTACTCCCATTAGTCCATGTTGGCACTGTTGGATGTGGTAGAGCTAATGGCTTCTCCACTTCGTCACCTAACCTATGACCCTGTGGGAAGGGTCCCACGGTAATATTAGTTTAAGTAATTTATAACTTTTAATCTAATACCCATCCTCACATAGGTATCATCTTGTGCTCTCCTACACGTCGCCCCTCTATCCATTAAACCAGTTTTCCACCTCACTGTAGACACCTCTGTCCCCGCCCCACTTCACCTAGACACCTCATGTATAAACATATCCAAATAATGTCCACATCAGAAAACCACCTCTAGAAAATAACTGTAAATAAGGCTACATCATAGTGTCAACCCTAAATATCCTCACACTCTCCTAACAATCGGTACCCATAACTTGTAATTCCCACTCATTAACCAAGCCCACCTCACATATGCATCTAGATCCATGGCATACCAACTGGACATACCTAGTCTAAATGATGTGCTCATATTCCCAATAATGTAGTAGAAACATTTAGTATAGACCTAGGGAATCCTCACCTTATAGCCGACACAATAGGTCAACCATGAAATCATCTGTATGGTTACACCATTTATTCATGCTAATGGTAACCTGTTTTGAGAGGTCCTATCCTCCATTCTATAGTTGCGGGAGAACCCCCATCAAATTCTACATGGGAATCTCCCACCCTCTAGAGCTCTAGAAATGAACAATAAAAAACTACCTCCGTCAGCCGGCATCAACAACCTAGATCTCCTCCGGAGAGGTATCACTGGTCACAGTATCATTCTAGGAAGCACCATACTGGCGTTATGGAAGCTCCATCCCTACCATCCCCTCACCATCATCACCACCAACATCAAATCATTGGATGCCTTTGCAGGACATAGAATACACCTGCATTGCCACTATAGGGTACCTATAGGATTCCTATACACTTATCCTCTATTTTGACTGTGATCTCACCTATCAGCATTTGGAAGGTATGGTCACTGAGTCCCATCTATCGATGAGGGATACCATAAAACATAGCTCTAGGACCACCATTCAATGGTAGCGTCCTATTTCACTCGGAAAATGCTTCACCACCTTATGGAATTAGATCAGGTCTAGGGTTAGGATGAATACCTTTATTACATCTCTAGATGTATGTCCGTAAGTACCCCTACAGAAAGATCAGGTTGACTGCGGAGAACTCCTTTTTCATCTCTGAAGGACTACCTGCAGAACAATTTCCACAATAATATCAAGATTTGAGTTCCTATCATCTTGATAGTACCGATGCCGGTTAGCCATGACCGTCATCGGTTCCCTCTAAACTATCATCAACTTCCTATCTGACCAATAATGGTCTCTGTATTCCCTGGCCATCCTGAATCAATACAAAAGACTGTAAGATATCAATTACCCAATTGCTTGGCTGAAGTGGGTCCAGGGGAAAGGCTGTTGACCCTAATCAGTGACCAAAGGAACCGATGACCAACTACCCCATATCCAAATGGCAATTACTAACTAACAGTAGGACCGGTGTGTTTCACTCAAAATTTTCTCAGCTGGTCTTTGGAGTTTGTAGTTGCTTCTATCCTTTCATTCCTTTTTTAGAAACAGATGAGGTTAGGGTTAGGAACAAAAGAATGACCTGCTAGACTGTCGAGATGGTACGTGCGCGATACCGTATTCAGAAATGGATTTGGGAGGATTGTACTGCCAAAAGCATAAGAACTCCTATAATGGAGGACTTGGAAGATGTAACTTACTGGTTTTGATGAAGATGCCAGTTGATCTCCTTGGTTGTAAACCCTTCTGGTTTCTTTCACTCATCTCTGCTCTGGTCAAGTGAAGATCTGGACTCTGTTCCTCGTTCGCAATGCCCTCTGCTTGATCCAAAAATCCTTTGATTGATCTCTCAAAATGAAATTCCGATCCGTTGTTTTGGTTTGGGAAGCCCATTTACAGGGAACCGATGGTGGTTGCGTAACCGACGGCGATCAAGTAGGAACCGACATTGGTAAGGAAAAAGTAGGCTATTTTTACTAAAATAGCCCACCTTCCCTGGTTTTTCTCCCAAGAGATCAGTTGCGGGCTTGGTCGAAGTGGCTAGAAGGTCGGATTTTGGTGCGAGTAAGGAGGCATTAGTTATGGATGTGAGTCTAGACCCAAGTCATGGGTCTTAATTAGCTTAGTTTAGGGTTAGGGCTAGGTCATGATGATGTGGCAGAGGTGAGGTGGCAGGTAAGGTGATGTGGATTTATCAATTACAAGGTAATTAATAAATGATTGTGTAAAGTTTAGGTAATAAGGTTAGGTTGCGAAATGGGATGCGGGTCATAAGGGGTCGTGAGACACGAATTTGGTGTCTACATTAGCCCCTTATTGTCGTGTAGCTTGTTCTGTAAAGCTGCGCGGACAATAATATGAAGTGGTTTCTCATGTTAAAGATATAGGTAATCCCCCTCAAATCTATCACAGATTGAGTGAACAGGAAATCAGGGATAGGGTTGATAAAGGGTATATGTGGTAGAGAGGATGGTAAGGGGGTGGGGTAGGTCCAAGGAAGCAGACGCATGTTGAAATGTAATAGTACGACGAGGGTACATGATTTGACAAGTAAACCAGCAATGTGTAGGCAAAGGTCGATAGTTTTATCCAAACAAGGGTGATATAATCCTGGTATCCAAGGCATAGGAAGTAGCTCCAGGATATATAACAGGTGAGGTACCGGAACATTTAGGCATGTTCGACAGTACCAAAAGGTTGGTTTGGTTGAGATAAACGTCACGGTCTAGGTCTGGGCAAAGCTGGTCGACAGATCAAGTCAAGGACCCTAATCATGCGAAAAACACGAATAGGTGAGCTCGATTGAACACAAGGTACATGATGGATGTATAAAATAAAACGTTGATTGTGGGTATGGTATTGAAGTGATACGGCCTTGGGTCAGGCCAAGTTGGTAGGGTGGTGGCCCTAGGTCGGGCCGAGATGGGTAGGTTGAGGCCTTAGGTCAGGTCAAATTGTTAGGTTGAGGCCTTGGGTCGGGCCGGATGGGTAGGTTGAGGCCTTCGGCCAGGCCGGATAGGTAGGTTGAGGCCTTGGGTCGGGCCTAATAGGTTAGGTTGAGGCCTTAGGTTGGGCCGAATAGGCTAGGACGAGGCCTTGGGTCGGGCCAAATAGGTAGGTTGAGGCATTGGGTCAGGCCAAATAGGTAGGGCGAGGCCTTAGGTCAGGCCAAATAGGTTAGGTTGAGGCCTTAGGTCGGGCCGAATTGGTAGGTTGAGGCCTTAGGTTGGCCCGAATGGTAAGTTGAGGCCTTGGGTTGAGCCGAAACAGGTAGGGCGAGGCCTTGGGTCAGGCTGGACAAGTGAACAAATGTTGTGCAGCAAAGGTTGACAGAGGCCTTATTGGTCAAAAAGAGGCAAGGAGTAAAGAAGGGTAAAGAATGGGGTGAAAGCCTTGGGTATGAAACCGATGTCGATTCTGCATGACCGATATCGGTTAAGGGACCGATACCGGTTTCTTAGGGTCAAAAAGAAACCGACATTGGTTAAGGTTGAAAAACCTATAAAAAGAAAAATACGACCTGTCATGGTCAGGTTTGTTATTTGCAATCCAAATTAACTTGTCTGACGTGCCAAAGTTGATTTGGTAGGGCGATTAAGCCTTGAGGTCGGAGCCAATTGGTAGGTTGAGAGCCTTGATAGTCGGGCCCGAATGGTAGAGTTGAAGGCAGCAGGTGATTGGTCGAGGACCCAGCAGATCAGGATAGGAGCGATGGCACTTGCAGGAGGAGCTGGAGGAGCTGGACAAGCTGAACTGCCACCACCCATCCCACCACGACGACGTGTCGTCGTACCGGTAGGTTCTAAACTCTTGGATTTGGTGATTTGGTTGATTATGTTGTTTTTGGGATTTGGGTAGGAATTGGTATGTTGGAGGCAATAATGAGTAAATGGAGGTAATTCGAGAAAGGGATAGGGTAGAAAGGTTGGGTAGGCTAAGGCGGCTAGGTGTCGTAAAATTTGGGGGTGTTTGGGTCAGTAGATGAGTAAAAATAGGTGAAAAATGGTTTTTTGGGACCCGATACCGGGGTTCGGCTAGGGCAGGAGACAGTGAAACCGACATCGGTTAATAGGTCGAAAAACCTCGGTCGCAAAGGCATAAGGTGAGATTGACAGTTTGGGGCTACCGGCATCGGTCGCGTATCGACCGGTGTCGGTGGGGGAGGTTGAGGGTGGAGTTAGGATGGGTTTGGGTTTAGGGTTTAAGTTTGAAGGTGGGTTGGGTAGCGTGTTGGGTGGGGTTTAGTGTGTTTAGGGTTTAGGTTTGAATGTGGGATGGGTGGCGTGTTGGGGGTGGGGTTTAGAGTTTAGGGTTTAGGTTTGAAGGTGGGTTGGGTGGCGTGTTGGGGTGTGGGTTTAGGGTTTAGGGTTTAGGTTTGAAGGTGGTTTGGGATGGGATTGGTTTAGGGTTTAGGGTTTAAGTTTGAAGGTGGGTTGGGAGGCGTGTTGGGGTGTGGGTTTACGGTTTAGGGTTTAGGTTTGAAGCCGTGGTTTGGGATGGGATTGAGTTTAGGGTTTAGGGTTTAAGTTTGAAGGTGGGTTGGGTAGTGTGTTGGGGTGGGGTTTAGAGTTTAGGGTTTAGGTTTGAGGTGGGTTGGGTGGCGTGTTGGGGTGGGGTTTAGAGTTTAGGGTTTAGGTTTGAAGGTGGGTTGGGTGGCGTGTTGGGGTGTGGGTTTAGGGTTTAGGGTGGAGAAGGGTCAGGTGTGTGGTCGGATTTTGGGTGATACAAAAGGGGGTTTAGATGGTAAAGTAGGTGGTATAATAAAGAGTAGGTCTAAGAATGTGGGTTGGTTGTGCAGGCACGTCAGTAGTTGACGATGCGTGATAAGATGCCTCCACTATTGAGTCAGATGAGGCCACACGTATCTGCGGCGTATTGGGCCATCCTGCGCGACGTGGGGACTTGGCGGGGTCCAGAGGTACAGAGCGATAGACAGGGATCACAGCCTGATGGTCGCCCTCATCGAGAGATGGGATCCGGCGGCCAATGTGTTCCATCTTCCGACCGGGGAGATGACCGTCACATTAGAGGATGTGTATCGCATCCTGCGGCTACTGATCGAGGGAGAGGCAGTCTTCCAGGTAGATTCAGAGACTGCCATGGACAGCATACTGCAGGTTTTTGGGGATGCAGCCGCGCTTCTTACATATCATAGCGCGAGCATTAGATATAGTGACATGTACCGCGCACATAGACACGAGACACGGCTTGCCGTGTTGATGATGATAGGGATCACCTGCTTCGGCCTCCCGGATTTAGAGGGCGGCCGCTTCCCCACGAGCATTGATGGGGGTGCTACTGGAGATGGTGGAGGAGCACACCTGTTTCGCATTGGGCACCAGTGTATCTGGTGCAATTATACAGGGAGTTATGGGGCTATCGCAGGAGGAGGTGATTTGGTATTTGTTCTACCTTTTTGTTGCACTGTTGGGCATACGAGCACATTGTATGCATCAGGCCGGTAGGGCTACCCCAACAGCCAGGGCCACAGGTCGTATACCGATATGGATTTCACAGGTGGTTGGGGGTCGTGGGGCCAGCCACGAGCAGTTGTTGCAGGTCGGGATGTGGCCTACTATAGACACTATGCTAGAGGGCCTTACAGCAGTAGACATTATATGGAGACGCTACAGAGGTCACCAGCCTGGCAGAGGAGCCTGCGCGTACAGCTGCGCCTAATCCAGTATACATTCTGGATAGCAAGACGGAGGCCGAGAGAGTACGAACAGATACCCCTAGAGAGGGTATGCACGCAGATGGGGCTACGACAGGACGAGCCACCTCCCTTCCCTTAGTACAAGAGGGATGATGTAGAGGCCCCACTACCAGCACCACAGCCTTTGGATCCAGACTGGGTAGCGGAGAGACCAGCAGATGAGGGTGTGGATGATGCCAGTGGTGCACGGGAGCATACAGGGTGTGGTGGGCTGGGCAGAGAGCAGCGAGGATAGTACCCGCCTGCGCAGCCAGACTTGGCTGCAGTTATAGGCAGAGAGGGATCAGCTCAGGGGGGCAGGTGCAGCTCTTACAGGGGCAGCTAGCTGCTACGCAGGCACAGATAGGGGCCTTACAGGGGCAGCTAGCCCAGGCTCAGGTACAGGCACAAGCAGCACCACCACCAGCAGCACAGCCACAGGTGCAGGTACAGGTACAGGCAGCCGTACCAGCAGCAGCACAGCCACAGCCCCAGATACCACCACGGCCACAGGTGCAGGTACAGGAACAAGCAGCACCTCCACCAGCACCACAGCCACAGGTGCAGGTACAGGCTCCGGGGATATTGGTGTTAGGTGCCAGGGGGACCAGCCCCAGCTCCTTCAGTGGCACGAGATCACTATATGGAGGTTAGAGCAGAGGCCCGATTATTATCAAGATATTCTTGATAGTACCGGAGTTGAGTATCAGGCGTATACAGCGCATAGGGAAGAAGACCTCGCATAGCCAGAGATCTCAGGGAGGGGCAAGCCATAGCTGGTGTGTCCGTGACGGGCAGGAGGCGAGAGACAACCACAGGGACCAGCGGGGGAGAGGTGCCGAGGGTGGTGGGGAGAGCTGATAGATCCCCGACATGGTTTTGTATAGGGACAATGGGCACCGGTCTGTGAACCGGTTGTATTGATAGAGGCCTGCGTGCCGACACTGTATTCATTATATTGATTCATTTATTTATTATATACCAGCCCTGCGAAGCCGAGTACGGGTTGTACATTTGATACCGGCCTGCGAGCCGAGTATATTTTTGGTTTGAGAGACTGGCCTGCGAGTCGAGTCAAGATTTTTGGTAGGTATTGCGGCCTGCATGCCGACTTTGGTATATTATGAGATCACAGAGGCCCCGATGTAGGGGCACATTGTATTTTTGAAAATTTGTATATACATAGAGACGATGTTTTGATCCTCGTGCAGTGTTCAAAATGTGTTTAAATATTTTGTTAATGGTTGGTAATATATAATGTATGATAAGTTTTAGTTGACATGTTGATAGATGGATGATGTTGATGTTTTTATTTTTGCATGTATATATGAATGTCAGGTTATGTGATGAATTGGTGGTTTTGTGACATTATGATATATGTAACTGATGAGTTGGATCCAAATGATGTATAGATTGATAGTTTCTTGATATCCGTAGTTGATGGTTTGTGTATTTGTGTAAAATAAATGATGTTTAATGAAAATGTAATGTTATATGTGGTGGATGAACAAAATGTGGTAAATTGTGTGGTTTATGCAGGAAAAGAGGCGGGCGCGACAAAAATTTAGGTGAGAAATGAAGAAAAGAACGTTGTTGAGAAAAAATAGGTGTGTAACCGATATCGGTTAAGGAACCGATATCGGTTAAGTAACCGATACCGGTTATTTAGGTATGAGCTTTTCTAAAAATAGAAAAGCTAGGGTGGCAACTTAAGTTTTAATTTTAGAGCCATGCAAGAGGTTAAATACGCGAACGCGACGCTTTTTGATGACTGAGACAGGTATTTGCATGAGAGATTTGGGTGAGAAGGAGAAAAGAAACAAGGAAAGTAAATGTGATCCGAGGTTCAGAAGGCAAAAAGACAAAGTTGAAAAGGGTGGTGATCATGGCAGAACGAGGAGAAGCATCCAGCAGGCAAGGACATGAGGGAAGACAAGGGCCACCTCAAGCTGCTGCAACCCAAGAGGTATTGTTTTGTTTGTGATTTGACTACTGCATGTTTCATGAATAAGATGGGGGAGAGTAGGTGGGTAGATATGAGAAAGAAAACATGATAACAAGGGTTGCAGGTGAGGTAAGTGTTACAGGGTAGGCAATCAGGGGTTCCAGGTATGTTTGTATGTATAAAAACGAATAAACGAGCAAATTATTGTCGTAGGTGGTTGTTTTTAGGGAAGGTGTATAAAATTGACAGTGACCAGTAGTGGTTAGGGAGAACCGGTATCGGTTATTCAACCGATATCGGTTATGTATAACCGGTACCGGTTACTGGAGAAATTTCCAGAATGTTTGAAAAAGACCCTAATGGATTGAATGGTTGTTTGTTGTTTTGGTGTATGTAGGCAGAGGCAGGGTTGAGGATGAATGATAGTGTGCCAGCGCTGTTGTCGCGAATCCGAGCGGATGTAACACCAGCGGAATGGACATTGATAAATCGTTTGGGGTTAAGTGGAATCCGTTATTATTCCTGAATCGCACGTAACCATGGTATGTTACAGGTGCTGATTGAGAGATGGAATCCTGAGACAAATACCTTCTATCTGCCAACAGGTGAAATGACAGTAACTTTGGAAGATGTGTTTCATATATTGAGACTCCCTATTACAGGAGAACCAGTATATCAGGCACTACCTAGCGCGGGGCGGGCAGCGATAACAGAAGTGTTTGGTCCATATGCACGGGACTTAACACAGCGAGGTTTGTCATTCACATATGGGGTAATGTATGCAGCACACCCTGAGGAGACAAGGTTAGCAGTGATTTTAATGATAGCGGTAGGGTATTATGCATTACCGAGGGCAGAAGGGGGAAGATTTTCAAAGGCATTGATGGGTGTTATTTGGGAGATGATAGAAAGGAACGTGACTTTTGCATGGGCACCTGCATATTTGGCGGAGCTATACAGGGGTTTATGGGCTTGTAGGTGAAATCACAGGACAACGTTGGATTGCTCATACTTATTACACTGTTGGGCCTATGAGCACATTGTTTGTGTGCGACCAATAGGCTGGTCCATCCAGGTAGGAGAGACCAGAGTACAGAGGTTGGGATTCCGACGATGGGTCCAGACAGAACAAGAGGCAAGATCTCAGGCCATGCCGGGTGACATTGAGTATTACAGGCAGGTATGGGAGAGGTTGACGGTTGCGGATATCTGTTGGAGGCCCTACGGGAACTATATGGTAACCGAGAACATAGCTGAGGAGTTGAGAGGTGTAGAGCGATTGAGGTGGATCGCGGGGCACAGGCCAGGTGAATATGAGAGGATTGCTATAGATCGCGTGCGGCGACAATTTGGATTTGTGCAGGACATACCACAGGCTTATAGACCATATATGAGGATCGATGCCGACGGCAGCATTCTCACCACCCCGGCCAACACCTCCAGAAGGGCCCCGAGGAGATAGCTGCCGATCGCAGTGTAATGGATGCAGGAATGACAAGAGGCCTAATAGATTATAGTGGGTAGCAGAACTGCAAGGTGTACGTGAGCGCCCTGACATAGCGGTGATTACAGCAGAGAGGGATCGTCTGCAGCGTTTGGTTCAGCAGCTCCAAACGCAGGTGAATGAGACAAGAGGATTGTTAGTGGTTGCGAAGTCACGGGCGGCGAGACTAGAGGCTGGAGTTCTCCATGCAAGAGGGCATATTCATATGTTACAGGAGAGATTGGCAGATCAGTGGGTGGTACCAATAGCTGCGGTACCTTTGAGGACAGAGAGGCCTGGCGAGAGGGGTCGACGATCACGATCATCACCTAGGTCGGGATGAGGCGTGAGGGTCTAAATAAATGTTAGCAAGGTATGAGGATAAATAAGAGTACCGACCTGCGTGTCGATGATATAGAAGATGTATTTGTTTAACATCTAAATAAAACGAGATATGTATGTTGATTTGCGTTATAATAATAAGAATGTTGTCGTTTTGACTTTCGGTTGTTTTGAAAAAAGGATCAAAGAGGAATGTGATTAATAGAAATACACCAAAATATTTATATTTACCACACATGATAGGTTATGGTAGGGGATGGTCGAGCTAACCTTGGGAGACCCCATGTCTCCGAAGTGCTACCTACATAGCCCATTGCACAAGCAAGGAAGGGCCTCAGACCGATGTAGTTCTCCCTTAGGATCAGGGAGGGGTGAATTAGGCAATTTGGTATGGTTTAGGCAATTTGTCGTTTGGTAAAAATTTGATGTTGGTAGGGTAATGTTGTTGGTGCTGGTAGGATAATGTTGGTTGTAGTGTAGGTATAGGTAAAGCAAAGGTTAGCATACACAAGTAGTAGGGAATAGTGTCCTGATTAAGATCAACACACAATTCTAGATGCGAGGCAAAGCGGAAAGAGTGCTCCGTAGGTGAAAAGAGCTAAACAAACCACACAACGTAGAATGAGCTTGAAGCCCTAAGTGCCGTGCATAGACGAGAAGTCCATAGTTGAAAAGAGTTATATGATCACAATATATCAGGTGTACGTTACGTCCCTCTGAGTTGAAACCAAATGGTGAGGTGATGTGGATGATATAGCTGAGGTACAAGAACTTGTTACAATGAAGAGAACCTACCCTAAATAGACAAGTCCATGACCCAAAAAGTTATTTTGAATGAGGCTTTTATTTTATTGAATGTAGACTGATCGACTGCGGGAAGTCTACAAGGGATATTGATTGTTTTTATTCTTGAGGTCTTCACGAAGTTGATCAATGCGAGAAGCTTCTGATAAAGGCTGAATGTGTATAGCTGTCCTTCGGGGGGGCAGCAGTCTATTTATAGTAGCAGAGATGATTTTAGTGCATAGCTGTCCTTCAGGGGAAGTAGTCTATTTATAGTAGCAGCAAGCAATAGTTTGGCATATAGCTGTCCTTTGAGGGAGCAGCAGTCTATATTTAATTTTAGATGACTAGATGTTCTTTGGCGTGAAGCATCTAGTTTAGTAGGAAGTTTGACTCAAGAAAATCCCATAAGAATACGGCTTATTTTAATACTTTGAAGTCATGGACTAGACTAAAAAAGGGGAAGGCATTATCAAGGGGAGGTGCGAAGTGATTTCGATTTTATTTAGAGATATAGAAAACAAAGTGTATGTAGCGGTAAATGAGCTCAAGGGACGAGCAGTAGGTAGATAAGAAGTGATATAACACTAGATTCAACAGTAGAATGGGCGAAGATGTAAGGCATTAAGGGGTTCAGGCTCAGGTTTACCATTAAGCAAAGCTAAACGATAAGTGCCTGATCCATAGGTGTGAGTGATTATATAAGGCCCAATCCAATTGGGAGCAAATTTTCCACGTTTGCTCTTTTCTAGTTTGGTGGACATGTTGATTCTCTTGAGGACAAGATCACCAACCTTAAAGGTACGCTCATGAAGTCGCTTATCATAAGCACGCTTGATGCGTTTTTGATAGATTTGAAGGTGATCGAGAGCTGTAAGACGTCGTTCGTCAAGAAGCTCCAATTGGGCTAACCGCTCTTGGCGGGAAATAATCGTTGGTGAGAATATCCTAAAGAGATATTCTAAGGGAGGGTATTTGTATTTCGAGAGGCAAAACAGCCTCGGTCACGTATACCAAAGAAAAAAGGTGTGGCATTAGTAGAGGTACGAATGCTAGTACGATAAGCCCAAAGGGCAAGGGGATGTGATGTGCCAATTTCTTCCAGATTCATTGACAACTTTCATGAGGATTTTGGTTTAGAGTTTTATTAGAAGATTCAGCCTGACCATTGGCCTGCGGATAGTAAGGCGATGAGAAACTAAGTTAATACCAAAGTTGTCACAAAGGTTTTTGTAACAACTTTTTTTGAAAGATTTACCATTATCTGTTATTAGGCGATGAGGAATACCAAAATGACAGATAATGTGATGGTTAAATGAACTTCGACAATTTTTTCTTTTTGATTGAAAATGAGTGGGATGCCTCCACCCATTTTGGATGTACATTCGGTCGCGGTTGATTATCCAACGGTGACGGTTGTGAAGAGGTCGGGTTGAATCTCACCAATAAGGTCTAAACACCATTGTGAGAAAGGACAAAGATCATGTAGAGGCGACTTGTCGTGTCATTTCCAACAGTTGTAGAGTGGGGCTTGGGTAGGTGAAGATTGGCATGTGTTGCACATGACATAGCGCTTAACATATCTAATAGGCAGTCGTTATTGCGAGTCGGCCATAATAAACCTAGGCGAAGGAGGTCATTTAGCCACTGGCAGGCATCTAAAATGTCCACCACAAAATACCGTCATTGGACCTGTTGGATGTAGGAGTGGCCTCCGCGCTGTTAGAAGCGGTAAGGAGGATACCATCAAAGCCCGTTTATAGAGGAGTCCCCCATGACAAATAACGCGAAAACACTTTAAAGAAAAAGGCACGTTTGCCGTTACTAGTAAGGTCAGGTGGGAGGACAGAGATTGTAAGGGTAGTCGTGGAATGGTGGTACCAGGTTTATCTGTGAATTAGTAGGACACAGTCTTTATCATGCACAACTACCGGGGTTGAATAGGGATGGACCAAAATTGTTGGACCACGACGAATAAATCAGACAGTTGGTGCGGCGGGAATCTACGAGGCTAAGCAAGGCCATAGTATCTGCAAATTGGTTAGTGGAGGCGGGGAAAAAAGGGGAATGGTTTGGATAGAATATGAGTAAATACGCTAGACGTGACTCCACGTGGTGTTTTGGACTTATGAAGTTCTGGTTTTATCATTGGTAGATGCCCAATACTTGATTGAATACCAATTGAGAGTCACCAAAAGATATTGATAGATTTAATGCCTAAGTGTAACGCAACTTGGAGACCTAGAAAAAGGGCCTCGTATCAGCTGTTCAGATTAGGCAGGGGAAATTCAAGGGGAATGAAAGAGGCATAGTTCAGCATAAGAGGGATGAGAACAACGCCGGCTCCTCCGTGCAACTGGCACTTAGAATCCATCGAAGAAGAGGGTCATTTGATTACGACTATTCTCGAGCGAAAAGAGTGGCGATGAGTTCGCTCGGGGAAGGTAAATGGTAAATTGTTTCCCCAGGTAGAGGGGCCCTCCGCCAAGTTGGTCTGCAAGAGTGTGTCCTTTGATTGATTTTGTTGTTATAAACTACAAGGTAAGGTCGGGAGGAGCATGAAGCCATCGGCGAGAGGTGGTTTAGGTGTGTTTGCGCGTACATATAATGAATGGGGTCTGTGTTGGTGATGACGAAAGTTTTGTGATTCAGGAGGGTAATGTCGGGTTTGGTGGGTGGCGACGAAATGATAGGGCGAGGCACAATTTTTCTACCTGTGTAGGATAGTCTCGTAATCCATAAGGGTATGACTTATATAAAAAGGCCTGCTTCGGGTGCCGAGTCTTGATGGCGAGCATAGCTCCTATATAGCATGGTCAGTGGCAGAAAGATAAAAGGAGATAGATAGAAGCGCTGTTGTATTTATTCCCTGTGGTTGTCGTTTGTTATGTACGTTTTGAGAGCTTCGAAGGCTTGGTGACACTCCTCACTCCATTGAAAGGCAACGTCCTTTTTTAGAAGGTGATGAAAGGGGTGACATCGATCCGAGAGTTGGGAGATGAAATGCCGGATGGATTGAAGTTTACCCTGCAAACTACGCAATTGTTTGAGGTTTTTGGGTGGGGGCATTTCTAGGATAGCTTTTACTTTAGATGGATCGACCTCAATGCCACGCAAAGAGACGATAAAAGCCAAGAAGTTTTTCCCGAAAAGAACACCAAGACACATTCTTCAGTTGAAGGCGGACACAGATAGTATGGTAACAGGTGATCAAAAAATAATGGTTAAAACATCGAGATGTTCACTACGATGTTTAGACTTGCCACCGAGAGATCGTCGACATAGTCTTCAAGGATAATGTGCATAATGTCAAAATGAAAAATGTAGGTCATAGCCCGCTGATAGGTAGCTTACACCAGCATTCTTAAGGCCAAATGGCATGACACGATAACAGAAGGTTCCCCAAGGAGTTATGAAGGTGGTCTTGTGTTGATCGGCAGGGGCAACCAAAACTTTTTGTTGTATCCTGAAAAGCCATCCATGAGAGAAAAGAATTCATGACCCGCAGTGAGATCAACAAAGTTGATCAATACTTGGGAGGGGGAAGTCATCCTTAGGGCAAGCGAGGTTAAGATCCCGGAAATCCGTGCATATCCGAAGTCCCTCCGTCACTTTGTGACAGGTACGATGTTAGAAATCCATTGAGGATAGTCAATAGGCAGAATGAAGGAAACAGAAAGGAAGTCGTTGGAGCTCCTCTTTGACCAAGAGAGCAATGCGTGGATGCAATGCATTTTTCTCAATTTCTTGTTTGACTGGTTTGGAATCAGGGTTTAGGGTGATGTTATGGACGGCAATGGTAGGGTCAATTCCTGGCATGTCAGCGTAAGACCATGCGAAAGCTTGGTTGCGAGCACGGAGAAAAGGTAGGTAAAGGCGGCTTGTTCTGATGTGTTAAGGGATTGTCCAATCTTACTATGTGAGGATCTTCCTCTGTGTGGATGTTTGATTTCTATAGTAGATTCATTCAGCATGGTTTGAGTTTCAGATGGTAAGGGCGTGTTGAAGATAGGAGTCGTCCACCCCAAAGGTAAGTGAGGATGGAGTCGTCATCCTGGCACTCAACAACATTAATCGAAGGCGAATCTTCTTCGATCATGTCTGGATATAGAAGGGGAATGGAAGATGGGTCCTCATTATCGCATTGATAAGTGAGAGGACCTATGAAGATGGTATTTATGAAAAAAAAAAGTTAGGAGGGATAGATTCAGGGTCCATCGATTCTATGGGTGATGATGGCAAAGTGGGTGATGATGGTTCGTGTGGGGGCAACGTCTTCTTCTTCAGGATACAGCTGATAGGAGGTGTCTCCTGTGTAGGTGTTTCGGAAAAAACCGAGACCACTTCGATCATTATGTTTTGCGTGTGGTCACGGGAATGAGTGTATGTCGGCCTTGTTCGTAAAGGGCAAAACCAAAAGCCTTTTCCACGCACAGCGAGTCAAGAAGGTGAGAGCGAAGCGACGATTTGTCAGGTATTGAAAATCAGATTGGAAGGGAACCACCCCAAGAGGAGGTTCAGGGGTAATGGAGGATGCGTCAACACCCCATACGTTAGGTTAGTGCGACAATGGGGTGGGTCCGTAAGAGATTACCTCCCCCACGCGACGGTCGTAGGTGGATGTGCATGTATTGTCCGTACTCCTGCAGGGTAGGGAAAGAACTAACGTTATATAGGTAGTACTCCCCCAGCGTGAGGCGATGAAAAACATCTACTAAGGGGGTCGGAGTGGTTGGGATGTTAGCTGCGGGAAAAGAAGTGGTTTGTGCGACGGTGGTTTCATCAGTTGAAGGCGTAGGTGCAGTTGAGGGTGGATGGTTGAGGTACATTTGAAGAGGATGGTTGGGTTGAATGTATGGGTGTCTTAATTGGTATAAGCACATCGTTTGGGCGGTATAACATATTGCAAGTTTTGAGGGGGGAGGATCAGCTTTTACAGTGTAGGACTTCCCCTCGTACTCAAATTTTATTCATCGATGTAATGTTGAGGGAACGCATCCCATGGCTCGGATCCAAGACGACCCAACAATATATTATATTGGAACTCTCCTTCAAGGACATAGAAGAGTCTTCGGGTAAAGTACGTGGGCCTACGCGAATGTTGAGGATCACAGTGCCTAAGGTAGAAGTAATAGCGTCATTGAATGATCGCAACATGATGGAGTTGGCACACATGCAACTAGAAGGGATGTTCATTTGTTGGAAGGATTTTGAAGAGATGATGTTTAGGCTAGCGCCCTCGTCAATCATAACCTGATGAACTCGAATGTCTCGGACGTAAGCGGAAATGAAAAGGGCAGGGGTCAGGGTCTTCTGCACCAAAATCGATAATTTCATCTTCCGAGAAACTAACTGCAAGTCAGCTTTTTGTTTTGAGATAGAAGTGGGGGGGGAGATGGATTGTTTGGTGAGAGAGGCAACGTGATTGGGTGTTAGAATGGAGGCAATGGGCAGGGTTTCGTTGGGTAAAACCTCTATCCCTTGAAGGATCTCAACGAGAGCTTGTCGATGAGATTTCAGAAGTCTGAATGAGATCATATAGTGTCATTTTTTACGGGTGATTGATGAAGCTGTTTGATCATGGTTCAGTGGGGCAACTCCATTAGAGACGGGATAGCGGGTCCGCGAATAACCACTTTAGGTGTGGTGTAATCGGGATGGTTGAAGGAGAAAGAGATGCCGCAGGTGTGTTTTCTTTCACTTTCCCATTGTTTTTTATGTCCCTCAGGAGTAGCAACACTAATCATATTAATCTCGTAGATCTGAGATGAGGAAGATGGTTGGGATAATTCATGGTCTTCAAGAGGTGGGGTTGTAATAATGATAGATCTTGGTGAGGCGGGGATAGATGATATAGTAGAGGGAATTGACGCTAGAGGTCTCTCCCTTCGTAAGTTGTCTTTCTTAATCTTTCTATCCGGGAGAGGTGACTGACGAAGGATGGTTTTTTAGAGCTTTGCATCCCTCCACATCATGTCCTGGTGTGCGGTGATAAGCGTAGATTTTAGACTCATCGTAAACCCATAGGTCGGGGTTTAGACGGGTCATAAGGTCTAAGTGGAGGTAGGGAAATGGTCGCATTCTCCACCAACATAGCAAGGATTTTGGCGTAAGATCCTTTGAGTGGGGTCAAAATCGGATGAGGGTATTGGTTGTGGCGTGTGGGTTTGTGTAATGTTTTTGGGCGTGGTTGGTTCGTACAGGTGGTGGTTTAGCCGAGGGTGCTTGACACATGTTTTTTCACTAAACGTGGTTTCTTGGACACAGAAGTTACGTTCAGCTGGTTAGATGATGAGGCTACAGATGGCGGGTGGTGGCCCCCCCACGGGCGAGGTACGGGAACAAACCCATGTTGAGGGGAAGGTCGACAACCATGGAGAAAGGGGAGTGACAGAAAATAAATCCTTTGATGATGGGATTGGTTTAGGGTTGATAGGTGGATTGGATACGCGGGGTAACGATGTTGTGATACCCTTTGATCTCTGTATAGGTGTGAAGGCGTAGGTCGTTTTTGCAGAAAACAAAGGAGGATGATATATTGGTGTAATGTGAAGGGATGAGGTCCCAATATGGAAGGTGGGTGTGACGATGAGGGTTTTAATTGTGATAGAGGCCCGGATTGCACTTCGTCTCCTAGGTGGGGGAACGGATTTATTTTTGGATAGGTCGAGTCGCTTAGGCGGGTGTGTTAGACTGGGCATTGGTGAGGTCCCAAGCGTAGGGGAAGATCTGGTTAAGTTGATAGAAGTGGACGGAGCATTTTGGTAGAGGTGAGGGGGGTGAAGGTGAGAAACAGGGGCATTTTAAAGCTTCTGTAAGCACTTCGGGTTAGATGGTGGAGACATCAGGATCATTCATTTTGCATTTGAGTAGAAAAAAGGGGTACTCAAACGTTCCCATAGGGCCTGTCTATCTTCTGTGGAATGACAGTCTCCAGGTGTGATTTGTAATTTTGGTATGGAAGAAAGGTGGGTTGTAATTCTAGTCCATTGCGGGTGTGACACAGGAGGCAGATGAGGCTCTGTATCAATAGATGTTTAGGAGGTCAACCGGTCGTTGAAAAGATTTAGGCGATGAGGGACTAATAGGTAGGAGGGCGTGTTCGAGGAGATCTGTCATGTTAAAAGAATGTGGTGATGTTAGTGTAAGAGATTTCTCGTCTAAGGATGTCAAAAGGAGTGGTGAGCCTTCCTCTTGTGTAGCAAGAGTGGTAGAAGGGGACGTTTGGGAAAATAGATAAATTAGATAGCATCCGCTCACAGTCTTGTAGGGATGTGGTGTAAGAAGACTCGTTGATGAGAAGAGAAGTCCGGGCAGTTAACTCTTCTATGGGTAAAGGAATAATTTCACTTTGGCTTGATGGTGGTGAAGGAGATTCAAACTCCTGGTGTTGGTGGAGAGGCTTGATTTAGAAAAAAATTTCAATAGAGGCTTTTGGCTGAGAATCGAAGACTGCATGGATCTCATGACACTCTCCTCAGCTAAGATATCTTGGTTCATGTTGCTGCTGCACGAGTGATTCGGGAATGGCTTGTTGAAAATTTTCAGATTTCGGTTAGCAGGGGCGTTAGGATTTATCGAGTGTTTATATCCCCTGCGTCAACCATTTCCTGCACTATTGTTTTCAACATCTTGCAGTTTTCATGACTATGTCCTTTTACGCGGTGGGAAATGGTGAAAGTTACAAAAGTCATTTTCTTTGTACCAGGAAGGTATGCGCGGGTGGAGTCAAATCCAGAGTGAGGTTAACAGGGGGCAAGGTGATAGCCCTAGCTTTTGAGCAATTTCTCCAATATCAACACCATAGGTTCTCCCAAGGGAGTTTAGTTGATGGGGTTTGGCTTTGTATTTATAGGTGGTTTTTGGTGGTGGTATTGGACGGTGGTTGGGATTTGACCATCACCGCGTGGACAGCTCCTTTTGATTTAGAAGAGGTGGACGCGTGAGGAGTGGTGGTATTTGGTTTATTGGTAGAATCAGGAGTTCGGAAAGTGGAGTTTCTTGTTGCGCAACTGCAATTTCTCTTCCTCTAAGGCTCGAATTTCTAATTTTCGAGCCATAGTAAAGGCCTCGTCGAATGTACGGAAAGTTGGGGGGATTTGGAGGGTAGGGGAGATGTGCTTAGCGCAGGCCCACGTAAAGAGTTCGATAAGTTCGGTTTGAGGCAAGGCATACGTAAGTTGGTTGATAAGGCCTCGCCATCGTCCAACGAAATCTGCGATAAGATTCATCCTCAAATTGTCGGGATGGCATAAAGGTCGGGTGATAGATACTTTCTTAGCAATGTTAATGGAGAAATGATCCAAGAAAGATTGGGCTAGTTGGTTAAAAGAGAAGATCGAGTGCTGGGTTAAAGCACTGTACCACTCCAGGGCGGGTCCTGATAAGGACATAGGGAAGGTGCGGAGTAACAAGGCGTCATTCATGGGCAATCAAATAACAAGCATGTCTAAATGATCGCAAGTGTTGTTGAGGATCCTCCTTACTATTAAAACGAGTAAATTTCGGCAACTCCCATTGAGGAGGATATGAATGAAGGGGGACAGAAGGGTGAATGGGATCCCGACAAACGTGTTCGTATGTCAAGGCGCTACGACTTCCCGAAACGAAGCCTCCAGATTTGCATTTTTGCATTTTATCCATCATTTGTTTGATGAAATCAGTGGTTGGATGAGATGATGGTGCACCAGAATAGGGATGTCCCATATAAGGTGTTTGAGGTTACTGGATACGTGTATGGGAATGAAAAGGTAGGCGGAGCTTGAGAAGGAAGCAAGTGTGGATAGGTGGTAGAGAGCAAGTCATGAATGGAGCAGTCTGCAAAAGAGATGAGGTAGGGGCAGTTTGGTGGTAACGATACGTGGGGTCCAAGATTAAACAAAAGGAAAGCTAATCGGGGTGGTATGAACCTCTGCAGCTGTCAGATGGGAGACGGGGCTAGAGATGCAGGAAGCAGTGGCGGTATTACCAGGGGGAGTGGGAGCCAATGAGCAGCTATACTGATAGGCATACCTACAAGGAGCTGACCATCAGGTGTACGGTCAGGGGTTATGAGACAAATAGTATTGTACAAGCGCTGGAATTAGCATCCAGAAACTTGGCAAAGTCCTTATCTCCCACCGGAATTTTAGGAACCTCACTGGTATCAGTAGGATTCCCCACAGAAGGGTTGAAGGGGGGTGATTCAGGCAAAGAAATAGAGCAAGCGATTGTGAAACCATGGTGGCGGCTTGCTTTCGAGTGATAACAACCATGGACAGTAGTTCACAGTAAAGTTTCAATCTATCAAGAACAAAAACAACCTCAAAATGATGAATTTGGCAAGTTGCTGGTTTGTCAGGGGCTGATGAGATAGTAACCGATATCGGTTTACTAACCGGTGTCGGTCACAGGGAAAATGACGTCGGTCTTTAACCGATGCCGGTGTCAAAAATCTAGGATAAGAAGATACAAAGGGCTGCTAATTTGATTTTTAGCAACAGTTGAGTATATTTATCAATTTATTGATCACAGAAGACAAAGTATGACAGAGAAAACAGGATTTGAAAATAAGCAAGAGGCACACGCAAATCTAGAGACTAACCCTAGGTTAATTTTAGTTATCGTGGGCTTATGCCTTTAGACGTAAGATGATGTCAGAATCCTAAACACAAGACCTAGGGGAAATGTCAAGTTTGTTTTGGCTTATAAGGCTACCTCACCTCAATCGGGGCGGAGGAATACCGCGGAAAAAAAGGGGGGATGTTTGAGCTCGTTGTGTTAATTGTGAAGTGATTCGGTATGTGTTGTGCAGTGAATGTAAAATGATTTCCTGTCAATACCGTGGATATCACCCCCACGTGTACGACCTGTTACTTAATCTATGTTCACTAGAATTGAAAAACAACAGGCAGGAATGCAATGAATGTGTTTTAAAACCCAAATCGAAAGTGATATTCGATGAAGCAAAAGAGATGACTTTACTAAGCAAGATGCAAAAAACAAAGCAAGTTCTTTCCCAGAATAATAAAATACCTTGTGAATATCTCTAGAAGAGAAAACAGCAAGTTTATGCTCCCTATATGAAAGCAAGCAAGAAAATAAAGATAAACCCAAATGGGGTCCCACCGGGCGTGCCAAAATGTTTCACTAGGAAAATGCTTCGTTCCTTTTAGAAACAGATAGGTTAGGGTCAGGAGGAATACCTGTAGAATGTCGAGATGGATGTGCGCGTACCGTAGAGAAAGATCAGGGTGACTGCAGAGAACTCCTTTTTTGTCTAGGAAGGGACTACCTGCAAATAAGAAAAACACAAGACCACAAGATTTGATTAAACAATAAATGAGGAAACTGCCTTGGCCCAGGAAATGTAAAACTTCCTTTCGAAGTGGTCAGTTTCCCTGCTAACGTGAATTAACACAAAAGACTGTAAAATATCAATTAAATGCTTGGCTGAACTGGGTAGGGGAAAGGCTGTTTTTTCCTGGTTTGATCAAAGGAACCGATGCCGGTTACCTATAACCGATGCCGGTTACTGAATAACCGATACCCGGTGGGTTCTAGGATCTTCTGGGCTGTTGTGGTGTTTGTAATGGCTGGTTTTTGGATAGTATTAGGAAAATGGGATGGTTAGAAGCAAAAGAATGACAGTTAGAGGCAATGGTACGTTGGATAATGGATTCAGAAACGGATTTGGAGGACTGTAATTCCATCCAAAAAGCATAAGAAATGTTTATAATGGGAGGACATGCAAGATGTAACTTACTGGTTTTTTACGAAGGTGCAAGTGATCTCCTTTGCTGTAAAAACACGTCTAGTATTTTCACTCATCTCTGCTTGGTCAAGTGAAGATCTGGACTCTGTTCCTCGCTCGCAATGCTCTCTGTTGATCCAGAAATCCTTCGACTGATCTCCAAAAATGAAATGCCGATATGTTTTTTGGTTTGGGGAGCCCATTTACAGGGAAACGATGGCGGTTGCGTAACCGAGGCCGCGGTCGAGTAGGAACCGGCATCGGTTAGGAAAAAGTAGGCTATTTTTTAGTAAAATAGCCCACCTTCCCTGTTTTTCTTCTCCCGAGGATCAGTTGCGGGCTTGGTCAAGTGGCTAGAAGGTCGGCTTTGGTGCGAAGAGTAAGGAGGCATTAGTTATGGATGTGAGTCTAGACCAAGTCATGGGTCCTAATTAGGTTAGTTAGGGTTAGGGCTAGGTCATGGTGAGGTGGCCAAGTGAGGTGGCGGGTAAGGCGATGTGGATTTATCAATTATGAGGTAATTAAATAATTGTGTAAGGTTTAGGTAATGAGGTTAGGTTGTGAAATGGGATGCGGTTCACAAGGGGTCGTAAGACACGAATTTGGTGTCTACACCAATTAAACGAATGATCTAGCATAACCATCTACTTCAACAATTGGTGAGAGTCCAGTCTACTGGAAAGAGGAAGATTCTTGTGCCACCAATCAAGTTAAGGGAACTCAAAAACAACAAGTGTGTGATGATTATAATACATAATGATTATAGACACTAAAATTAGGTCACGCTCCCATTTGGTCCCTTGACAAATAAACACCCTTCATCACATTAACCTAGCCATGGCCCCCTTAACTCCACTAATATTAATTAAATTAAATTAATTCATTATCATCACCATATTTATTATTTAAATATCTTAATTAGGGATAATATCCACATACATCTCACCTAGACACCTCATCAAACCAACTCACCCTAAGACCTATTCTTAGTAAGTTGCCATAACTAACTAAGACTTACCCAAAACCTAAAAATAAATGCCTACATTCCCTCTAACCACATTCCCACATGCTTATAAGAAGCTTCCAGTCTAATCCATGGGTGAATGACATGAGATCCCGGAAAATCAAGGGGATCTTCCTAGTTTAGTAAACCTAGGAAATCCCAACTTGACCAATGCCGGTTACCCTTAACCATCACTAGTTAAGCCGGAACATCCGTCAGTCACCTTTTAATCCCAAAAAAAACCTTATTTTGGAGGTTGGAAAACATTGGCACATTCCAGAGAGATATCCAATCTTCTGAGAACAAATTTCAGCGAGAACATGCATGCAAGGAAGGAGATCAAGCATTTTCTCTTACATGGCCATCTAACATTCACCCCAGCATAGATTTGATTCAACCAAGCAAAAGAGAATGCACATGCAGCCCATGAAGGATATTTACAATGTTTGGTGATCCTCGACATCATTCAACCCCTTACTAGTTCCTTCATTCATCACTCATAGACACCCAGGACCAGATTTCAAGTAAGTGGAAAAGTTTACTTCTCTGGTTCATTGGTTTCATCATTATATTGTCATCCTTTGTTTCATTAGCCACCCATTGACCTCCATTCACACTCACCCCTCCATATACAAATTAAAACCTTTCCAAAACCCACCCAAACAGCCTAATACCTCCTTCCAACCAATTAATTCCTTGTGCAATCATAAGGGAGATCTAAAGCCCATTCTATGGCATTCCCATTATTCCACAATAACCGGCACCGGTTACACCCAAGTTCTGTCAGTCACCCTTAACCGGTATTGGTCTCTGTATTTACCCATACAATCTAGAACAGTGACCTATCCACCTATTCCCACATCACCATTATTCACTTGTGATCTGCCTAAGACCTCTGTCAGACTTGTAGAGAACCATAACAAACTACTTGAACTTTGGATATTAGTTTAGCTTAGCCTATTAGATTAGATCTTTCTTATTATATTTTGGATGAGATACCCAAATCATTTTGATTGCAATAGAATTTAATTTATTACCTGCATTAAATTGTTGTAAACAATGGACTGACATCTGTCTAGGAAGTATCACACTTCCCAAATCTAGCACATGTTAGGCAGTTCACTGCACATATTATTAACTCTTTCTAATGGTCTTGCTTTTCATTACAGGTAGTTCCTCCTAGCCAAAAGGAAGTTCTCATGATCAACTATTATGAAGGATTCAACATGCGTGCAACAACTCATTAAACAACATTTCAACAGGTATTCCTCCTACACCCATTACCCTATCTGTTTCGTCAATATTTTAAAGAAACGTCTAAGAATTAGGTGAAACATTTTGGCACACCTTGTAAGACCCATTCAGGGTTCCTTGAATTTTATTCATTCCTAGGAAAATTTGTGTGTTTGGTTCCCTTCTGAAAAACATACACATTAATTTTCTTCCTTGGTAACCTACCTTTTCTTTCTATTTGCTCTAAAAGAAATCTTTCTTTTGGTGTACTTAAAAAGAACCATTTCTTTATGTTTTTCTACATTTTAGTGAAAGAGAATCCCTCTTTCTCTTCATCTATTTGTGTCATCCAACTTCACATTTTGATTTGGGATTAAAATAAGTGCATTGCATTCTGATTTATTGCACTAGCTCACATTAATTAAGGGCAACCTATACTCTGGAAGTCATTCCCAGCTAATGGTTGACAAATGAATCGTAGAAAACACATATCTCTCTCTGAGTCTTACCACATTACACAAATTCAAAAAAAATACATATTCTTAAACAACATCTTTCCTGGAAATGCCTGTCAATAATCAAAATAATCTGAGGATTGGTAGGTACTCCCCAGCTCACTGCTCTATTGATTCATACTTCAGAGCGAGGCCCGCCCCCACCATAACATACCTGAAACCTCACCTTTTACATCTCCTTCTTCGTAGGAAGCCATCCTCACCAAAAATTCTATTTTATAGTTCATGTGTCAGTCCTTAAATAGCATAATCTAAACAAACATAATAGAAAAGGCACTCCTAGGATCACATTTTTCTTAGTGTTTATGCTTGGCTTACGTTTTGAGGTGAGAGGTCATGTTCTTCATTTACTCTTGTTTCTCCTTGCATGTTCCTCATCATAGTTGGTGTATTTCAGCTTCACCTAAGTGTGCCTGGACCATATTCTCATCATTCTCAGGATTGTAGGTTTGATTCCACATCAGATTTTAATTCACAACTTTTCTTTCATCAATGTTTCAATTCCACAATGACCAGTGTCAGTCCAGTGACCATCATCAGTTACCCTCTGACCATCATTGGTTATACCCAACCGATGTTGGTTCCAGGTCCTTTTGTTAACCTACCCAAAAGGTACTTCTATTCATCTTCTTCCACTTTTCAGAGTCCCTATCACTACTATCATTCCCATTGACATTATAAAACTCATCATATTTGGCATACCTACCAGATTTGACCGTATACCTTATTTTTCACTCATTGTCCACTTCCCATAGTGACCAGCCGTGATTACCTATAACTGGCATTGGTTAACCCTAACCGGCATTGGTTAGCCTATGTAATTTGCCAACTGACATTTAGTACCTAATCCAATTTTTACCACCTGTTTCACTTGTCCCTGTTGTTTTTCTGTGTCATTTATAGAGAACCAACCTAGTCTGATCAAAACTAGTTCACATGGTGTTGACTCAAAGACAAGGAAGTGCACTCGTATTCCATGCCAGATGTCAACCACTCCTATCTAATCCTTCACCACCTTCCATTTTATCACATGTCATGGATTCTATCCAACCTATCACTATCACTACCGAAGATGAGGAGTTCACGCGACTCCTTGACCAAAACCCCACCGCCTTGTAGTTTTATCTTAGCCACTCATCCACTCGAGATGCCATGGGTCAGTTGATATATAGCATGCCCATATCTATCCCCCTGACTCTTGTTCCCAATCCTGTGTCAGCCCCGTCTGGCTCCACGCTTCCCACATCTACCTTACCCCCATTTGTTTCACATCTAGGGCCTATACCCACTATGACTGCCACATCTGCTACATTCGTGACACCTGCCACATCCACCATACCTTTGACAACCACCCAGAAAACAACCTCATCCATCCCTATGGTCTTGCATATACCTATAGCTATACAACCACCTCCTGTGTTGGTGACCCCTACTCCTTTCAAAATGTGGTCCTTTCTATTCCACAATCATTGAACCCCATTACCACTAGGGTCACCATGACCCTTCCACCTCCATATACATATTATCAGCAAACTCTTGTTTCATCTGTTATTCATTCCAGGTATGTACCTATATGTAATTAAAATTGTAAGGTACTGTACTGTCGGAACAACGTAACAAGTACCCCAATGATGATACACGTATCCTCGCAAGGTGTTCGGGATCTAAAAAAGCTCTCCAAGTGTGTGTTAACATCCAGCATGCCCTGCTTAGCCCCCGTGTGCTTTTTTTTTCCATTTTCCCCTCTTTTCTTGGCCTTTTTCTCTTCAGTGATGAAACCACTGCCTTGCCTAGGTGGTGGTCTTGTGACCGCCGCCCTGAATAGGGTGGTGGTCCTATAACCACTTCCCTGCTCAGGGTGGCGGTCCTTTACACGTTTTCCAGAAAACTATTTTAACACGACTCACATAACTTTCAATGATTCACCAGCCTTTTTACCACCATAAGCTTGCATTAATGATTCTGGTTCCTTGGAATAGTGTTTTGTCATTATTTATAGTTTAAGAGTTCTATTTGGTTTTTACCTTGGGTAAATCCAAATGCTATAAATAATGGATTATGCTTAAGCAAATTGCCCCTCAAATTTGCCTCTGAATTTCTCATTGCAATAGATTAGTCTTTCATTTTGCTTAGAATTCTTAGTTTCCTTCATTACATGCTTAGTTAGCGTTGCTTTGCTGTTAGTAAGCCACATATCCATCTTGTGCAAATGTTGTTGATATTTCATCCAATCCATTGGAGTATAGTAGTTCATTTTGTATAGGAAGCCATTAAAGTTACAGGTTTTGTTCTTCAAACATGATAGTTTCAGGTTCTGGACGTTTAATGTTGCATGACTCACAATAAATCCCGCTAGGAATTGCATAAGCCAAGCTCTGTACTCTTGCGCTATCTCTCTCCTACTCGCATTGTATTTAGTCTACATCCTAAGCTGCCTTTGTCCCAATATCTACTTCTATTGATGCTAGCATTACACGCTTTTCTGGATCCATGTGAACACGAAGGAATGAGGAGATCACACTGAGGGGACATAGCCACACACACCATCAGATTCGCCACTGTTCTGCGGAATCCAGGTTCTAGCTTTCAAAGTTCTAATTAGAAGCATATCAAATAGAGTAGCCAATCACTTTATTTCAGTCAAATTTTACTTTCAATATTGCCAGGGAAGCTGTGGGGATTGATAGTTTCTAAGAAACTATGATTCATTTCTCACTTCTGAGGTAGGATTGAGAGTCTTGCAAATAGATTAGATCAGTTATTTCATTTCTTAGAATAGATTTACAGTCGCACAGACAAATAGATATACTCGGTTATCTTGTTTGTTTTAATTTGTCAAATTTCTAGATATATTAAATAGCTGCTGCTCTTTCAAATTCATTTAAAATTCATCAGAAAATAACAAAAATATAGGAGTTATATATGTTATAGACATACTTCGCATAATTAATTTTATGTTACTGCATTCATTTTGCATTATTGCTTTTATATGACAATCACGGGACCTAGAGAGCCAAGGGAATATGTATTTGAGCCAATCGTGCCCCAACCCAATCTCGTCATAGCCATAACTTATATAGATCAGAATCTCAGGATCCAAGTATTCCAAACAATGGTAAACTTACAACAAATTAGTTTCCAACTGCATGGGTTAAACATAGAAGACGACCAAGCACACACATTTTGGTCAAATAAACCAAACTACATATTACCCTAGGTTCATACCCGCATGACGGTAGAAGGGTTTGAAAGAGATCAGACATTTTATTGTGATCCTTTGGTTCCATAGCCAGACGTAGGAGACACTCTCACAGATATAGATACCCGTTTAAGAATTCAGGTTACACGAACACCTGTCAGATATTTTGAGAAGATCACACAGTTATTGATTCTGAATATAGAAGATGAGAAAGCATATGATTACTAGATACCAGGGATTAGGGACTAATTCCATACATGACCATAGTAGGTCCACAACAACCATGAATCTACGGTTGTGACCCACAAATCCCACAGCCCAATGAATCCATAGGTGAATCAGACATAGATGCTGGCCTACGTACACTAGTATTTAGATCTACTCCACTCCCACCTATCATCATCGAACAGTTATCCTAGTTAGACATAGCAGCTAACAAAGCTAAGGAGTTCTGGACTAGGCCAGAGAATCACCCATAGAGTCAATTATATCTACCATCTGCACCATGACCTTATCTGGAGATATACACGAAACTATCCCAGGACATTTTCCACGTATTCCGTAACCTATAGACCGAATCACACCAGAGCTCGATATTGATTGGAGCCTTCGAGTAGTCATCCTTGTTGATCGGTCTATCACACTAGTTCAAGTTAGGAGGGCCTTCTTTGCCTTAGATTCACAATTTCCACTAGTGCATGTCGAAGACATTAGATTGCCTAACTAGTTTGTCTGCATCCCACACATATTTCATCCCCACCGGCTGTCTCGACACAACCTTGAGAAGTCGGGTGCGAGGAAGAGTTACTTATAGATTCCAAAGCTCACTTGTCACTTTTTCTGTCGTACAAAATTGGTGAACCCGACGTGAAACAAACAACTATTTCATTTTCTATACCTCATTAGCCTTCACATCAGCTTCACCAACAAAATTGGTGAACCTTTCTACTTTCTGGTCTAGAGTCAAATTTCTATTGGTTCTTTCAAATTAAAACAACTCTTTCATCTTTACTGGCTCATTAGCTTTCACCATCACCTTCGCTCCTTCCCATTATTCTGTGGGTATTCATATACCCCTGAATATGTCGGGATTTGATGCATATGGTAGGCCACTCTTAGGTCTTGAGGCATACTACGCTTAACTGAATAGGCAGTCATCACCCTCGCTCTCGGTATGGGGTGATAAATATTTAGATAAAAAACTATCAACAAAAACTCCATCTCCAAGGATCATATATAACTCATCTTTCCAAATAGAAGAGTTGAAACAATTTGCTCAAACACGGCAAACAGAGCCTTCAGGCTCGAATAATATGACGCTCATAGGAGAATCCAGTTCGTCTCCTCAGGTACTACTTAGACCATAAATTAGTAGACAATCAGACCCATACCTGGGTTTAGATGATGAACATTTGGTGTGTTATGTTAGGAATGAACAACATTCTCAAAGTATGTACCCACCTATAGGAGGTTTACAAACACAACCTGAGGTCTCTTTTCAAGAAAATACCTCCATGCCACTACATATAGGAAATGCCCTTGGGGAAACTTGGTAGGGTAGCGATCAGTTCATAGCGGGATATCACATGCCTATATAACACCATGATACACAACAAACGCCACTACGGATAAACACCATGACTTCACCAAATGAAGTCATTTCAACGTTAGTAGAAAAAGTGAGAGGGTTAGAACTTGCTCAAGCAAATCACCATTCTCAATTCATACAAACAGGAAGTTCCAATCCTCCACATCATCTTAGCCGAGTAGACCTCCTCATAGGATTAGGCACATTGGGCATGACTCCTCAGTATTCACAACAAACACCGGTTAGAACCACCGCTTCTAACACTGTTCCAATACCTCCCGGTCTGGTACAAAGTAATCCATTCTTGGACAATACCCCTTCATACCTAAACATGTACTCCAAATCACCACAAGGGGATATGTTCTCCTCTCCTGGTATTTTTACTCAACCACAGGGGTTCCCTTATGCTCCTACCGATGCATATGCAACACCATATCAACAACCCATTCCACCTCTGCTCCCTCAGCAGGCACCATCAATGGTCGAAACCTATACGATAGGGACATATTCAGAATACTTGAAAGAGCCCTTAGATTTCACCATACAAAGCATCATGCTTCCAAGACCTCTTCCCAATTTTCCCAAATACAAAGGTGAGGGAGATCCAAATGCACATATCAAAGCTTACGCTACAGCCATCCGAGAACTACTCCCTTGGGATGGGGTTGTCACTAAAATATTCCCCAAAACTTTGGAAGGTATCACTCTTGATTGTTATTATAAAATACCTAAGGCTTCCATTCATTCATTCAAACAACTTGTTTCAGAGTTCATCAAGGCGTTTGACATGAACAAACTATTAAGAATAGGAATCAGGGAATTCTTACACATTAAGCAAGAACACAATGAATCTGTCACCCATTTCATCCAGAGGTGGCGTATAGTTCTTTATTCTTCGGCAAGTGCTCCAAATATGGACCAAATGGAACTATGTGATTTATTCCTTCATTCTCTCAGCAGAGAAGTGAAGGAAGAAGTCCAGAAGTTCCCACTACGAACTTACGATGAAGTACTTGAGAGCGCTCTCCGAATAGATTAAGCGGAAATTTATAGTGGTCGCAAAACATATGGAGCAAATGGGAGGTTAATCACCTCCAACCATAACACTACAACTTATCCTACTACCACGAATGTCAATCAAGGACCTAAAATCCTTAATAAAATTTGTGGCGTAACAACGGATGGAGTAACCGATCAGCCTAAGAAGGTAAATGTTTTCAATACTCCATCACAAATAAACAACCAACGAAACAACAACTTTACCCCAACAATAAATGCATTGGATTTTAATCATCCACAACAACAACATCAACAACGATGGTAAAACCTTACATAGAGTTCAAGCCAAAGCTCAACTGGTTATCAAAATCAAAATCAAAATCAAAAACAGCAAATGCAAAACTTTAATAGGCAACGGTTTGGTCAAAGTTTTGGGCCACAATACGCACCAAACCAACAAACTAGGAATTATAATCCTAATTCATATTGTGGTTTCCACAAAATTCAGGGCCACGACACTAGAACGTGCCGTGACTACAATAAATTCATGCAACGCTTGCCAGAAGAACAAAGACAACTTTTCATAGATATGTTTTTGGCAGATCCTATGTTGCCAGCATCAAATACTTTTGCAGGGGTGGTTTCCCCTCAAAACACACCCCTCAAGATCTTTAATGATCCGCTCCCAAATCACAAAAATAATAGGATAAATCTAACTGGGACAAACAAGAGCGTAATGACAGGAAACAATGATCATGAGGCTTCAACTTCACTAAATCCATTAATTGTGCCACAATTAGGAAGTCATCCTCGACCAAAGATAGTCGGTTTAGTGGAATTAGACGCTGAACTACCCATAGAAGATGTAACAAGGACACGAGATTATTCCTCTTAGCTAAGTCCAAGTTGCCCACTAGAAACAGACAATATCCAACAAGTGTTAACAAAACCCGTAAGTTCTTATGATTTAATTAATGATCTAACAAAAACCTTCTCCACATCTCCTTTTTGGATTTATTAAAGAACTCCCCTACTCACAGGGCTACTCTTTTAGAAGCATTGGGTTTAGGTCATCTAATTAACATCACCCCACCTCTTGAAACATAGGTAAATCACATAGACTTTGATGTTCATCCTCTGGGGCAGGCGGATAAAGATGTCGAATTTATATTCAAAATAAACAAAATGCCGACAGATGTTGAGATCACACGCCGAGGTGATCCAGCCTTACATTTGCAATTATGGGTTTATAACAACTATGTAAAGCATGCAATGGTAGACGATGGGGCAGTGGTCAACATAGTCCCCTTCTCTTTCCTTCAAAAGCTAGGGTATGGAGAAACAAATTGTTCCATAACTCGAAACACACTAAGAGGCTATGATAGCCTTAAAGCCACCTCGATTGGAACTATAATATTACCGGTCACCTTAGGACCCAAAACCATCCTGACTGAGTTCTATATTATAGATCGGGAAACTAACTATAATATGATCCTCGGCCGACCATGGATACACCGCATGAAGGCAATCCCTTCTATGATATTTCAAGAAATAAGGTTTTTACATTTAGGAAAGATATTCGTAGCCAAAGGTGATCCAAAACCATTCGATGTACACTTAGTTGACTTAAAGAAAAGACCAGGCATGCACTCTAATTTTGAACTCCCAAAAAACTAACTTAATAAACCTACCTACGTGAAACCAAAAGAAAATTTGGTAGCTACGATAGATCTTGAAACTATGAGCCTAGCCAATGCAACCCCAGCCCCCAAGGATGAGACTAACACTATAAAAATAGTGTCATTAGGAACTACTACAAAAATTGTTGAATTATTAGAACAAGATCTACCAATGTTCCTACCATTTGATTCTGTAAGCATAGGGTGCACCCTAGGTGTCAGTTCTCTCCCAGCGGTAGATCTCTGCATAGTAGAAGTTGAAGATGTTAACACAACAAATATCCCAACATCCATATTCCCAGCGAAATATTGGACTCTCCATTTCGATGGAGCTAGATGTCATTATGGAGTTGGGGCAGGTGTAATCTTTACTTCTCCTGAGGGAAAGATCCTACCATTTGCCTTTAAACTACACTTTGAATGTACAAACAACGACGCTGAGTACAAAGCCCTCCTCCTTGGCCTCATCTTAGCTAAGAGAATCCGTGTTGATAACATCAAAGTGTTAGGAGACTCAAAATTGGTAGCAAAACAAGTCTCTAAGATGTATGAAACCAAAGCTAAGCACTTACAACTTTACAAAACAACTATATTAGATTTAAGCAAGGAGTTTGACTTCATATCAATTGAAGCAATCCCATGAGAACAAAATCTTCTCGCCGACTCTATAGCAACCTCAGCATCATGCTTCACTCCAAACAATGAAATCTAAGATACCCGTTTCACAGTGTCCCTTCTCACCAAACCATTGGTAAAAAAAATGTTGTCAAATTCTCTGTTAACAAGTAAGGATGAGAAAAAATTTACTATCCTAGACCACATTGATAGTGATATGGAAAATATGAATTACTTAAATGCCTACGCAGCATTACATCTCTCCCATCACTTGATAGATGTGTCCTTAATCTCACATGCATCTTCCTGCTTCGTAAATCCCATGATGGAGCTTCCTTCACGAAAAGAACCTAACATATACTTAGTCGAGAATGGAGACGATTTAGAACTACCTCCAGCCCCACCTGAGTTTGAAGAAGGTAACGCCTCTTTGATCGAAGAAACAATTGATGTTAACATCGGAATAGAGGATGAACCAAAGATCTTAAAACTAGGATCCTCGTTAACCCCAGAAGAAATAGAAATACACACTCGAATCCTCAAGGAACATCAGAAGGCTTTTGCATTTAGTTATAAAGAAATGAGAGGAGTTGCACCACACATTGCGGTGCACAACCTCATCACTAAATCAGATGCAAAGCCGATTAAACAAAAATTGAGACCAATGAAACCTAAGGTATCTCTCATGGTAAAAGAGGAGGTAATAAATCTCCTCTAAGTAGGATTCATCAAACCAGTCGATTACTCTCAGTGGCTATCTATTATTGTTCTCGTTCCCAAAAAGAATGGGAAGATACGCATCTGCATAGACTTCCAAGACATTAACAAAGCATGTCCTAAAGACGACTTCCCAATACCATCCATAGACATCATTGTTGATGCAATAGCTGGATTTGAGCTTTTATCTCTCATGGATGGATTCTTGGGATACAATCAAATTAGAATATCTAAACAAGATCAAGCTAAAACCAAATTTATAACTCCTTGGGGAACCTATTGCTATGTTGTTATGCCATTTGGTCTCAAGAACGCTGGTGCTACATACTAGCGGGCTATGACATATATATTTCATGATCTTATTCATAAAATTGTGGAATCCTACGTAGATGACTTGTTGGCTAAGGCCAAGAAGCGTTGTGACCATCCGGAAGTACTTCACATCATTCTTTCACGTCTGATAAAGTACAGAGTCACGCTAAATCTAGAAAAATACGTCTTTGGTGTAATAGGAGGGAAGCTCCTAGGTTACATTATATCATCACGCGGGATTGATGTTGGCCCAACCAAAATTTGGCTTGTCCTCGAAATGGTCCCACCTTTGGATGAATCTAGAATCAGGTCATTTCCCGGAAAGCTTGGTGCAATCCAGAGATTCATCCCGGACTTAAGTTTCACCATTCATCCAATCAAAAATCTACTCAAGAAAGACTATAGCATTGATTGGACCGAAGATTGCAATGAAGCTTTCAACGTAATTAAGAATTTCTTGTTATCACCACCTACACTAATGCCACCTAAGCTATATCACCCATTAATTTTATATTCGCGAGCTACCAATGTCTCGCTAGCCTATATGCTGGCTCAAGAAGATGATGACAAGAGAGAACATGTGATTTATTTCATTAGCCGGACATTTCTTGACTATGAAACATGCTACACACAAGTAGAACAAGAATGCCTCGCCATAGTCTTTGTAACAAAACGTTTAAGACATTACATATTAAATCAAGAAACAAAGGTCATTGTAAAAACAGACCATTTACAAACTTTCCTTAGGTAAGGGTCATTGTCTAAAAAGGATGGGTGCTTTATAACCTTATTGGGTGAATTTGAATTAACATTCATAAATCAAAAGTTGGTTAAAGGAAAAATCATCACATATTGCTTAGCTGATAATCCATTAGACGGAGGTGATCTAGTAGATATGGACTTTCCAGATGAGTGCGTATACTACGTCAAAACCCAACCTTCTATCTCTGAGTGTCCTTGGTACACTTATATTATTAATTATATCATGGACCATACGTATCTAGAAGGTGCTACACTGCAACAAAGAAGGTGGTTACACATTATCGTAGCCAAATACGTCATTATAGAGCAAGTTCTCTATTAAAAAGCATTCAATGGAATGCTTCTAAGATGTGTTGACACAGAAGAATCTAAGAATATTCTCCATGAATCTCACAGTGGGATGTGTGGAGGCCACTTTGGTGGCCATGCCACCATTCGTAAAATACATCGAATCGGCTATTTCTGGCCTACTCTAGAACACGATGTAGTAGAGTTTGTATGAAGTTGTCATAAATGCCAAGAATTCTCTCATGAGATTCACATGCCAGCACAAGCTCTACAACCAATCGCTACTCCTTGGCCCTTTTCTACGTGGGGCCTATATTTAATAGGGAAATTCTCTCCCTTGTCTACAGATGGCCATAATTTTATAATCACGGCCACCGAATATTTCACCAAGTGGGTAGAGGCTATGCCTCTTACTACTGTACCGGGTTCTGTAATCACCAAGTTCATCTTGAACCAAATTATTTGCAGGTATGGTATCCCGCAAATCATTATCTCAGATAATGGAACTTCTTTTAAGAATGATGAAGTTCGTGAATTGTGTAATAAATTTAAAATAAGCCATCATATGGCTTCATTATATTACCCTCAAGCCAATGGATAGGCTGAGGCAACAAACAAAACATTAAAAGCCATTCTCCTTAAAACGGTGAAAGAAGACAAACGAGATTGGCACTTGAAGTTATATCTGGCCTTATAGGCCCACTGAACCTCAATAAGAACACCAACAGGAGTGACTCCTTTCTCGCTAGTATTCGGGGTAGAAGCAGTTCTGCCGCTTGAGGTTGAAATACCCAGTCTCCGCATTTCATTACAAGGGATCCTGGATGAAGACGCTTATAGAGAAGCATGTCTTCCCCAACTAGAAAGCCTAAATGAAGCTAGGTTAGATGCTGAACAATGGCACAGAGTCTATGCTAACTGGATGTGCTAGTAGTATAACAAGAAATTCTATGAACACGACATATATGAAGGTGATCTAGTTCTAAGGCTAGACAACTGGATTGACAAAAAGACCGGTGAAGGAAGAAAGTTCCGGCCCAAATGGTTGGGCCCATACCAATTCATGAAGGACTATGGAAATAGTGCATACCTCTTATGTACACTGGAAGGTGATGAATTTGGCGAAATAGTCAATTCCCTACACCTCAAACGATTCTACACGTAAGCAATTAGCACTATTATTAATTATATCTACATTGCATCTTCATATAGATTAGGATCATTTTGTCTGCTTGTTTTGTACAAAGAAATGTGATCAAGGAATTTGTTCTCAAAGAAATTCATTACAAACTCCTGATGTTGTTGGCATAAACGCTCTAATCGTACTTCTCCATCTCCATGATATCATCAAACTATCTCGGAATCATTTCATCAAATAAATCTAGATATGAAAAGATCTTAATGGTAACCATGCCAAGATCTGCAGGTTTATTCTCACTTTTGGTTCCTTCTTAGGATAGGTGTCTTGCCTATGGTCTGTTCTAGAAGCTTCATGGTGTCACATCTATCCCATATATATATATATATATATATATATATATATGGAAATAATAATACACTGACATTTTACTCAAATAAACAAGTCAAATATAGAATCAAATAGAAAATTTTAAATTTACACATTTCCTTGCCCCACCAACCTTCGATGATGAGCTTGCATCTCTTACTAGTGACGTAGGGTTGGGAAAGGATGGAAATGCCCTTACTCGCCTATGCCTTGCCCACAGTGATAAACCCACGCTTCTTACTAGTAGCATGGGGCAAAGTATAGGGGATCCTCTTGGCAAAAAAATGTAAAAGGTCATAGACAAACAATTCAAATCTTAAAGTCTTGAGTCTATAGAAAATGAATCAGATGTCCAAAATTCCAAAAGAGTTAAAAGCCTAATAACCCATATTTTGTCTACTATGTGGCCATCTACGGATCTAAGTCTAGATAAACCACAAATCAAGTTGCATCCAAAACTATGAAATCACTCGAGTGGAGTAGGCTTGTGGTATCCTAATTTGGTTCCGCCAAAGCTTTTTCTATCTTTCATCAATATCATTTCAACACATTTCACAACTTGTGCCCTTTCTAGCTCTCGGTGATGAGCCCTCACATCTTACTAGTTGTGTGGAGTTAGGAGAGGGGCAAGTCTATCTACTCATCATACCAGTTTGTCTTCACCACTTTGCCAAAACAAATATGAAGTATCCAAAATTGCTTACAGAAACTAAGATTCAACATCACATTGTATCTACATTACTATATATCAGCATCATGAAATACAAAAAGAAAGTAAACACTTACATCATTTTTTCTCCATTGCATACATTTTAAAGGCATACAAGCATAACATCATAATTTACATGAGGAAACTAGAAAGGAAACAAATCCATGAATGCCAAAATTCTGATCCAAAAGAATATATATATATATATATATATATATCAAAGTTTCTGTACAATGCCATCATGTGCCAAGCATGGTCAAAATTCTCAAAGAGCCAAGTATTTACAAAAGAATATATCATACAAAATATAGAAGAGCTAAGTGGCTTCTCAACCCCTATGGGACCCCTCTGAAGGTGCACGCTCGTGCCTAGGACTCAGGCTACACCGGCACTCTGAGTGCACGGAAGGCTAAAGATCCCAAGGGGCAGCCGCAGTCTCGCCACAAGAATGACTCCTCATCAGGCGCTCAGTTGTCCTATACCCCACTAGCTCCGTGCGGAGAGTCGATACCATCTTGGCCATGTGCTAGACTGGGGAAAAGATGTCAGTGTGTCTACCAGCTGTTGAAGGCCCCCCAGCATCCACAGATAACTCTGCACAGGTCCTCTCCATGGGGATCATCAGGGTATCAGTACATACCCTCTGAATCAAGTCCCGCCACTCATCGGCGGTCTCTACAAACAAAGGAGAAAACAAATTAGAAACAAAACATTAAAGAGAAGGGTGGTAACTTACTTGGATCACCAGGCCTCCAGGATGGATCTCCAGGGTCAGCACCTGCCATGGATGTCGCCGTTGACTGAGGTGCTGCTCTTGTGACTGGAGCAACGTAGCACCCCGCAACAGACTCATCCTCCCCATCATGGCCCTAGGAGAGTGGCTCCTCTGAAACATGAGTCACCCTCTCTACACTCTGCTCGGCCCTCTCTACCTACATGGTATCCTGAGTATCATGCCACTCAAGATCGGTCTCCTCCTCTATCTCTCCCCCTGTAAACTCCTCGGACTCAGATTCTATGTCAATGCGGTCATCGCTGTTATGGGCAGGACCCACGGAAATTTGAAGCAAAGGTGCTTGAGGCACACCGGCTCTCCCTCAAGCACGTACTACCCTCCTAGCCATAATAGGGACACCAAGAGTAATAACTGTCCTACCCCAGCCTCTAGGACCCCCTCTGGCCTCTCAAGCTGACCTGTATACCAGCGCTACCAGGGGAAGCATGCCCATGTAGGGTAGGCCAAACTGCTGAGGAACTCGACCAAAGGGGTGTATCTCCACTCGCCCCACTCTATCAATAAGCTTCCATGTGGTAGAGAAGGAGATCAAAGTAAGAGCCTCCTCGCCCCATATACTTGCCATGGTCTGATATGGTGTGGCCTCCATATCAGCAGTAGTCAGAGAAGCAACTGGCTAATGAGGTGCTCGAAGCACCAACATATCTGTCCATCTAGCTACCCTCACAGCTCTGGGATTTGTCACCTCTACACCTCTACCATAAGGAATGAAGTGCTTGTAAACCCAACTCATGACCAGGGTCGGGTGGCTCAAGGATTGCCCCTATAAATGGACTACCCTGTATAAATCATGGTAGGTAGTCCCAAGAATATCTACTCCCTAGGCATATATCCGGCCATGTCCCTCTATTTATGCAATGATGGGGGACCAGCAGTATAACAGTGTGTCTCCTTCCTTGTCCCCGATTAGTCTCAAGGCAAGGATCCCCATAATGGCCTGGTGAAGCAAGGGGATGGGAAAACTAGGAATGGATCGAACTCTGACTCCCTTCTTCGAACCCATGGAGATGACTGCATCTCCCATGTAAGTGGCCCACTGTGCTATCTGGGCCCGCGAGCCTACTGTCTCAAGGGTCAGACGTCTCTCAATGATCGGGACCCCTAGAATGTGATAAACATCCTCCAAAGTGATGGTCCACTCACCTCGGACCCCTGGTAATCGGAAGGTGTTCTGATCAGCATCCCAATAGGAGAATAGGTCACAAATAATGTGACTAGATGGTACAACATTTGGAATGCGTGAGATACGTAGTATCCCGGCCCTCTGAAGAGTGTCCTCCTCATCCTGTGAAAGGGCATCTAGTACTCCTAGGAGCCAGTCACACTCCCTCTCTCAGCTCCACTGGATATACTCCTCTCTCGCCTGCATACACCCAAAAACACACAAAACAAAGCAAGTTAGCATCCGAGTGATATTAGAAAAATCATAAAAGCAAGTAGAAATGCTAAAAATGCAAAAACAATCTCAAACATATGTTCTTTTGGCATTCTGTGCAAAACCACCACCCTGAGCAGGGAGGTGGTTTTGTAACCGCCACCTTAAGGGCGGTGGTCATGTAACCGCCGCCCTGAATAAGGTGGCGGTTGTGTAACCGCCACCCTGGGTAGGGCGGCGGTCGTGTACCGAAAACCCACACGGGTTTTATAATTTAAAAATCTGCCAAATCACTGCACCCTCCGAATGGCCAGGATGTGAATAGGACATTTGGTGTGATTGGGACACATGGTATCACCTCTCAAGCTGTGGGACTTGGGCTCGAGGTGAACCTCCGGAGAAGGCCGGCTTCCTCTTCCTAAACTAAGTGTTGTACTACTCCTAGTGTAACAAAAATGATTATCTAGTCCTATGCTAACATTTTCATGGGGTTTTAGGGAAAGAGATTTACAGAAATGAAACTATACTAGGGATGGTGATGCACCAAATAAAGGGTGTCTTCAGACTCAGGAAGGGTTAATTTAAAGAGGGTGTGTGCACCACAGGTCAACTTCACCTACTGTAACTTAGAGAGGGTACAGGATACCACAAACTAAGAGACACGCGTTCCCTTTGTTAAACTTTATCAGACTGAGAAATATACCAGTTTCCCAGTGAAGAAGGATGAACTCAAGAAGGGTGAATAGACACCACAACTCAACTACATGCAATACTTCACCACTCGATAAGCACAGAACTCCAAGAACCTGCAATTGAACTTAAACTTGCACAGTGTACCTGCAAGTATGAGAAAGGCACAAAGAAGCATAGAAGGATGAAAGGACCGAGATTAGTCACAAAACACACACTTTTATTGCTTCAATAACATGCACAATGCATCATACATTCAGAAGAGGAAATAGTTGCCATTACAGTCTTGAAGAGGAGGCTTGAAAGTTCTCTCAACACACAAGAACAACTTGCAGAAGAGAGAGGATTCTTGAAAAGTATACACTCGCCTGAGATATCTAACTGTCCAACTTGTCTGAACTATTGGAACCCCTTGAAATGAGCTTCCAACTTACATTTATAGAATAATATGTGAGAAAGAAGAGGAAAGGTCATAATTACATTCCTAAATTGAAGGCCCATGATGTATTTATTGCAGTTAGTTGAACCACCTGAGAAGGTTCCATCATGGGTCATTAATTGCCTGATGACCTAGTCTTCTCAATTAATTAAAAGAAAGTATCATCATATCAAACTTTCCTTATCTCCTCCAAAGAGAAGTAGAAGAGGAATTTCCATTTCCTAGTAGGGGTCATTCAACTCCTCCTTACGGAAGATTTCCTCCACCTAGGAACAATCAACCTTTCGTTGCTATAGCGAGGAACCAAGTTTTTCCCCCTTTCAATACAAGCAGTCCTCTGATGTTGGCTCAACGTGATCCGATACCTATTGCGGGACTCAAAAGTTTACCCTTCTACACGGGGGAAACTCACGTTACTCCAGTGGAGCATATCTTTGATGTAGTTAGCATCTACGTAGTACATAATATCACTGAAGACAACGTTGCAGTTAGACTTCTTGCTACCTCCTTCAAGGGAAAAGCGCTTCAATGGTTTCGTGGGTTAGGTGTTGGCACTATAACTACTTGGGATGAGTTGGGAGAAAAGCTATGTAAACAATTTGAAGACAAAAGTGATCACCTATCACTTTTGGAACAACTTACTACCATAAAGAGAGCTTCCCAAGAATACATGAGTGATTTCAACTTCCGATTCCACAGGACTTGGAATAGGATTCCGGCGCTCGTAAAGCCTTTTACACATAATTCATTCTTGTACTATTTGCGAGCCTTGAATAGTGATGTAGCAGTTATGATCCAGTCCATGGGAGGGACTACACTTCCTGATGCTTTCGAAGTTGCCATAAGTGCAGAGAATTCTTTGATTTAGGCTGGAAAGATAGCTCCACGACCACCAATGCCCTTTTCTCCAGATCTTACGAATCATTAGCCTATCATTGCTTCTATTCCAGTAGACTCCAAGCAACCATCTCAATCTTCCCCTGCCTCTTCAAATGACCTATTTGAAGTCAAGTCACTACTGCAAAATTTTGGAAATGAGCTCATTGCACTCAAAAGGCAAAAATTTCAATATAATCGTCCGTATCAGCCACAAAATCAGCAATATCAAGCTAACCGTTCTCCTTTTCAAGGGAACAATCAGCCTCGAAATCAAACTACAAGTCAAGTTGCAAATGTCAGGCCCTTGAACTTTCAAAACCCTCTTGCAGCTAGCTCATCTAGAGCTATAGTACCTATTCAAAATAATCTAGTTTAAGACTACGAATGGTGTTATCCTTGCTCTCAACCTCACAATAAAAATATTTGTCCCAATGGGGTTCTTAGCCAAGCCCTTATGGTTCAAAGTGTATCTGCCCCTTCAGAGTTAACAAACAATTCATCCACACAAGAAGCAGTAGATTAACCGCAGGCACCTGAAGAATCCGCTTTGCTAAACTGGCAAGTAGAAGATTTTTGCGGATTGAATATAGATTCTTCATTAATGGTAGCAAACACTCGTTCCAAGAAAAGAGAAATGGAGCCTCAACCTCTCGAAGCTGAACTAGTGTCCACTTCTCAACCTGGGTTACAAATGGTAGTTGATAAAAATGTAGGAAAGAAATCACCAGAAACACCAGCTAGCCACACCGCAAGGAAAGATGGGTCTCCAGGCATCAAGGTACCCAACAAACATTTTCCAAAGGAGGACCCCAATGCCCAAAAAAGTTTCATCAAAGTTGGAGCAATTCCCTTCAACATAGTAGAACAAATGAAGAAAATCAATCTGAGCGTTACCATGTGGGATGCACTCTCGATCCCTTCCCAAAGAAACCTGTTGCAAGAAGCTCTGAATAGTTTTAGTACAACCAGCAGATCACCAAGCCATGGAGTGACAAATGCTACGAATTTGTGTCAACCAGAAGGGAAAATCATTCCTATGGCAAACAAACCACCGCCATTCTACATTTCCCTGATCATTGGCGACCACCTAGTACATAATTACATGATTGATTCTGGTGCCAGTAGCTTTGTCATGCCGAAACAAGTTACAGATGTACTAGGCATACAATATGCACCAGTTACAAGAGGGGTTGTTCAGTTGGATCGCATAGCTATTAAGACTGTTGGGGTTATCAAAGGACTTCAACTTACCATTCATGCATGCCCAAGTTTGTCATTCACCCAAGACATATTGGTCATCAATCTCCCTCCCCTCTTTGCCATCTACCTATCACGGGATTTCACTGCCAAGATGGGTTGTTACCTATCAGCTGATTGGTCACATATGATTCTCAGGACTCGATACGGAACCAAAGTAACTATAAGGGCAGAACCAATCTGCCATAATCATGTAGAACCCTACACTGCTAGTCCCATAAATGGAAATTACACCATCAGTGATCTAGAAGAGGAAGATGCTGATCATGAACCAACCACCCTTGTTGAAGAAGTCCCTGATACTTTGTTAGATGAAGTAAGTAGAGATCATCAGTACGATCCCTACGCTGATGTATTGGTAGAAGAAGAAGCTGGCTGGCTGGTCTTGGAAGAAACGGGATTAGGTACCTACTGTATCCATGAAGAAGATACAATCATACCACAACTTGTCAAAACACCAAGTGATTCTAAAGGATTGTGGCAATTGTTCTTCGATGGCTCAAGAAGTAAGAATGGATCTGGTGCTGGTGTTATGTTAATTTCTCCAAAGGGAGATAAGTACTTCTCATCTTTCTGGTTGCAGTTCAGTTGCACTAACAATGTTGCTAAATACGAGGCTCTTGTGTAAGGAATTCAGCTAGCCCAAAGGAAGGGAATCAAGGCCCTGACTGTCTTTGGAGATAGTGAGTTAGTTGTTCATCATGTTTCAGCATGTAGTGCATCCAAAAATGATCTTTTAAGATCATATAAGAATCGAGTCTGGGACCTGATTGAAGATTTTGAAGCTTTTGGAATCCATGCAATCCCTAGAGATCAAAATCAAGATGCAGATAGGCTTGCTACAATTGGTTCACAATACAACATACCAGTTGATATCATGAAATAAGGGCAGCAATTTGTTAAAATGGTGGTTTGACCAGCAGTCCTTGATAATGTGAGTAGTTGGCAAGTGTTTGATAGTGACAAACAAATTGTCCTCTTCCTACAAGAAGAGGCGGAGTTTGCTACAAAGAATCAAGATAAGTTGCAGGAGTCATATGGTGAGCAAATTATTCAATTGAAAAGTAACAAGTTACCAAAAGGTTTAGTCACTTTGGAATCCATTTTCAATTCAGATGACCAAACCACAAGACAAAGCCCTAACATGGTGGTCAGAGAAGAATATTTTGAGGAAGTTGAAGTATCAAATGAAAAATTTCTTAAGATCGGAAAAGTGTGTACTTCTAGAGAGAAAGAAGATTTCATCAAAAATTTTCAAGAGTATCATCACATCTTTGCATGGAGCTATAAAGATCTGCGTGGTTTTGATCTAGGTCTAGCACAACATACCATCGAACTGGATCCTAATGCTAAGCCAGTTCGTCAGAAACAGAGACCAATTAATCCCAAAATTAAGCCACTAATGAGAAAGGAGCTAACCAAGCTCATCGAGGCCTGTCTAATTTTTCCCATCAAGCATTCCTCATGGGTAGCCAATTTGGTGCCAGTGAGGAAGAAGAACGGAGAGATCCGGTTATGTGTAGATTTCAGGGATTTGAATCGTGCATCATTAAAAGACCATTATCCTCTCCCATCGATGGAGCAGATCCTTCAAATGGTGGTAGGAGCTCAAAGATTTTCTTTACTCGATGGATATTCAGGTTATAATCAAATCCTAGTCCAAGAATCTGACCAATTCAAAACGGCTTTCACTACCAAGTGGGGCACGTATGCCTACAATAAAATGCCATTCGGATTGTCCAATACCGGGGCTACTTTCCAAAGAGCCATGGACATGGCATTTAAGGGAATAATCAATGATATTATTTTAGTTTACCTTGATGATATAACTGTATACTCTAAGCATGCAGAAGATCACATCACGCATCTAAGGAAAGTTTTCCAAAGGTGTAGGGAATTTGGGGTTTCACTTAACCCCAAGAAATGTATTTTCACAGTGCACGAGGGAAAATTGTTGGGGCATGTGGTTTCAGCAGAAGGATTATCAATTGATCCAACAAGGATTCATTCAATTATGTCCTTATCTCTCCCAAGTCATAAGAAGGGCCTCTAGAGTTTTCTGGGAACCATAAATTTCGTGCGGAGATTCATCCCTCAATTTGCAACATTGGCTAAACCACTGATAGCCATGCTAAAGAAAAACATGCCATTCTCATGGACAAAGGAAGGATGAGAAAGCTTTGAAGCCATCAAAACAGCTATTTCTCAAGCTCCCACACTTGTGAACCCCAGGTTTGACAAAGATTTTATCCTTTATGCTTTTACAGGTCAAGAGAGCATTTCAGGGATCCTCACTCAACAAAACAACAACCTGATGGAGCAACCAATCGCTTTCTTCAGTCAATCCCTCAAAGACTACGAGTTCAAATACTCATTCATTGAAAAGCAAGTCTTTTCGGTTATTCGATCTTTGAAGAAATTCAAGCACATGTTGTCCAACAACAAGATTCATCTGATGGTGTCTCATCCAGGTGTCAAGGAGTTTTTACTGAATAAAGAAATGAATGAAAAGCGTGCTGGATGGATCACGAAGGTAATGGAGTATGACGTGCACATCAAAGTCACTAAAATTTTTAGAGGTAAGGGTTTATGTTAGCAACTTGCAACAGACATGGAATCAAAAAGTAACGAGGACGTGACACTCCTAAATACTGATGAGAATGTTGATCAAGCTTACTGGTTATCCAAAATGAAGAGTTTCCTCTTCTCAGGAGCATACCCGGCAAACATGGATAAAAACCAAAGATAAACTTTCCATCTTCAATCTATCCCATATGTTTTGGTAGATAGCATTATCTTTCGAAAATATTTGAACGGCGTCCTCCTTCGGTGCATAGGACCAGAACAGGTTAGTAAGATACTAGAAGAGTTTCATAATGGCCTATTTGGAGGACATTATTCTGAACGAACAATAGCTACCAAGATCATGCGAGCTGGCTACTATTGGCCAGATTTATTCAAGGATGCCCATCTTTGGGTAAGGAAATGTAAGGAATGTGCCTTTTTCACAGGTAAGCAGAAGCTGGCAGCTCTTCCGCTGCATCCAATTCAAGTGGATCAAGCCTTTGTTCAATGGGGCTTGGACTTCATCGGAATGATTAATCCTCCATCCAGTGATGGACATAAGTGGGTCCTTACCGCAACAGACTATTTTACTTGATGGACAGCGGTGGTAGCATTAAAAGAGAGCAATGAAAAGGCAGTTCTAGATTTTTTGGAGGTTATAATGATGAGGTTCGGTGTTCCGTTTACAATCATTTCAGAAAATGCGCTGGCTTTTCTTGGTATGAAATTGAGTGAATGGGCTGCTAAAAATGGTGTATACCTCAAAACTTCATCCAATTACTATCCTCAACGAAACGGATTGGCTGAGTCTAGCAACAAAAACCTCATAAGGATTATTAAGCGCACAATGGAGACTAATAAGAGGACTTGGCATACACAGCTTAAGACTACCTTATGGGCAGATCGGATCACACCTAAAAGGGCCATCGGAAATTCTCCTTTTGTTCTTGTATATGGAAGAGAGGCAAAACTCCCACTCTCATTGGAGTTACCTTCTTTGTAGTTAGCTCATCAACTTGAATTTATAGAGAGTGATCCTCTGACAGTAAGGTTTGCTGAACTCATGGAGTTAGAGGAAGTACAAGACAAGGCTATGAAAACTTTGGAGCAGCATCAAGCTCAAGTTAAGAAATATTTTGATAAGAAGGCATCCAACAAGTGTTTTCAAGAGGGAGATTTAGTTCTCAAATGGGATGAAGACAGGGCCAAACTAGGCAGACATGCCAAATTTGACGCTCTCTGGAGTGGGCCATACATCATCACAAGTTGCAAAGAGGAAAATTCATTCCGTCTATCTAGGCTAAATGGAGAAGAACTAACCATTCATGTGAATGGGATACATCTCAAAGCTTGTTTTTGAGAAGCGTTCCCCCCTTGTACAGTTAAATTAGGTGTTTTCCTCCAAGTGCTTATGCATATTGTTGTGTGTTGTTGTTTTTATTTCCTTGTTGTTGTGTTTTGTGTTGTTCTACACATTGTTTCATCATTGGAAGGTGTCAAGGAGAAGAAAGGTTCAAGGTTTCCATAAGAGTTTAAAAATATGCTTCATTCAAATTTTTGCAGTGTTCCATGGATGTCAAGCATTCAACAGATTCAGTATACTTCATTCTTAGCATTCTAGGGAGGTCCAGGATATCAACAATGCTCAAGGAGATTTCAGGATGTGTTAAAGAAAATCATACTACTTTCAAGATTCCACATAGACTCCATGCCCAATGGATGACTTAAGGCTACTGGAATCATGCTTAGCAGGTAATCATCCCTGAGAGGTTGCCAAAAATGTTATCCAATTTTACGTACATGGAAAAATTGGAAAACAGGGCCTTATTACTATCAAATCACGACATTGGTCCCAGGGACCCACTTTTGGTCATCAAGTGAGATCGCTCATTTTTTTTGGGTATGCGAGCCATCAAGGAGTTCGATAAGCTTATCTCACTCGGTCGAGCTAAAACAGTGTCAAATCGGGAATAAAGAGACGAGTCACCAAAGGAGTTCGTACCTTGTCCTAACTCGGTCATAACTCAGATCACAAGCCTTAGATGAGTTCATGAGTAGGAAATGTAAGTTCAGTAACCAAGTTTGGATTGTCATAAAAGAGTCTCGATAGGAGTGGAGGATGTTTCGATGGTTGGCTCATTGAGGTAGAGAAATGATGAGTTCGACCCGGTTTAATTCAACATGGAGAGATTGATGCTTCCTTGTTGGAATATGAATTCAGTTTAATGACTCGACGAAGACAATAGCTGCCTCAAGATTTGGTCAAGATTCTTCCATGGAAGAGAATTTCCAAAATGAAAAGGCGAGACAACTCAACTAAAACTTTATCTCGTTCTTCTACTACAGCAGCAAGATTTTACAACAACTGATCACGACTGTGGTCGCATGTAACTAGAACATCAAGACCAACACCAATGGTTCCTTGGGATCACCCTGTGGCAGCTGTCACAATTAACTCTCTCTGGAGGTGATTGATTTTCTGAGATAAATTTTACTTCTCTACCCTGTAGCTGCTGCGTATAGCCAATTATTATAGTGTCATGGCAAGAGAACGATATTTCCGTGCATGGGAAATATTTCACTTGATTTCCAAGTGGATTTTTATGAATGGCAGACCAAGCTGAAAATCCCATGCGCTGGTAGGAATTGTGGAGATAAAGAACGAACTTGCCAAGTTTGCATGGCGAAGCTGAGGCCGGGGCCCGTGGATTAATTTGGTCGAGCCATTATGCGGGGATTCAGAGCTGCAATACCAAGTGGGTTTTCATGGATGGCAAGCCATTAAAAAGATTCTGGGCATGGGAGAAATTTGAGTCTACTGCCAAAAAATGGGAGAAATGCGATCAAACTGCCAAGCGTGGAGATTTTACGATGGCTATCCAACATGATACTTCCGCACGGGCCATGTAAACAGGATCAGAGCACGTTGTGCAAGTCACAAGGAGAGTTAAAGTGGCAGTTGTAAATTGGGCGGCGAGTAATCCTCCAAGGGATAAGGGAGGATGATGGCAAGATGGTTGAAGATGGGTCGACATTGAAAAAGTATCTAGTTTCAAGCTCACAAGAAAGAAACGCCTTCTCATGGAATACTGTAATTGCAGCTTACAGAAGACACAGGTTTCCTCACGAAGCAACAAACAGATGTCTGACATGATCAGTTCACCTTTTCCAACATACTTCTTCCAACTCCCGTTCGGGCTCTAAGCATTCGGTGGTTGCAAGAAACTCCCACGCACAGGTAGCAGGCATGTTATAGTACAGTAGAGGCCTTTATTTTGAGCACTTTCAGCAAGTAGGTTGTCCAACTGGCTTATCCTTATTCTGAACTTGGATCTATGGAAGCTATAGGAAACAAATATTCACTATCGTGTACGATGGATTGGAGTCACGTTGTTCAAGGATTCATAAAATTTCCCTGAATTAGGAGATGAAGGTTTATTACGGTCCAGAATGAAACGATTCACATTGCTCAGCATTTTTTTCTCCGAGAAATGAATTGAATGTAAAGGTCAACTCTGAAATACTTGGTTGGCCGTTCTGTATGTTACATCCTTGTTACTCGTAAATGGTCTCTTTGAGAAACTCTGAGGGCAATAAGCAATTTATATCCTTCCATTATATACGTCCAATAAGACAATAAAAAGTATTCTGTTACCAGGTTCAGAGAAGCTTGTTTTTTACAATGGACGATTATACTGTAGTTTCAAGCTAGTTTTATCTAGCTTTATTTCTATTAGCTTTGATCCACGACTAAGGAATAATTCATATGGTTGTTACCCGTACATTTTTCCAAGGTCCTCTTGGCTGCCTCAGTTGTTCAATGTATTTTTTGAAGGGCTTCTTTTATGTGTTGCAGATTGTAATATAAAGGATCTTTTTAGTTTCTGGAAAAATGAGTATATTATGTAGCTCACGGCTACCTATGCCATACTAAAATCCCAATAGTGGCATAATTGTTGATTGGATCCGAGATTACTGATTGCACTGCCAAAATACCGAAGGCTTCTTTGACCAAAAATTAGTCTTAAGGGTGTCTATCGACATGTTACGGGCATGAACCTGGGTCATCATCATGGCAGCACTAGGTATTTATTGATAATGGCATTTTCTCATCGTTTGGAAGGTACAAATTGTGCTTATTATGGAAAATCCAAAACATTCTTACTACAAGTGTTATATGATGAGGAAGAATCTTGAGCATTGTGATAAAACCATTCTTTTTAGAAGTATTGGGTTAAGCTTGGTATTCAAGTGAGTTTGAGCCCAGGAAAGGTAAGATCATTTGTTGGATGAAGAGCTCGGTGACTTCGCAGGGAGCTCGTGTTGATGTTTCATGAAGTTTGAACGTGGAATGCATAAATGGCCTCGAGTTAACAGAGGAAAATGATAAGAATCGAGTTTGATAGCTCGCCATTTGAAGGACTCAATGCAAAAGAGTGCGATTACCAAAGTAAGGAAAGAGTTAGTGCGGGGTTAGAAATCGATTGCAACACTGAGTTAGAGGATTCGAAACTCACCGAGTTGAGATTTGTGTAGACTCTATCCACATAGACCCCCCTCCTCTTCAAGTCAAACAGGTCAACGGGGGGGTCCCAACATTATGTTAATTAAATTAATATTTTTATTTAAATATTTTAATAATAATATTTATTATTATTATTTAAATATTCTTTTAATTAATTGAGAAGACTAGGTCATCAGGAAATTAATGACCCGTGATGGAACCTTCTCAGGTGGTTCAACTAACTGCAATAAATACATCATGGACCTTCAATTTAGGAATGTAATTATGACCTTTCCCCTTCTTTCTCACATATTCTTCTATAAATGTAAGTTGGAAGCTCATTTCAGGGGGTTCCAACAGTTTAGACAAGTTGGACAGTTAGATATCTCAGGCGAGTGTATACTTTTCAAGAATCCTCTCTTCTGCAAGTTGTTCTTGTGTGTTGAGAGAACTTTCAAGCCTCCTCTTCAAGACTGTAATGGAAACTATTTCCTCTTCTGAATGTATGATGCATTGTACATGTTATTGATGCAATAAAAGTGTGTGTTTTGTGACTAATCTCGGTCCTTTCATCCTTCTGTGCTTCTTTGTGCCTTTCTCATACTTGTAGGCACACTGTGCAAGTTTAAGTTCTATTGCAGGTTCTTGGAGTTCTGTACTTATTGAGTGGTGAAGTATTACATGCAGTTGAGTTGTGGTGTCTGTTCACCCTTCTTGAGTTCATCCTTCTTCATTGGGAAATTGGTATATTTCTCGGTCTGATAAAGTTTAACAAAGGGAACGCGTGTCTCTTAGTTTGTGGTATCCTGTACCCTCTCTAAGTTGCAGTAGGTGAATTTGACCTGTGGTGCACACACCCTCTTCAAATTAACCCTTCCTGAGTCTGAAGACACCCTTTATTTGGTGCATCACCATCCCTAGTATAGTTTCATTTCTGTAAATCTCTTTCCCTAAAACCCCATGAAAATATTAGCATAGGACTAGATAATCATTTTTGTTACACTAGGAGTAGTAGAACACTTAGTTTAGGAAGAGGAAGTCGGCCTTCTCCAGAGGTTCACCTCGAGCCCAAGTCCCATAGCTTGAGAGGTGATCCCATGTGTCCCAATTACACTGAACGTCCTATTCACATCCTGGCCATTCGGAGGGTGTAGTGATTTGGTGAAAACAGTAGGTGCCCCCCCTAGATGGACCTTTTAACCTAACATTTTCAAAAATTACCCCCACATGACAAAGATTTTAGCATTTTAAAATTAAGGGGCTAAAAGGATAAATTGAAGAAAACTAACCTATGATCTCGTGGGTCGATGTTCCACTTGCAGAGGCATGATCGCTATCCCGTCACGAATGTTTTGACTCTACTCACGCAAGAAACCGTCACCGTGGGTTCCAAAGCTCAGAATCATTCAAATCAACTCGCGCAAATGAATAGGAAAATGGGCCCACTTTCATATATATAGCGAACCTGACTTGTTTTAAAATGCTTTTTTTACAGGTTTGGAGCACCGATGGAGGTAATTTTTTATCCCCGTACGAATGGTACGTTCTCGTTTCCTATTATTTTAGCATTTATTTTCCAAATTATTGTGTCTATCTGCACTTGAGTTCTCTTTTCATTTTGCAGGTGGCAGGAATTTTGGACTGTGTCATTTCAACACACAGACGTATCAGGTATAACTTTCATCTTCGCATTTCGGGACTACCATACTCGGACCCACCATTTTTACGCCTCTTCATGGCTAAAACGTTTCTCCAAGGGGGCAATATGTACATACCCAAAATTGTAAGGTACTATACTGCCAAAACAACATAACAAGTACCCCAATGATGATACAGGTCTCCTCTCAAGGTGTTCAGGATTCGGAAAAGCTCTCCAAGTGTGCGTTAACATCCCACATGCCCTGCTTAGCCCCCACGTGCTTTGTTTTTCCCTTTTCCCCTCTTTTCTTGGCCTTTTGCTCTTCAGTGATGAAACTGCCACCCTACCTGGGTGGCGGCCTCGTGACCGCTGCCCTGAGCAGGGTGGCGGTCCTGTAATCACCGATCTACTCAGGACGGCGGTCCATTACACATTTTCTAAAAATATCTTTTAACACAACTCACGTAAATTTCAATGATTCACCAAATTTTTTACCACCATAAGCTTGCATTAATGATTTTGGCTCCTTGGAATAATGTTTTGTCATTTTTTATAGTTTAAGAGTTCTATTTGGTTTTTACCTTGGGTAAATCCAAATGCTATAAATAAATGGCTTGTGCTCAAGCAAATGGCCCCTCAAATTTACCTCTGAATTTCTCATTGCAATAGATTAGTCTTTCATTTTTCTTAGAATTCTTAGTTTCCTTCATTACATGCTTAGTTAGCGTCGTTTTGTTGTTAGTAAGCTACATATCCATATTGTGTAAATGCTGTTGATATTTCATCCAATCCATTGGAGTAGAATAGTTCATTTTCAATAGGAAGCCATTAAATTTGCAGGTTTTGTTCTTCAAATAGGATAGTTTTAGGTTCTGGACGTTTTATCTTGCATGACTCGCAATAAATCCCACTAGGAATTACATAAGCCAAGCTCTGTGCTCTTGCGCTATCTCTCTCCTACTCACATTGTATTCAGTCTGCATCCTAAGCTGCCTTTGTCCCAATATCTACTTCTATTGATGCTAGCATTACATGCTTTTCTGGATCCACGTGAACACGAAGGTACGAGGAGATCACACTGATGGGACATAGCCACACACACCATCGGATTCGCCACTGTTCTGCGGAAACCAGGTTCTAGCTTTCAAAGTTCTAATTAGAAGCATATCAAATAGAGTAGTCAATCACTTAATTTCAGTCAAATTTTACTTTCGATATTGCCAGGGAAGATATGGGGATTGATAGTTTCTGAGAAACTATGATTCATTTCTCACTTCTGAGGTAGGATCAAGAGTCTTACAAATATATTAGATCAGTTATTTCATTTCTTAGAATAGATTTACAGTCGGACAAACAAATAGATATACTCGGTTATCTTGTTTGTTTTAATTTGTTATTCTGAATTGTCAAATTTCTAGATATATTAAAATAGCTGCTCTTTCAAATTCATTTAAAATTCATCAGAAAATAACAAAAATATAGGAGTTATATATGTTATAGACATACTTCGCATAGTTAATTTTATGTTACTACATTCAGTTTGCATTATTGCTTTTGTATGAAAATCACAGGACCTAGAGAGCCCAGGGAATACGTATTCAAGCCAATCGTGCCCCAACCCAATCTCATCATAGCCATAACTGATATAGATCAGAATCTCAGGATCCAAGTCTTCCAAACAACAGTAAACTTACAACAAATTAGTTTCGAACTGCACGGGTTAAACATAGAAGATGACCAAGCACACACATTTTGGTCAAATAAACCAAACTACAGATTACCCTAGGTTCATACCCGCATGACAGTAGAATGGTTTGAAAGAGATTAGACATTTGATTGTGATCCTTTGGTTCCATAGCTAGATGTAGGAGACACTCTCACAGATATAGATACCAGCTTAAGAATTCAGGTTGCACGAACGCCTGTAAGATATTCTGAGAAGATAACACGGCTATTGATTTTGAATATAGAAGCTGAGAAAGCATACGATTACTGGATACTAGGAATTAGGGACTGATTCCATACATGACCATAGCAGGTCCACAACAACCACGAATCTACGGTTGTGACCCACAAATCCCACAGCCCAATGAATCCATATGTGAATCAGACATAGATGCTGGCCTACGTACACTAGTATTTAGATCTACTCCACTCCCACCTATCATCATCGAACAGTTATCCTGGTTAGACATAGCAGCTAACAAAGCTAAGGAGTTCTGGACTAGGCCATAGAATCACCCATACAGTCAATTATATCTACCATCTGCCCCATGACCTTATCTGGAGATATACACGAAACTATCCCAGGACATTTTCCACGTATTCCACAACCTATAGACTGAATCATGCCAGATCTCGATATTGATTGGAGCCTTCGAGCAGTCATCCTTGCTGATCGATCTATCACACCAGTTCAAGTTAGGAGGGCCTTCTTTGCCTTAGATTCACAATTTCCACTAGTGCATGTCAAAGACATTAGATTGCCTAACTAGTTTGTCTATATCCCACACATATTTCATCCCCACCGGATGTCTCGGCACGACCTCGAGAAGTCGGGTGCAAGGAAGAGTTACTTGTAGATTCCCAAGCTCACTTGTCACTTTTCCATCATATAGTACCCCCTATTTAACTACCTCCTTCTTAATCTACCTACGTGGCAGCACCATATACTAAAATTTCACCCCCATTATATGCCCAAAACCAACCCTCTCATGCTATAGGAGGCACCTAATCATCGGAACCTACCAACAACTTAATAAAATTGATGTTGGAAAAGATACAGACATTTGAGGCATCATTTTCTAGCTCTCACAACATGCTCACCTATGACGAGATTTGCAATGAGCCTATCCACCCATCCATTTCTATCCGCCCATACCACATGCATTGGGAAATGCCTAAATTAAACCATTTCAACAACAAGGAAGACTCGCTACAACATTTTCGGTCATTTAAACATGGGTGCTACCTAATCACGTACGATGATGCTTGGCTCTTGAGGACCTTTCCCATGTCTCTGACTGGACCTGCATTAGATTGGTATAGTGGGTTACCTAGACACTCTATATTTTCATTTAATCAGGTAGCCCAAGCTTTCTTGGATCATTTCTCCATCAATATCATCAAGAAAGTTATCATGACTGACCTATACTCCACACGTCAGTATGAGGACGAATCTATCATAGATTTTGTCACTCACTGGCATAGCCTGATCAATCAACTCACCTTCTAACTACCACAAACAGAACTCATTAAGCTCTTCACGACAAATCTATCATAGATTTTGTCACTCATTGGCGTAGCTTGATTAATCGACTCACCTTCTAACTACCAAAAACATAACTCATTAAGCTCTTCACGCAGGCTTGCGCTAGACATATCTCACCGACCCTACAGGTTCAAACTTTCTGAACATTTGATGAAGCATTCACCATGGCATGAAATTTAGAGATTCGAGCCATCAAAGAGAAGAAAATCTAATTACGTAGAAATAATTTGGCATTCAAGTTGAATGATACCTCTTCTTCTTCCAAACCCCAAAGAAATTATTCAAAAGCTAAGGGCACCACTAACGCAGTGGTACTCAAATCCGGCCCAGTTCATCCTTCAAATCAGGCTACTCCCTCGTCTAATCTCTCACCTATCCATACTTTTCAATTCAGACGAGAACAGTAGAAATACACCCCAATTGGGGAGCCTTACTCTTCTATCTTAGAAAAGCTTATCAAAGCTAGGGCCATCACCCTTCTGCCCATAAAACCACACACTAGTTTCGACCCTACTTGCCCCATGCCTACATGGTATAAAGAACATGACTTCTATAATTATCATCGAGTAAAGGGTCATAGTGATGGTAATTGCATCACTTTCAAAAACATTTTCCAAGAAATTCTCTAGAAATGCAACTGCCAACCAAAACCTACACATCTTCAAGAAACCATTTCCTAATCATGCCCCTTCATCTAATCAAACCAGTGAGACCTCAACTCATGATACCCATACCCACGAGGTCCACGCTATTTTTAGTGACACATCTGTTGCTTCCCATATTCTATACATAGAGGATATTCTAGCCCTTAATCCTCCTTCCACATCATAACCAACCTCCCTTGTTCCTTCACCTATAGAGGAACACCTTTCACCTCATTCCTCACCTATGGAGGATTCTTCTGCTAACATCGAGACCATTTCACCTTTGGCTTCTCCACTTAGAGAACTGATACCCACAGTGCTTCTTCAATTCACGGAGGATACTTGTTTACCTCCTCCACCCACAGAGGAGCTCCCATCATATCCTAAACCTATAGAGGATCACCTATCATTTCCTCCACCTATCATAGACCCGGTTGAGATACCTTTTCCTCTTGGTGAGCATTCTCCATCAGCTACCCAAGATCTTGCAGACCTACTTTCAGCTCTCTTATCCACAGAAGTTGAAGCTAGCCAATTCCCCGTCTCTAAGACACATTTTATTGGAATTTCCATTAGGTCCTCATCAATTCCACCTAAAAACTTTCCGTTCTCACATTTGGGTTATCACTTAGATTATGTGGATAGGGCCTTACTTTGGGGGCACCTTTTGCTTCCTATTTTAATGCAGATGCAGATGTCACTTACTGATACTTCCACTATCTATTCAAAAATATTTTGACCAATCTAAACGAACTCAACTAACTCTTTCAAAAATTATTCCACAACACCCATCATAGCTCAACATACACCCTTACCCATAACCTAAACTACATCTAAACCCAAACCCACACCTACAACATCTTCCTCAAAAAAACCTATTACCAATTTAGGGGTCACCCCAACCACCAGCCTTACTCGTCCACCTATCAAACTAGATTTAGCTACATCCTCTAAAGTCAACACCACACCTACTATGACACCCAAACAGAAGAACCAAACCCATAGAACTCATACCCTTACTGCGTTAATCACACCTACACCTATCTCGTCTATCTGAGGACCTCAACCCCCCAACATAGTTAGGAAACCTCCACCCATCATTAAACCAAAAACATGATAGCCCACTCCTTCCTCATAAACCTATAACCTACCCAAGCGCCCGACATGACTTACACCCGCACCTGTAGCATCTTTACAACCCATACCCCTAATACATTCTATAACTTCTTCACTACCCACTACACTTCAGTCTTTGTCTCTCACACCCCCTACTCAACCCACATCATCTACATTCATAGTACCTCTATTATCCCCCTTGGTAACTCATCCTCTTCCCCCATCTTCTTTTCCTTCTAGACCTTATACACACATATCACCTTTAACCAAGAAAGTGCAACCCAAAAACAAAACTCTGCTACCTTCTAATAAGATAGTCAAAATAACCACACACACTCTTGCCTATTCATCTACCATACCCCTACCCAAACAAACATGACCAACACCCAATACTACTCTAGCACCAAAAACCATGGCTCAACCCACTCCCCCTCCAGTAAGGACCGTTCCTTAGGAATTAGTCATACCTACACCCAAACCCACTTTCACCTCTCATTGCGACCCACTAGTGGGGTCCTATGCAAAAATTTTAACCAACCTCCTGGAGACTTTTTTTATCACATTACCGCCACTCAGACCTTATGACCCCCTCAATCCCAAGCCAAAGGGGTTTGATGACACTAAAATTTGTGCCTACCATCATGTGTCAGGGCATGATGTGGAGAACTGCAAGGTCTTGAAAACCATCATTATCCAGTTATGTCCTCCGGAAACCAACTTTGACAATGATGACCTTCTCGATGAGGACTTTTCCTCACCGACACCCATTACCACACTGTCCACTCAACAACCACAACCTTTTCCCCCACATCTCCTAGAACCACCCCCAAGATTTGAAATTAACATGGTTCACATCAAATAACTTGCCACACCATCACCCAAATGTTGTTTCACCCAGCTCACCTCACAAGCTTTTTCTCCTCCGGTAGGTTTATGCCTGTCATGTCGTTATACCACTAATCCTACACCTTTTCCATTTTCCAACTCCCCTCAAATCAACATGATACACATCACTACACATGCTCAAAAGGATAAAGGTAAAGAAAAGGTGACTAACCCACCAACCAATCCTATACCCAACATACCATCTGCACCCATACCTAAAATCACTATCTACGGCCCCACATACACCATTTCTAATGGAGTCACACATCACACCATGCTAAAAAAATTACACCATGTGTCAGGGCACGATGTGGAGAACTGCATTGAAAACCATCATTATCCAGTTATGTCCTCCGGAAACCAACCTTGATAATGATGACCTTCTCGATGAGGATTTTTCCTCACCGACACCCATTCCCACACTGTCCACTCAACAACCACAACCTCTGCCCCCACATCTCCTAGAACCACCCCCAAGATTTGAAATTAACATGGTTCACATCAAATAACTTGCCACACCATCACCCAAATGTTGTTTCACCCAGCTCACCTCACAATCTTTTTCTCCTCCGGTATGTTTATGCCTGTCATGTCATTATACCACTAATCCTACACCTTTTCCATTTTCCAACTCCCCTCAAATCAACATGATACACATCACTACACATGCTCAGAAGGATAAAGGTAAAGAAAAGGTGACTAACCCACCAACCAATCCTATACCCAACATACCATCTGCATGCATACCTAAAATCACTATCTGCGGCCCCACATACCCCATTTCTAATGGAGTCACACATCACACCATGCTCAGAAAATTACACCAATCTCCCCTCAAATTGTCCTTATATGACCTCATCTAAACATCAAAATCCCATTGTCAGGATCTCATGGAGGTTCTTCAATCTATTGTGGTTTTACTTAATGACCCTACACCCATAGCCTCCATTATCACACCCCATCATGTAAGCTCTCTCACCAAATTACTACCTTTATCCACACCGCACTCTACTCACCAAGTAGCCTCCCTTAGCTTCCCAGAGGAAGAAATTACACCACACCAAAATGATGACCCAGACCCAACCCTCTTCATCTCTATCCACATTGATGACATATGGGTATGACGTGTGATGATTAATGGGGGAGAAAGCATTAACATCATTTCATCCCAAGCATTCACTCAAATGTGCATAGCTGATAATTACATGCATAAACATTCGGTCATGTTACGTTCATTCAACGACGCTATCACCTCTACAATAGGCACTGTCATCCTCCACATTTGCGTCAGCCCCGCACTGTTGCATAATTATTTTATGTTCTGGAGGGGGAATTTCAATATAACTTGTTTCTTAGCAGACCCTAGATTCGTGTCATGGGTTTCATTCCTTCCACTTTGCATTGTTGTGTAAAGTTTGAGCATGAAGGACATACCTACACTATCCCAGCTGATCCATCACCTTTTAAAAAATGCAACCTACTTTACCAACCCAATGATGTGCTCATACCTATTAAGGCATCTACCTCCACAACCCCTACCACTTCACCTACACCTCTACTTACCAGTACAGTTGCTACCTCAACCGCACATGCCTCCTCCATTCCTATTGCTCCACAACCTCCACAGCTGAACCATTAGCCTCCCAATCCATTAACTCCACCTCCACATCAACCTCTGGCACATCATTCATTCTAGCTACTCACATACCAACCACTGATCCCTTAGAAGGCATTTTCCAATGCCTCACTCTGGGGGAGTACCACCTATATAATGTCAACACATTCCTTACTCCACAAGAGTATGGGATTCTTGACCAACACCCTCGCTATGATCACCGTGTAGGAGAATGCCTCCTTTATGCTCCTCCTCATCTTTGTACCAGTCTCACCTATATGGGACTCTATACTACCATGTACACACCCATACCACCATCACAAACCCCCCCATTTTCCACTGACCTCCAGTCTCCTACCAATCACCGTTTTTCCCACACCTTCCTGCACCAATGTGCATGAAATGGTTTTGGTTTTGGATTTTACAAGCAAGGCCGCCATACCATTATTCCATGTACCACCCACAAACATAATAACCGTAGTGGTATCGAATTTATTGAACCACCTACAAAAAAAGCCCGCATTGAACCCATCAAAGACATCAACCCTTTTCTGCTTTCTTCACCCGCTCCGCCTTCATCACCACCTTCACTGACAGAGTCAATGGATCTAAAATCTATCCCTCCTAAAAAAAATTCATAAGCACCATTTCATTAGGGCCTTTGACTTATCAATGTGAGAGCGAGGCTCCTTCCTCTCTTCCCTTCCTGTATCTTGAAATGATCAATGACGATATACCTTCAATTAGCATCATCCAATGTTAGGATGATGAATCCATACTCACCCACCTTGGTGAAGAATACTCATGTATTCATTGGTCATTACCCTTTGAGACACAAACCATGCTGAATGGATCGACTATCAAGATCAACTTTCATACTCAGGATGACCCACACATCCTAAAGATCGGTCAATCTTTAGATGTTGTTGAATAGGAAGCCATCACTTATTTTCTCAAAGATCATAACCACACCTTTTCTTGGTATTATGCATACATGCCCACTATTGACCCCACCATCGTGGTCCACAATATTATAACCATTCCCAATGCCAAACCCATCAAATAAATGCTGAGGAAAATACACCCTCACATTGCCCTTCTCATCAAAGAAGAGCTTCAACACCTTCTTTCTATTTCCTTCATATTACCCATTTATTATCCTCATTGGATTTCTAACATTGTCCCTATCACCAAAGTGACAGGGGGACTCCACATTCGCATAGACTTCCATGACCTCAACCTAGCCTACTCGAAAGATGACTTTCCCTTACCTGGTATTGATCAACTGGTTGACCTTACCGCTAGTCATGAGATGCTATCACTCATGGATGGATTCTCAGGTTATAACCAAAGCTTTCTTGCCCCAAAAGATCAACAAAAAAATGCATTCATCACCCCTTAGGGGACCTTCTACTACCGAGTCATGACTTTTGGCCTTAAAAACACTGGTGCCACATACCAGCGGGCTATGACTTACATCTTCCATGACATCATGCATTGTATATTGGACGATTACATGGATGACCTTCTCACCAAATCTAAATACCACTCCGAGCACCTTGTCATCCTCAAAACCATCTTTTGCCATCTCGTTAAATATTGTGTTCACCTTTATCCTAAGAAGTGTATCTTCATAGTCCTCTCAGGAAAACTCCCGGGCTTTATTGTTTCCCTACATGGTATAAAAGTTGACCCTGCTAAAGTCAAGGCAATTCTAGAAATGCCTCCACCTACTAACCTTAGACAACTTAGTAGCATGTAAGGTAAGTTTCTATCTATTTGGCATTTCATTTCATAATTATCTGATCAATGCAACCATTTCATCATTTACTCAAGAAGGATGTCTCCTTTAAATGGGATGACGACTGTCACAAAGCTTTTGAGGCCCTAAAACAATACCTCCTCCAACCACATGTACTCATTCCACCTAAGGATGATCAACCTTTCTACCTATACATCTCAGCTACCGATCACTCCTTGGGAGCCATGCTCGCTCGTCGTGATGAACAACACAGGGAGCAAGTGGTTTATTACATAAGTCCTACTCTTTTGGACTATGAAACCTTATACACCCATCCTGAAAAACTTTTCTTAGCCTTAGTTTTCATTACCATCAAACTCCACCATTACCTACTCAACCACAAAACCTATGTTGTGACCAACATTGATCCCTTACACTTCATGTATGCCAAACCTTATCAAAATCAGCATGTCACATGATGGCTTATGCTTTTAGTGAACCTCAACCTCGAATTCATTCATCAAAAGTCCATCAAGGGCCAAGCTATCACCGACCAATTGGTTGACGCACCTATTTCCGAAGATCAACCCTCTAATTTTGACTTTCCAGATGAGTCAATTGCTACCCTCTCCCTGGATGAGCCCGTTTACTATATCAAACTCTTCTTTTATGGTTCCAAGTGTCAATGTGGGGGTGAGGCTGGTGTTATCCTCATTCCTCTTGATGGTGAACCCATGCCTTTGTATTTCAAACTAGATTTTGATTGTACAAATAATATCACCAAATACGAAGAACTCGTATTAGGTCTTTAAGCTGCTTATGCCCTAGATGTCAAATCAATCAACATCTTTGGTGATTCTCAATTGGCCATAAACCAAGTCAAGGGTATATACCAATGTCGTAACGAGATGATTCAAAATTATAAACATCATGTAGACATAATTTTTACTTTGACCGTTACGCCCTTCAAACCATCCCACGGTCAACCAAAAAAATTGAAGTTACCATGGCCTTCTTGGCTTCCTAAATAACCACTTCACCCACCAATTCTAAAATATTTGTCACCATACAATGACTCCAATCACCTTCTTATTTGATGCGTGAAACCCGAGTGACCTTTGGTACAAATAGTACTCTGACTATCTTTCTCTTTCTCCATCTTACCTCCTAATCTCACCTATAACAGACAACACACCTTCCTTAAAAAGGTCTCTCGTTATGTCCTCATGGGGGGCCTCCTCTATAAGTGTGGATTTCATGGTATTTTCTTACGATGCCTCACAATATCTGAAATTCCTTATACCAATAAGGAAGTTCATGATGGCATATGTGGAGCTCACTTCAATGGCCTTGTTGTTGCTAAACATATTTTTCACTTGGGCTATTATTGGACGACCCTTAACTATGATAGTTATGACTACATCAAATGTTTTATAAAATTCCAACAACATGCCAATCTTCATCATACACCCATTCACACCTTACAGGTCACCCGTGACCTTTGGCCCTTCTCTCAATGGGGTTTGGATCTTGTTAGAGAGATCAACCCCCATTCTTCCCAACGACATCAATGGATCATCACCGCTACCAAATACTATACAAAATGGGTTGAATCCGTACCACTCATCTCAACAAAAGCCAAGAAAATATGTGATTTCATCAATCATCACATCATTTTTCACTTTAGTGTTCCTCATCACCGCATCACTGACAATGGAAAACAATTCAAAAATAAAACATTGCAAAAAAATTTGTGACAACTTCGGCATTCAGCTAAGTTTCTCATCACCTTATTACCCATAGACCAACGGCCAAACCGAATCCTGTAACATCCTCATTTTAATACCTTAGAACAAGATTTATTTATTTTATTAATGTTCTCTTGTTCTAAATACATAATTTAGAACACACATAACATAACCATCATTCTTATAACAGATAACCATATGCAGCTGTAATGACTCGGTATACCACCGATCTATTCATTCCATGACTCGATGAACTACCAATCTATTCATTCCATGACTCAGTGAACTACCGATCTATTCATGCGCAACTTTGAGATTGAAGTTTTCAACTGAACAATTCATTCTCATGCTTCTCTTCCCTATTCTAGGTTCTGAGTGCTCTGTCCAAGGAACCTATCTGAATAATTGTTACTATTATTCATCGGCATCACGATCCTTAGACTAGGTGACATAGCACAGCGCAATTAGTAGCTTACGATACTTTTGCCAAAGGTTTGAAACATACTGTTCATATTACTTATTCCTTGACGGCATACTCGTCAAACCAGAATACGTCCTTCACCCCACTCTAATGTTATATAAAACATCTTATACTGACCTAAGTCAGTCCCCACTTGACCTCATTTTTCACTCTAGATTTGGTTAATATCATAATTCACGTTATAAAGATGCTCTTGAAGAATAGGGGTAAGTTGACATATTGGGACAACCGGTGTTAACCCCCGTGTGTCAAGATACCCAGAGTCTCAAAGGGCTGCCTCATAACCTGTCTATGATCCTAACCATTCCCAGAGGGAAATATTTATCAAGTCACGGTGTGTAAATCTTAATGATCAATGCAAAAGGGTGTTGCCATATGTCATCTTCATTGTTGTGTCCTCAAGAAGATCCTAATGTTCTCAAAGGTACAACCTTGTAGTTGACATGTGTCAACATCCTATGGAACAGCCTCAGAAAGATGTACATACCTCCAAGAATTTACTTATGTTAAGTTATATTTGGATTACAGGCCCACCTTAATAGGTAGCCTTCCCTAACCCTGAGTCCAACACTCTTTGAGTTACCTTTTGTAATTTGGTTCGGTTTCACAAAAGGGTTTTAATTAGATCTAAGATTGTGTCTAAGTTGCCAGTAGGTACCAAACAACCTTGTATCCCCAAAATAGGACAATGACCCTTAAGTTTTCCCCATTAGGAAAATAACTAATCCAGCAAGGGAATGTAACAACCTTAAAGACTAAAACATATCAGACTTAATACCATTAAGTCATGGTGATTTACAACCATCAATATATTTCTTTTGAATTAGAACATTAAGAGAGTATTAGGATTTTCTTCCAGTTATAGCTACATTTTAGGGCATAGTTCACTCTCAACTTTCCCTAATAATGCAATGGTCTAATTTATAATTTAACCATAATCATAAGATATAAGAATTACTAACCAGAAATATGTAGTATTCAACCACAATTAAATAAGGCTTACTTAGGGAATCCATCTAGACTCCATTACATAGAACACTAAGAATGCACACTCATTCATGCAGGTAATAGGAAGATCAATCCAACAAGTGTTCACAACAATCCACATAAGTAAAATCTCTCTGTTTCGTTTATTTCCAAATCTATACAATTACAATCTATGCACTTCGGCATACTTAAAGACAATGACCTTCAACAAAAGAAGTAACTTTATTCCATAATACAATTTGAAAAACAAGTTGGAATTCTTCATAAGAACCAGATTAAAAAATTCATTGCATCATATCAGATTTTGTCTGCCTTTACCATTTACGATGACCATCTACAAAAATTGCTAGCATGGGTCAATTCAGTGAACTAAGCATGATAAGCACTAATCCTTAAAACAATTGCATTCCACCAATTATTTTCATTAAACAATCCTGTTTAAATGATATCAATTCCATCAAATCCAAAATTATGATTCACACTAGTTTTCCTTTTTCCAATGACTTTAAATTGTAACTCAAATCACAAGCATAATTTCAACTTAGTCTATTTCAAATGATTTTTTTAATGCAAGAAAAGAAGAAAGGACATTCTGTATCTTTAGTACCTAATCATCCACAAAACTGAGAACAATGTCAATCATCTTTTAATAACTCCAATTAAAGGAATGAAACCTTTTTAAGGTATGCATCCAACAGGTTCGTATACAAGCAATTTGAGCAAAGAATACATTACTGCCTAATGCAAGTTCATCTAGAAAATTACCTTTAACTCTATTATATCAAATTTTAATCATTGATAAGTATGCAAAACATTAACTACAAGGCTACCTTTATACAAGAAGATAACAAACTGAGTTCTAAATCAAGATAATAATACTGCTAATAAAGGAAAGGAGTCTTCTAAGTTAAGATCTCACCACTTACCATTGCTTTCCACTTAATTTTAACAGTCATGTCATCTCATATCCATACTGTAGAGTTCCTTATAGAATTCTATAGAAGAGCTCACTATTATTCCAAGAGAGAGAATAAATACCTTCATATTTAAAAATCCTATAACAACTTTCCATCATAACTTAGAGGAAGGAATAATTCTATTTTAATCAGGTTCAGAACTATACTAACTTCCAAGAAGTAATATACATTCTCTATTCCAATCAGGGAAGAAGAAGACAAGTAATACAACACTTAAGTTTAATCAATAGCTAAGGCCAGGTAGAGTCACCTTAAGAATTTGCCAATGGATCCCTACGGTTTTACAACTATATATTAAAAAAAAGTCAATAACATTTTCTTTACATAAAAGGTTATAAACGATCAAATCTCATACCACAATCCTACTCTAAAGTAAACAGTCTACATTTCATCCATTACTCAAACCATTTAGTCTAAGAGTTAGGGTAACTTTCCTATTACCATTAATTACCAATGGATTGAAACTAAATTATTCCAACCGTTACACTGTTAGGTTGTCATATCTTTCCAAGATACTAAACCAAAAACGCATGTACAGAGTTAATAATCGAATTCTAAATACAGATTCAGCAATTCCCCAAAGTCACCCTATTCATACCATAGTAGTGAATAATGCTTTGTATGTCAAAATAAAAAGATCATTCAGTTGTGTTTAAAGCATTTCAACCCTATTTTCACCTTCAGAAGTACATGCGTTAGCTGAACGTCGATAAATCTTGTCGATGTTAGAGTCTTATATATATATATATATATATATATATATATATATATTTTAAACAAGACAAAAGGAATTTCCAACACCATGTATCATGGCCAAAAGAAACAAATTTCAAAATCACCTCTAGGTAACATCCAACACAGTCCTATCTTAACCAACATTAAACATAACTTCCATTCATGTAGATCCTGTAATCATAATAATATTCAAACCCCTTTGAAATAAATGTACAGGCTTAGACTTCAAACAACATTTCCAACTCAAGCAACTAAAAAAGTCAATTTCCACTGAATAAACTAACATTCCAACCAAAAACTCTATTATTTGCTTCCCTGAACATGGACAAGTAATAGTTAGATTTCTTATGATGAAGAAAACAATCAATTAATCCAATCCTACTCGAAACAACAAATAATTATAGTGGTATTTTCAAACACGTAATCATTAAGCATGCATCCTTTCATGGAGCCAGTTCTCAATCAATATACCCTATTCAGATAAATAAAACTTGCAACACCTCCAAATAGATAGAAAAACTCCATATTTGATTCACAGCATGGAACAAGAATAAAGAAGCAGGTTTCATCTAGGATCCAAATACAACCCAGAATCCCCAAATCATCATAAAACCCAAATCACTGTTACCAGTCAAGCCGAAAAGTGCATACATTATCTGAACAGAGTTTTTCTAATGAAAACATTTAAAGGAAAGTAAGATTTTTAATAGTTAGGGCCTATCATGCCTGATAGTGTCGCTAAAAATTCGAAGAATACCTTTGAATGCACTCACCCCTTCTCTTCTTCTTCCACAACAGATTAAACAACAGAATATTGTTAACTCCATTCCTTATATACTCCCCATGAAAGAGAAGTAAATTTGAAACTTTCAAAATTTCCATGCAACAAAGAGTAAATGGTTGGTTTGAAGTACCAGTGCTCATGCAAAGTGAAAAACAGAATACATGAAAAACAAGAATACCAAGCGAAATTCCACTTGCACGCCTTCCCAAGCAATCCGAACTCAAGACCCTATGTAAATTAATTTCATTAAATTTCATTCTCTCTCCTATACTCCAATGCCACCAACTGCCAAAATTGGTGAATGCTAAAACAAAATAAACAAAAGTTCCCATTCTTAGAGATGCTGCCATGTAAGGCCCTTTTAACAAATTTAACCTCCGCTAACCTTGGTAGCACTCCCTGTCCTTCATCCTTATCCTTTCCTTAAATGCCATGGAAACCGCTGCCCAAGACTTGTGACCCTCCTTAGGTCCCACTTCATAGCATTAGTTTAGGATAGGTTAGTGACTTAGGTTAGATCATAGGTAGACTTAGTCTTAATGCCATAGGATAGAACATTAGTCACCCTCCTTAGTGATAGGTTTAGTTAACCCTTAGGAGTATCAAGCACATAGTTTAGGTCTAGGTTAGATTAACTAACTTTACAACATTAGGTTATAGTTTAGGTTAAAACTAATAACCTTACTGATTCTAGTCTAGGTCCCCTAGATAGGATTAATCAGTAATAGAATTCAAACAGAATGAAACATTCCCGGATCGGATTCCGATTTGCATCAAGTAATTAAGCTTTAGATAGAAAACGTACACATCTTACCTAGCTTAAGTTCTAGGTCCTTTTTGATGTTATGATGATTGAAACTAGATTTTGATTATAATGATCAACCAGAGTTAACCTCTGGAATCCAACAAAACTATCCTCTATGTACATACATATATATATATTTATATATGTATAGGAAGGAGTTTTTAAAAGAAATTGAACATTCAAAGTTCAGTCAGACTTAATAACTCATGAAATGTTAATACAATTTGTTCATGCTGAATAAAATTAAAACATCCCATGGATCAATGCAACTGATCCAAGGTTGAGTCATAAAGGTGGATAAATCCACAATCTTCCAGAAATCAGATTGTACTCAAATGTGAAGGATGAAAGAAACAAAAGAGTCCAAGCATATTCCAGTTCAATCAAAGATCTTATGAGTAGAAAAGACATAATCCAAATCAAGCATGACTTACCAAAACCAAAGGAGCATGTCCTTAAATAGGATAAATCATATATCAACACTTGAATGCTCAGGAGAAAGTAACAACAGTTTAGGATGTTACATGTTTCCCTCCTACAAGATTCATCGTCCTGATGATTACATCCTTTTATTTATCTTTTGGTCAATTAATTCTTTTATTATCTTAACAAATTAACTATTTCAAACTTGAATAGTTTCATAAATTAGTATCATGTTACTATTTATTCAACTTGAATAATTTTTTTCCCCAAAATTGGCTTACATAATGACATGAAAAATATAAATTCATAATAATAATTTTTTATTAGTCAACAGATTCAGTTCTGTTCAAAAAGAAAGGGAAAAGTAGTTTTCATCTCCTCCAAATTTTCCCAAGTTACACTTTCTTCATTAAAATGGTCCCATTAGACCTTACATTGTTGTATTTCTCGATTTCTCAAATGCAATTGGCAAGTTTCTAGCACTCAAGCGGGTTTAACCACGATTATTCCAGGGTCTTGGACCTGCAAAGAATTCCAATTTAACACATGTGACAAATTTGAAATGTATTTCTTAAGAAAAGAAATATGGAAAACATTATGCATTCGTGACAAAGTAGGTGGTAATGTTAATCGGTAAATTACGGGATTGATTACTTTGACAATTTCGAAAGGTCCACAAAACGAGGTGATAACTTGGTAGCCTTGCCAAAAGTTATAGAAATCTTTCTTGGTTTAACATGAAGAAAAACCTTTTCACCAAGTTCAAATTTTTGGTCAACCCGCTTTAAGTCAGCATAACTCTTCTGCCTATCTACTACTTCCTTCAATCATTCACGAATCATTTTAACTTGCTATTCCATTTCAATAAGGATTTCAGGCCCAATTACCTCTCTATCCTCTACACTATCCCAACTAACAGGGGTTCTGCATTTTCTTCCATAAAGTTCCTCGAAAGGTGCCATTTTAAGAGAAGAGTGATACGTGTTGTTGTATGCAAATTCAACTAATGGAAGATACTCTTCCCATTTATACTGTTGATCCATGAAATACATTCGTAACATATCTTCTAACACCTGATTTACTCTCTCAGTTTGTCCATCCATTTCTGGATGATACGCAGAACTAAAGTTTATGTTAGTTCCAAGAACTGCATTAAGCGTTTGCCAAAATCTTGATGTCATTCTAGGATCCCTGTCTGATGTTATTAATTCTAGTACTCCATGCAATTTGAAAATTTCATGCACAAATCTTGTAGCTAACGCAGGAGAATCATCCTTTATATTTCCAATGATGAAATGAGCTACCTTCATTAGTTTATCAACAACTACCAAGATAACATCATGTTTATTTCTCGACATATGCAGCCCTTGTACAAAGTTCATGCTTATTACTTGTCATTTGTATTGTGGTATGCTATGGGGATATAATAAACCAGTAGGGTGCATGTGTTCTGCCTTCACCCACTAACATTCAAGATAATGAGTCACAACATTAATAACATCCTTTTTCATTCTTTTCCAGAAATATTGTTGTTTTAGATTGGAAAGCATTTTAGTAATACCCGAGTGTCCAAAAAAGGGCAAATTATGAAATTCAGCTAACAATTTCGTTCTCAAATCATTAAGCAAAGGTATGTATACTCTTTTTTCATAATGTAAGATTCCTTCATTATAAAAATGAAAACCTTTATACTTTTCATCTCTTGGATCTGCAGCAAGTGTTGCTTTTACTTGCTAATAGTATATATCAAATTCTAATGCACTTTTCACCTCATATTTAAATTGAGTTCTTAATGTTATAAGAGCATAAATGTGCTTCCTATGACTTAGAGCATCTGTTACTCTATTCTCTTTTCCTTTTATGTAACTAATATCAAAATCATATTGAGACAAAAACTCTAACCACCTTCATTGTCTTACATTTATATTAGGCTGAGTGAAAATATATTTCAGCCCTAGATGATCAGTTTTCAACTCAAAAGGTTTCCCAAGTAAATAGTGTCTCCAAACTTGAAGTGCATGTACAATGGCAGCAAGCTCTAAATTATGAGGGGCATAATTCAGCGCATGTAACTTAAGTTTTCTACTTTCATATGCTATGAAATTTTCATTTTATAACAAAAAACCTCCAAGGCCTTCCCCAGAAGCATCTGTTACAACAGTAAAGTTTCCAATAGGGTCAGGTACAGCTAAAATAGGTGCTGAAGTTAACTAGCTTTTTAAACTTTTAAATGTAGATTCACACTTATCATCCCAAGCAAATTTCTTATCCTTTTTCTGCAATGAAGTTATCGGTGCAGCCACTTTAGAAAAATCTTTAACAAATTTTCTATAATAACCAGCAAGGCCCATGAAGCTTCTTACTTCATGTACAGTCTTTGGTGTAGGACAATCAGTTATTACCACTATTTTAGAAGGATCTACATGAATTCCTTATTTACTAATAACATGACCTAAATAATGAACTTCGGTATTAAAGAAAGAACATTTGGATAACTTACTGAATAACCTTATTTTTCTCAAAATTTCCAAGACTACTTTCAAATGCTCATTATGCTCCTCGATGCTCTTAGAATATATGAGAATATCATCCAAGAATACAAGTAAAAACTTGTCCAAATATTCTTGAAAGATATTATTCATTAAGTTCATAAAAGTTGCAGGTGCATTAGTTAATCCAAAGGGTAAAACCGTGAATTCATAATGTCCGTACCTTGTCCGAAAAGTTGTTTTATGAATATATTCTTCTTTAATTCTTAATTGATGATACCCAGATCAAAGATATATCTTGGAATAAACCAATGCTCTACACATCTGATCAAATAAATCATCAATTCTGGGAAGTGGGTACCTATTCTTGATTGTTTCCTTGTTTAACATCTGATAATCAATACACAATCTAAGTGTCCCGTCTTTATTTTTCACAAATATCATTGGCGCTCCCCAGGGTGAAACACTTGGTCTAATAAAACCTTTAGATAGAAGTTCTAGTCATCCGGTAAGGTGCTTTAGAAATAGGCTCCATCCCTGGTTTGATTTCAATAATGAAGTCAAATTCCCTTTTGGGTGGTAAACCTAGTAATTCTTCCGAAAATACGTCCTCGAAGCTCTGTAACAGCGGGTATCATTTCAAATCACTGTCTTCTTCTATAGATTCAGATATTTTTGCTGCATATAAGGTACAACCCTTATGTTTGGCCTTTTTAAGTTGCATAGCTGACAATTTCCTAACTGAAATTTCCCTTTTTACACCTTGAATCTTTGTTGTTTTCTGTAGATCATCTAAACATATTTTATATTTTTCAAATTAGTGCACTTTTGCTTTATGATCAGCTAACCAATTAACGCCGATGACAACGTTATAGGATCCCAAAGGTGCAACATAGAGATCAACTTATGTGGAAAAGTTAGGTAAGTCAAGGACTGCCCCAAAAAGACACATACTAACTATATGAATAGAGTTATTACCATACTGAACAGTCCCTGATTTATCCATTTTTCTAGATTTTCTTTTAAGTTTCGAAGCGATTTTACTAGAAATAAAACATTCAGTAGCTCCTGTATCAAAAAGAATAGTTACAAGTATGCCAAATAACTTACCAGTAACTTCTATAGGTGTCACTTACCTTTTAGCTTGCTTGTCTACTACTGCAGCATGTATCTTATGTTGATGATTACGATCATCCTTCTTCAAAGGGCATTGGTTTGCATAGTGATATTTTCCACAATTATAATAGCCTCCTACAGGTCCCTTTTTAGGCTCAAAATTACTTCCAGCCTTAAAATTATCACATTGGCCTCCATAGGACTTCTGCGCATTATTATAATTCTTGGAAAAACTATCCATTACATTTCCAGTAGGCTTATTCGTTGTCGTTTTCTTATTATTATCCACTGAAAACTTATTTTTATTACCAAACTTTTTCCATGACCCCTTCTTGGGTGCAAGAGAAGCTAAAGAAGGGTTTGGAATCTTCTTCCGCACTTCCTCTTTATGAGCAGAAATAGCCTTTAATTTCTGTTCCTACCTTATGGATTTTTCAACAACCCCTTCCATAGTGGTTGGGTTGTGAACATCAACCTCTCCTCGAATCACGAGGTTTAATCCCATGATGAATTTCCGTATTCTGAACTTCTCATTAGTTTGATACCGCGGTACGTACTTGAGGAGTTTCGTAAACCGCTCCCAGTACTCAGTTACAGTTAGCTTCCCCTAAGCTAAGTTCTGGAATTCTATCATTTTCTGATCATAGAAAAGTTGTGGTAGCCAACGTTGCCTAGAATAGCCTTTAAATTGATCCCAAGTGATGTTAGTTTCATCAATAATTAGCTCAGCCTTACGGCTAACTCACATTGAAGATGCTTCATGGGAAAGCTAATATGCTCCCCAAATAGCTTTGGTTTCCTTTGAGAAGCTTCTTATTGCAAAGTATTTCTCCATTTCACTGAGCCAGTTCTCAGCTCCATATCCTAATGTGGTGCCATCAAATTTAGGTGGACTTATCCTTTTTATATCATTAGTGAGTTCCGCTGCCAACCTGGGCTTTTTGTTTCTGGTTGGACAGGTACATTTCCATTGTTATTACCAACACCCATATTAGGGTTGTCCTCAGGAGGTGGCTGATTGTTCTTACCAACTTCTTCATCCTCCTCATTTCCTATCACTTACTATTCAAGTACAGCCAAATGATCTCTCGTGTCCAACAGGGCAGCAAGTATCTCATCAAGTTTTTGGGTTGTTGTTGCCCCTTCCTCATGTGGAGCATTATTCGCAATGTTTCCCCTTGTTCTAACCATTTTCATTTACAAGAAAAATCAAGTTTTATCAGATTATGGACACAATAAGTCCAAGAGCTGCAACCTTCAGCTCTGAAACCAAGATGTAACATCCTCATTTTAATACCTTAGAACAAGAATTTTTATTTTTATTTTATTAATGTTCTCTTGTTCTAAATACATAATTTAGAACACACATAACATAACCATCATTATTATAAAAGATAACCATATGCAGCTATACTGACTTGGTATACCACCAATCTATTCATTCCATGACTCGGTGAACTACCGATCTATTCATGCATAACTTTCAAATTGAAGTTTTCAACTGAAAAATTCATTCTCATGGTTCTCTTCCCTATTCTAGGTTCTGAGTACTCTGTCCAAGGAACCTATCTAAATAATTGTTACTATTATTCATCGGCATCACAATCCTTAGACTAGGTGACATAGGACAACACAATCAGCAGCTTGTGATAATTTTGCCAAAGGTTTGAAACATACTATTCATATTACTTATTCCTTGACATCATACTCGTCAAACTGGAATATGTCATTCACCCCACTCTAATGTTATATAGAATGCCTTATACTGACCTAATTCAGTCCCCACTTGACCTCATTTTTCACTCTAGATTGGGTTAGTATCATAATTCATGTTATAAAGATGCTCTTGAAGACTAGGGGTAAGTTGACATACTGGGTCAACTGATGTTAACCCCCGTGTGTCAAGATACCTATATTCTCAAAGGGCTGCCTCATAACCTATCTATGGTCCTAACCAGTCCCGAAGGGAAATATTTATCAAGTCACGGTGTGTAAATCTTAACAATCAATGTAGAAGAGTGTTGTCATATGTCATCTGCATTGTTGTATCCTCAAGAAGATCCTAATCTTCTCGAAGGTACAACCTTGCAGTTGACATGTGTCAACATCCTACAGAACAGACTCAGAAAGATGTACATACCTCCAAGAATTTACTTATGTTAAGTTATATTTGGATTACAGGCCCACCTTAATAAGTAGCCTTCCCTAACCCTGAGTCCAACACTCCTTGAGTTACCTTTTGTAATTTGGTTCAGTTTCACAAAATGGTTTTAATTAGATCTAAGATTGTTTCTAAGTTGTGGTAGGTACCTAACAACCTTGTATCCCCAAAATAGGACAATGACCCTTAAGTTTTCCCCATTAGGAAAATAACTAATCCAACAAGGGAATGTAACAACCTTAAAGACTGAAACATATCAGACTTAATGCCATTAAGTCATGGTGATTTACAACCATCAATATATTTCTTTTGAATTAGAACATTAAGAGAGTATTAGGATTTTCTTCCAGTTATAGCTACATTTTAGGGCATAGTTCACTCTCAACTTTCCCTAATAATGCAATGGTCTAATTTACAATTTAACCATAATCATAAGATATAAGAATTACTAACCAGAAATATGTAGTATTTAGCCACATAATTAAATAAGGCTTACTTAGGGAATGCATCTGGACTCTATTACATAGAACACTAAGAATGCACACTCATTCATACAGGTAATAGGAAGATCAATCCAACAAGTAAGTAACACAATCCACATAAGTAAAATCTCTCCATTTCATTTATTTCCAAATATATACAATTACAATCTATACATTTCAGCACACTTAAAGACAATGGCCTTCAACAAAAGAATTAACTTTCTTCCATAATACAATTTGAAAAACAAGTCGGAATTCTTCATAAGAACTAGATTAAAATAGTCATTGCATCATATCAGATTGTGTCTTCCTTTACCACTTACGATGACCATCTACAAAAATTGCTAGCATGGGTCAGTTCAGTGAACTAAGTATGATAAGCACTAATCCTCAAAAAAACAATTGCATTCCACCAATTGTTTTCATTAAACAATCATGTTTAAATGACATCAATTCCATCAAATCCAAAATCATGATTCACACTAGTTTTCCTTTTTCCAATGACTTTAAATCGTAACTCAAATCACAGGCATAAATTCAACTTAGTCTATTTCAGATGATTTGTTTAACGCAAGAAAAGAATAAAGGACATTCTGTATCTTTAGTACCTAATCATCCGCAAAACTGAGAACAGTGTCAATCATGTTTTAATCACTCCAATTAAAAGAATGAAACCTTTTTAAGGTATGAATCCAATAGGTTCGTATAAAAGAAATTTGAGTAAAGAATAGATTACTGCCTCATGCAAGTTCATCTAGATTATTGCCTTTAACTCTATTATATCAAATTTTAATCATTGATAAGTATGCAAAACATTAACTACAAGGCTACCTTTATACAAGAAGATAACAAACTGAGTTCTAAATCAGGATAATAATATTGCTAATAAAGGAAAGGAGTCTTCTAAGTTAAGATCTCACCACTTACCATTGCTTTCCACTTAATTTTAACAGTCCTGTCATCTCATATCCATACTATAGAGTTCCTTATAGAATTATATAGAAGAGCTCACTATTATTCCAAGAGAGAGAATAAATACCTTCGTATTTCAAAATCCTATAATAACTTTCCATCATAACTTAGAGGAAGGAATAGAGAAAATCAGAACTCTATTATAATCAAGTTCAGAACTATACTAACTTCCAAGAAGTAATATACATTCTCTAGTCCAATCAGGGAAGAAGAAGACAAGTAATACAACACTTAAGTTTAACCAATAGCTCAGGTCAGGTAGAGTCACCTTAAGAATTTACCAATGGATCCCTACAGTTTTACAACTATACATTAAACAAAAGACAATAACATTTTCTTTACATAAAACGTTATAAACGATCAAATCCCAGACCACAATCCTGCTCTAAAGTAAATTATCTACATTTCATCCATTACTCAAACCATTTATTCTAAGAGTTAGGGTAAATTTCCCATTACCATTAATTACCAATGGATTGAAACTAAATTATTCCAACCGATGCACTGTTAGGTTGTCATATCTTTCCAAGATACTAAACCAAAAACGCATGTACAGAGTTAATAATCGAATTCTAAATACATATTCAACAATTCCCCAAAGTCACCCTATTCATACCATAGTAGTGAATAATGCTTTGTGTGTCACAATAAATTGATCATTCAGTTGTGTTGAAAGCATTTCAACCCTATTTTCACCTTCAGAAGGACATGCATTAGCTGAACGTCAATAAATCTTGTCAACGTTGGATTCTTATATATATATTTTTAAAACAAGACAAAAGGAATTTCCAACACCGTGTATCATGGCCAAAAGAAACAAATTTCAAAATCACCTCTGGGTAACATCCAACACATTCCTATCTTAACCAACATTAAACATAACTTCCATTCATGCATATCCTGTAATCATAAGAATATTCAAGCCCCTTTGAAATAAAAGTACAGGCTTAAACTTCAAACAACATTTCCAACTCAAGAAACTAAAACAGCCGAGTTCCACTGAATAAACTAACATTCCAACCAAAAAATCTATTATTTTTTTCCCTGAACATGGACCGGTAATAGTTAGAGTTCTTACGATGAAGAAAACAATCAGTTAATCCAATCCTACTCGAAACAGCAAATAATTACAGTGGTGTTTTCAAACACATAATCATTAAGCACACATCCTTTCATGGAGCCAATTCTCAATCAATATACCCTAGTCAGATAAAGAAAACTTACAACACCTCCAAATAGATAGCAAAACTCCATATTTGATTCACAACATGGAACAAGAATAAAGAAGCAAGTTTCATCCAGGATCCAAATACAACCTAGAATCCCCAAATCATCATAAAACCCAAATCATTGTTACCAGTCAAGCCAAAAAGTGCATACATTATTTGAACAGAGTTGTTCTAATGAAAACACTTAAAGGAAAGCAAGATTTTTAACATTTAGGGCCTATCATGCCTGATAGTGTCACTAAAAAATCGAAGAACACCTCTGAATGCACTCACCCCTTCTCTTTTTCTTCCAGGAAAGATTAAACAACAAAATATTGTTACCTCCATGCCTTATATACTCCCCATGACAGAGAAGTAAATTTGAAACTTTCAAAATTACCATGCAATGAAGAGTAGACGGCTAGTTCAAAGTATCAGTGCTCATGCAGAGTGAAAAATGGAATGCATGAAAAACAAGACTACCAAGTAAAATTCCTTTTGCATGCCTTCCCAAGCAATCCATGCTCGAGACCCTATGAAAATTAATTGCATTAAATTTCATTCTCCCACCTATTCTCTAATGCCATTGACTGCCAAAGTTGGCGAATGCTAAAACAAAATAAACAAAAGTTCCCATTCTTAGAGATGCTTCCACGTAAGACCCTTTTAACAAATTTAACCTCCACTAACCCTGGCAGCACTCCCTTTCCTTAAATTCCATGGAAACCGCCGCCCAATACTTGCGACCCTCCTTAGGTCCCACTTCATAGCATTAGTTTAGGATAGGTTAGTGACTTAGGTTAGATCATAGGTAGATTTAGTCTTAATGCCATAGGATATAACATTAGTCACCCTCCTTGGTGATAGGTTTAGTTAACCCTTATGAGTATCAAGCACATAGTTTAGTTCTAGGTTAGATTAACTAACTTTGCAACATTAGGTTATAGTTTAGGTTAAAACTAATAACCTTACTGATTCTATTCTAGGTCCCCTAGATAGGATAAATCAGTAATAGAATTCAAACAGAATAAAACATTCCGATATCAGATTCTGATTTGCATCAAGTAATTAAGCTTTAGATAAAAAACTTACACATCTTACCTGGCTTAAGGTCAAGGTCCTTTCTGATGCTATGATGATTAAAACTAGATTTTGATTACAATGATCAGCTAGAGTTAACCTCTAGAATCCAACAAAACTATCCTCTATGGACATACACACACACACACACACACACACACACACACACACACACACACACACACACACACACACACACACACACATATATATATATATATATTTATATATAGGAAGGAATTTTTAAAAGAACTTGAACATTCAAAGTTCAGTCAGACTTAATAACTCACGAAATGTTAATATAATTTGTTCATCCTGAATAAAATTAAAACACCCCTTGGATTAATGCAACTAATCCAAGGTTGAGTCATAAAGGTGGATAAATCCACAATCTTCTAGAAATCAGATTGTACTCAAATGCGAAGGATGAAAGAAACAAAAGATTCCAAGCATATTTCGGTTCAATCAAATATCTTATGAGAAGAAAAGACATAATCAAAATCAAGCATGACTTCCCAAAACCAAAGGAACATGTCCTTAAATAGGAGAAATCATATATCAACACTTGATTGCTCAAGAGAAAGTAACAACATTTCAGGGTGTTACATGAAAACAATTCAAAAACAAAACATTACAAAAAATTTGTGACGGCTTCGGCATTTAGCTAAGTTTATCATCACCTTATTACCCACAGACCAATGGCCAAGCTGAATCCACTAACAAAACCTTAAAAAAAATTCTCATGAAAGTGGTTAACGACATTGGGAAGGATTGGCACATGCACATTCATTTTTCCCTATGGGCATACTGCAATAGTATTCACACTTCCACTTCTGCCACACCATTTTCTCTGGTCTACGGTACAGAGGTTATTCTACCTCTCGAAGTCTAGATTCCCTCACTCTGCATTTCTCTCCATGACATGCTTAATGATGATGACTTTCATCAGGACCGTTTACCACAACTGGAGTTATTAGATGAATGTTGTCTTAATGCTCTTGATCACCTTCGAGTTTACCAAAAATGTATAAAACGTGCCTGTTACAAACATGTCCATGAATGAACCTTCCAAGTCAGTTACCTTGTCCTGAAATCAAATCAACATGTAACCAAAGCAGAAAAAAGTAAACAGGAAAAATTTTCTCCTAATTGGCTTGGACCATACATCGTGACTCATACTTATGGATTAGGTGCTTATCATTTATCTTCACTTGATGGTAAACCCAAACCTGATCCCCTTAACTCCTTGCATCTTCAACCATTCTATTGTTGACTTTTAGTCCTACCTCACCGTTTTGTCTCTTTCCATGCTCATATCTTGAGCGCTATCCACTTCATACGCCTCACCAATGATTAAACAAGAATCATGTGAGTCCCGTCACTTGTTATCTTCTCTTGACTATGTGTACCATGGTGCTGCACATAGCATGATTCTCATGGATACTTTTCGTCTACCTTTAGATGAGATCCCATGGTCATTTCACCCTATTTTTTGACCAAGAATCTTATTCTTCACCTTGGTCTTTTCCATGAATTCAAATCCCTCACATGGGACCCAACTCCTTGAGTCAAACTTCTAACCAAAATATGACTCCCTCAAAAGGACATCTTCCTCTCAGTAATAGCTACTATAAATAGACTACTCCCTCGAAGGACAGCTATGTAAAGCCCTTAACAAAAAAAAGGTGAGATAATTTGAAGCTTCATGCATTGATTAGCTTCACAAAGACCTCAAGGAGTTAAATTCCCCATCCCATATAGACTTCCCTCATCGATTAGTCTATCTCAAATACAAGTCAAAATAGAAAACTTTTCAGTCATGGACTTTACCAGTGTGACCTTGGATCTCTTTTCCGAAGAACATGCTACCTCACGCCACATAAAAAATTAACCACCTTTCACCTTTCTTACCATTCCCACTCCCATTTCCTACCGACTCAATGGACCTCTTGGAAACCAAGACATTTGGTGATCATGTGACTACTTTTCAGCTTAGAACAATCAATCATGTAATGTCTTTAGGGTCTTACGTTCATCACCTCCTCCAAGGTATGATCTACTCAGTATGATCCTAACCAATCAAGTGGCTTTATTTCCCCCTCTTATCTTTTGACCATCTTTATTTACGTTTTGATTACCTTATACAGGACTTGGTCCTCGACGCTTACCTTTGGGGTAATCTTTTTCTTCTTTTTCCACAATCGACATCACCTATACCAATTTTCCTATAACCCACCCACACCTAACATACCTAAACCCAAAACATACCTAAAACCTACTAACTCATTTTCATACCTAATCCTATTCTTCCCTAGCTCATAGGAGAACTACATCGGCTTGAGGTCCCTTTTCATCGAGACTATTTAGGTAGCACTCCAAGGGAATGGGGCCCTTATAGGTTAGCTCGGTCTCTACCCTAACCAATTCATCCTCCATCTTCCTAAATCACATTCCACCCCACTTCATTTCCTTTGTATATCAACAATTGGACATCAAAACAAACAAACAAAAAGTTGCTTAACATTTTTTTCATCATCACAACATACATTCCTTATGACTACTATTTCTTTACCATCATCATACATATATTATAAAGAATCTTAACAATAGCCCATATTATCATTAAATATACAAATTAATGAATCATAACTTCAACTACTTTAAACACAACCATGCCTAAACAAACCTGACTCAACCATGCCTAAACTATCCTGACTCGATCCATGCCTATGAGCTAACTCGATCCATGCCTAACACCTGACTCATTCCATGCCTAAACCAAACCTGACTTAATCATGCCTAACTCACCTAATTTCTATCCATATCAAAACAACCAATAAAAAGTCTCATCATAACATCAACACATCAAGAATCTCATGTATCTCATCATATAAATAAATGTGTATTTCAATACAACATACATGGATATCCCATCATGTCCATCATCTCAAAATCATCAGCACGCAGGCCGATAATCAATACAAAATGTCACTAGCACGCCACTATTACCCTATTACCCTACCCATCACTCTTTTTATTTCCACACCTAACCCTTACCCTGATCATTTTCCCCACCCAACCTCTACCCAAACCATTTAATTCACCCTCCTGCCCTCATCATTTCCTACCTAAACTTGTCCTCCTTTGGAGACTCCTTATTTTACCCATGACGTGACCTAGATTTTTGGCCCTGGACCATCACTAGTGTCCTTTGACCTCATGTATTTGCTATACCTTGCGACACTGTTACCTGTGCTGATTTAACTAATGACCTTACCTAGCCTCTTATCATGACCATTTATCATGACCCTACCTTTGGTGCACCAGAACATACCTACACATTCCTACACCTAACCTACGTCGTGTTTCCTGACCATATCCTATACCTTGGATGACGGAAACACTTCAACCTTGTTTGGATAAACCTATCGACCTTAGATGATGTAGAGTCTGACTACTCTTCAACATGGTAGTGTCATGCAGTTTATACATGTGCATGTGATTGACTGTTACTACCTTTGAACCTAACCCATTACCTAGATTTCCCAAGTAGATATTTACCCCCATTCCCCACCTTCCCTTTTCTCACATTCACCTTTTATCAAACCACTCACCGATTTTTCCTTCTACCTCATCATTTCCTGGTTTGAGGGGGGTCTCCTTCACCCACACATGGGGCAACCACATCTTATTTTTGTTAGCTTCACTTACCAATACAAGCTATGCAACAAAAAGGGGCAAAATGTAGACACTAAAATTAGGTCATGCTCCCCTTTGGTCCCTTGACAAATAAACACCCTTCATCACATTAACCTAGTCATGGCCCTCTTCACTCCACTAATATTAATTTAATTAATTTAATGTATTATTATCACCATATTTATTATTTAAATATCTTAATTAGGGATGATGTCCACATACATCTCACCTAGACACCTCATCAAGCCAACTCACCCTAAAACTTATTCTTAGTAAGTTATCATAACTAACTAAGACTTACCCAAACCCTAAAAATCAATACCTACATTCCCTCTAACCACATTCCTGCATGCTTACAAGAAGCTTCCAATCTAATCCGTGGGTGAATGACACAAGATCCCAAAAAATCAAGGGGATCTTCCTAGTTTAGTAAACCTAGGAAATCTCAACTTGACCGACGCCGGTTACCCCTAACCATCACTGGTTAAGCTGAAACCACCATCGGTCACCTTTTAATCCCCAAAATAACCTTATTTTGGAGGTTGGAAAACATTGGCATATTTTAGAGAGATATCACATCTTCTGATAATGAATTTTAGTGAGAACACGCATGCAAAGAAGGAGATCAAGCATTTTCTCTTGCACAGCCATCCAGCATTCACCCCAGCACATACTTGATTCAACCAAGCAAAAGAGAATGCACATAATCCCATGCAGGAGATTTCCAATGTTTGGTGATCCTCATCAGCATTCAACCCCTTACCAGTTCCTTCATTCATCACTCACAGACACCCAGGACCATATTTCAAGTATGTGGAACAGTTTACTTCTCTATTTCATTGGTTTCATCATTATATTGTCATCCTTTGTTTCCTTAGCCACCCATTGACCTCCATTCATACTCACCCCTCCATATACCTGTTAAAACCTCGCCAAACCCCACCCAAACAGCTTAATACCTCTTTCCAACCAATTAATTCCTTGTGCAATTATAAGGGAGATCTAAAGCCCATTCTGTGGCATTCCCAGTATCCCACAATAACTGGCACCGGTTACACCCAACCACCTTCGGTCACTCTTAACCAGAATCAGTCTCTATATTTACCCATATAACCCAGAAAAGTGACCTATCCACATTCCCACATCACCCTTACTCACCTGTGCTCTACCTAAGACCTTTGTTAGACCTGAAAAGAACCAGAACCAACTACTTGACCTTCAGATCTTATTTTAACTTAGCCTATTAGATTAAATATTTCTTATTGTATTTTGGATGAGATACCCAAATCATTTTAATTGCAATAGGATTCACTTTATTACCCACATTAAATTGTTTTAAATAGTGGACTGATAGCTATCTAGGAAGTATCACACTTCCCAAATCTAGCACATGTTAGGCAGTTCACTACACATATTGTTAACTCTTTTTGGTGGTCTTGCTTTTCATTACAGGTAGTTCCTCCTAGCCAAAAGGAAGTTCTCATGATCAGCTGTGGATCAAGGAGTAAACACACACGCAACAACCCATCAACCAACATTTCAACAGATATTCCTCCTACGCCCATTACCCTATTTGTTTTGTCAATATTTCAAAAAAATGTCTAAAAATTAGGTGAAACAATGATCTACTCTTGAATGTATGCTTTGGTAATGGTAATCATGAACATGCATGCTAACACCTTGACAAGCCAATATAAAGGAGGGACCTGGTAGCTTTGCATGTTTTGGGTGAGCATTCATATCTATCTGGATGAAGTGCTAGCATGCATAGCAGTTAAGGTGAAATAAATAGGACTATAATCATATTAATACAATATTATGGGATCAAATTAAACAACCAAGCTCTAAGCATCTATTAGCACCACCTAATGTTACATCCACAAATAATTTAAGAGCATCATTACATCCATATAGCACCACCCAAGAGACAATGGATGGTTATTATGCATACATGCATAGGAGGGGAAGTTCATTTTTCCATGCACACATCTATTTACATATTTTACATCTAGCTACTACTAATCATTAAGTGTGTTGTGCACAAGAGCCACATAGGGCACAATTCTATAGGCACACACATAGAACTACATTGGTTCTGACACGTAGCATAACACTTAGTCATAATATTACTTTGTTGATAGCCAAGGATATTCTGACCCCCATTTTGCATTGTTTTATTTTTAGGATTTGATGTTTTTTAGGGTTTTACAGGTCATATCTCTATTGTAGGTTATCAATGATATCGTCAATAACTGTGTAAAATTATAATGATAGAGAGCGAAGGATTATGAAAAATTAGTAACCCCATAAACTTCATTTTCTAATAATTTTCATATACTCTAGCACCCAAACAGGGATCCTAGCACTTAGGCTCCCTATTCCATCCTTCCTCTACACTTCTACATTTTTCTACATTCAGTTACAACCACTTGTGTTGCAGTTTTACTAGCTCTCCACCTTCACACAGTCTAGGATTTATTTTTAAATTATCTAAGTATTCTATCTCTACATTGCACTTAGGTTTTCATTTAATTTGCTTATTTCTTATGCCACTTTATGTACCTGTTGGTCATCAAACTTTCACTCGTGTCTCAAATGTAGAAAGATCAAGTCGTTTGAGACAAAAATGGAACCATCTCCAAGTTTTTGGACCTTGTGCACTTGAGACAGATCTATGGAGAAGGCCGGACCCTTTATCTATTTCTAATGCTATTGCTAATCCTATTTTTGAAAGGGAAGACTAAGCTAACAATGCCAAGGGGCCAGGGAAAGAAGGATAACATGAAAGGAAACCATACTAAAAGGTGATATTGTTTCACCGAATTGTTTTAGATATGAATCAGATAAAGGTAAAAGGGCCAAGGAGGAATACCTATTGTTACGAAGGTTGAGTTCACGCGTTTCTTATTTCGAATCCAAGCTAATTGTGTGAGCTTCCTTTTGGCTAGGAGGAACTACCTATAATATAAAGTAATTCAACAAGATACAGTTAATAATTAAAGTTAGTAGGCTTCCTAGCATGAACTAGATCCAAGAAGTGTGATACTTCCTCGATGGTTGTCAATCCCTTGATATATAACTCAATATAAAATAACAAGACATGCAAATAAAAGAATCTAATGATAGTGTTATTATTTAGGTATCTCAGACTACTATCCATGTCAATCCAATTAAATTTTTGATAACTAACTGGTGAAGGTCCTAGGTTGGGTTACATGTTAATTAGGTGTTCTGAGGGTCATAGGTGAGGTTTGGTTAAAATTTGGTGAAGTTTGGATTGATTTTGGGTGATTAGGAAGCATGTTATTCTCAGGAAGTTTTACCAGGCATAGAGACTGACGTTCATCAAGGTGACCGATGTCGGTTCAAGTATGATCGATGAAAATTTAGGATGATTGATATCAGTTGCTGTGGGAAATGGAAGAATGTCAAAAATGGTGTTCAGGAACTCTATGTGTCTACACAAAGATCTAGGAAGGTCAATTGTGAGGTTGTAGGTGGGGTATTAGGTTTGGATGAGATTTTTTGAGGTTTGGGAAGGTTTTGAGGAGGTTTGATGTTTTTTTGGTTAAGTGAATAAGATAACATAGAGACCGACATCAGTTGTGTGACCGATGTTGGTGAAGAGGGGAAACTAATGACAATTAAGATAACTGGCATCAGTAGGGAAATTTTGGTGGTAATTAAATAAAAGGTAGATTTAGACTTCCCTGTGATTTCATAGAGGATGAAGGGAGGATGGTTGGGTTTGTAATAATGTCAGGAAGACTTAGGAATGTATAGAGGTCAAGTATGGAGAGGTTAAAGGTTGTGGGTGGTTGGATAGGTAGATTGGTAAGAAGGTGGGGATGGAGGAATGTAGGAAATAACAAGATCTGATAACAAAAGATAATGAACCTACACTTTAATAAAGTATAGAATGATGAAAATCAAATATACTTACTTGTATTTGCAGGTCTGGTAGGTGAAGGAATGCATTTTTTGATCCATGAAGAAATTTGTGGTCAGTGTTGCGGAAATACCCTTGGAGTGCTCCCATGAATATTCTAATGCCTTTGGACAAGTATCTTGTGCTTGTTTGGGCATGTGGTTGAGTGTATTCCATGGTCTAGATTCTAAGAAGTCTCTGTTCCATGCTTGAATGTGACAGATCTCTCATAACTCAAAAATTACCAACTTTAGTAAAAGGTATCCAAAGGGTATATAAGGTTACCAATGACTGTCAAGGTGACTGGCGTCAATTGAGGGATAACTAGCATCGGTTAAGGCAGGAAATCCTAGGTTTTTAAAAATAGAAAAATATTTGCTATTTTTGGTGTGCTCTAATTATCAATCTAGGTCTCAAGTGAGGGTTAGCACTTAGATAAGTGGGATTTTTGTTGGAGAAGGAATTGGACTTTAATTTTAGGGTTGGAAAAGAGTCCCAATTGGTTGAGATAAATAGAGACTTAGTCTTAGTTAATTAATAGACTAAGAATAAGTCCATGGTGAGGTATCTAGGTGATGTGGCTAGGTGAGGTGTAAATTAACTTAATTAAAGTAATTAAATTAATAAGTAAGTTGAGGATGAACATTAATTCAATTGTAAGTAATTAAATTAATATAAATGCAGGGTAAGGGGTCATGGTTAGGTGAATACATTACGTTAATTAATTAAAGGGGACCAAGGGGAGTGTGACCCGAATTTGGTGTCTACATTTTCCCCTTTTTCACGTATCTTGTATTGATAAGCGACGTTGAAAAATATAGGAAGTGGTTGCCCCAAATATAGGTGAGATTGGGGTTTCCCCAAGTGTGGGTGGAGGTGATCCTCTCAAACCAGCAGCTGATGATATGTTAATCAAAATTGGTGAGTGGTTTGATAAATGGGTAAGTGATGAAAATAAGGGTAGGTGGGTTTTAGGTAAGGTTTGGTCATTTTGGGTAAAGGGTAATGTTCAGTTTGGGTAATGGGTAATTGAAATCAAACGCACGCACATGTATATATTATGATACGGTACCAGGTGGAAGAGATTTGAAACTCTACATAATCTAAGGTTGATAGGTTATACAAATAAGTTTGAAATGATTTAGGTATCTAGTGTACAGGATATGGTCCAAAAACACAAATCAGGTTAGGTGCAAGAAAGTTTAGGTATGATCTAGTACACCAAAGGTTTGGTTGAGATAAACAACATGGGTAACAACATCACAAGGTATAGTGAATACACAAATTCATATTGACACTAGGGAAATTTAGGTTAGGGTATGTAGGTCAGGGCATAGGGAAGGCCGAGGTATAGGTAAAGAACAAGTCCCTAAATGTAGCTAAGAAAATGTACAGGTAGTGTAGGCTTGTGGGTAGGATGTGATAGGTGTTGGTAAAGATAAAAAGTATTTGGTCAGTAATTCTTTTAGGCCAAAATGGGCATAATGTGGGTCAAATGGTTATGATGTGTGACTGATGTTGATTATTGGTTAATAGACATTGGTTATTTAGGGCCTGACATTGGTCATGTCTATTTGGGGGTAAAAAGTAAAATCCATGTTTTTATGGACTCATTTTAGCCTATTGTAATTTGTGAAAATGATAGAGAGGTAGTGCTTATGTAGAAAGCGATGTCGCAAGGTGTCGAGTTTAGTTGGTAGGCTACGAGTACATGAGTGGTTAGTGACAGGTGGGTCCATGAGATCGATCAGAGCAGGTGGATTGGATTAGAGATTTGTGGTGGATTTCAACATGGCAAAGGCAATAAATGGTGTGGGAAGTCCGTCAGCATAGAGACCAAAGGTTTCATCACATGGATGGCATCAAGTAGAGGTAAGAGGCATTCCTTTATGTTTGGTTTCATTAAATGTTAGTTTAAAGTGAAGAAATGTGGGGGGATTTTTATTTTTAAATGTGGGTGAAAATGGGTGAAATTGAGATTGGGAAAGGCAAAGTGAGGATAAATAGGGTGGTAATTAAATGTAAGGTAAATCTGGGTGGGGTGGGTTAGGTTGTAGGTAGATTTTAGGTAAGTTTTTTGTGAAATGGGACATGGAGGGATAGGTTTTCATTTTTAGGTGCCGCAACAGATACTGGCATTGGTTGGCTTTAGCTGGCATCAGTCAAGGTCTGGGTGACTAATGTCAGTTATAAGGGACTGATGATGGTCAAGAATACCGGTGACAGTCAAAGAAACCAACTATGGTTAAGGATAAGAGTAAATAGGTGAAATAAGGGCTAGGTAGGAAATTAAAATAGGTGAGGAAGGGGTAGGTGAAAATGTATGTAGAGGGAGGAGGGTAAAATGTGTTTTTTGTGATGTGGGATAGGTAAGTGGATGAAATGAATTAAGATAATGGATAAGGATATTATGTGATAATAGGTTTTTAGATGAATATTGTGTAGTGGGTAAGAGGTGATTTTGGGTGGTCAAATATTGATACAATTGTATTAGATGATGCACATGATAGATCAACTAAGGATGTAGGATAGAGTACTATCCCTACTAGTATAGATGTGGCCCAATGTGATTGTGGAGGAGTGGGAGCATATGACCGAGGTTGTATTAAGTGAGATCCAACACTATAGGCATATAGCCCAGAATCATAATTTGATGGTCGCTCTCATTGATAGATGGGATTCCATGAAAAATACCTTTCACTTACCAACGGGTGAGATGACCATCACCTTGGAGGACATATATAGGATTATGTGGCTTCCTATTGTTGGGGATCTAGTATATTACATTTCGTCATAGGCATTATTGGAGATAATAGTGGCTATGTTTGGTGAGGCAATGGGTGAGATGAGGTATCATAGCACGAGTCTCACTTATGGAGATATGTATGCATCCTATCTGTAGGATACTAGGCTATATGTTCTGATGGTGGTGGTGGTTGGATGCTTTGTAATGCCATATTTTGAGTGTGGTAGGGTTTCGTGAGCACTAATGAGTGTGTTATAGGATATTATCAAGGAGTGGATATTCTTTGCTTTGGCACCGAATTTCCTAGTTCAACTATATAAGGAGTTATGGGTTTATAGTAGATTGACACAGTTTAGTATGTGATGTACATATTTATTACACTATTGAGCATACAAGCACATTTTTGTGTGCCCATTCAGTTTACCATGATAGGATTGGTTTGTGGGTGGCTTTTTCATATTCAATTTTAGGTGATGGGTACCAGTCGCTGGACAGCTGAGGGTGGTGAGGGACACATATGATCTGTCATACTATAGGTAGTGATTGAAGGGCCTTTCTGCATTTGATATTGTGTGGAGACCTGTTGTCCACTCAAAATTCCCCTACTTTTAAGAAGTTGAAAATTAAAATTTTGAGGTTAAGTGTCTTTTCTTTTGTTTTGATTATGTGAAAAGTCAAGAAATTGGAAAAACTACATTTTTTGGGTCATTTTGTGTGTTTTTTGGGCCTGTTAGACATTTTTGTCCCACGTGTCCCAGGTTCACTCGGTCCAGTTGTTCCATTTTCACCCGATTCAGCCGAGTCATGTATTCCACGTACTTTTGTCCCAAATGTCCCAAGTTCTTCTAGACCCGTTGTTCCCTTTTCACTGGATTCACCCGATTGGCGTATTCTGCGTACTTTCATCCCGCATGTCCTAAAAGCATTTGTGCGTCTTTTCCTTGCATCACCCGAATCAGCCGAACTACGTACTTCGCGCTTTCGCGTACCTCGTGTCCCAAATGAACCAAGTGCCATTCATGCTAATTTTTCCCGCTCTACCTGAATATCTTGCTTTTCAATTTTGTAGATATGTATTTAATGCACATTTATTACCTTTGTCTCTCCTAAACTACTATATAATTAAACTACCCCCTATGCATTTTTACACACTACTTTCATGCTATCTATTGCTCGAACCCTTGTAACCAAAATTCCTACGCGTGTATCCATTCCCCCTGCAATTATTTCCCAAGTCTAGCTTGTAGCTTTCCTCTTCGAGTTACTATCAACATGAAGATCAAATTCCAGGGCCAGTTGTTCCCGATATTGGGGATAGTGAAGTTCGCCACCTTGAATTTGGGGATTTTTGGACAAGGATGACAGACGTGAATCCTTCACCAATGGCACAGATGATTTGTGATAGTGGTCTGGCTTTTGCCAGTGGTTTCCCTATCTCAGTGCAATGCGCAGACACAGTGCTCTCATGCGGGGCTCATTTCAACCCTGATTCAAGTGAGTTGACAAACGTGCATGGGGATCTCATCGCCAAACTTAACATTACCGCCATTGGCACTGCACTAAGGATTCCAGAAATGGACAATGCTGTAGTTATCTCTCAGAATCAGGAACAGGCCCTTTTCAATCAAGACAGTGATAATTATAAGGCACGGGTGGCAAAGTCCTGGCTGAAAAACCCTAAGAAGGGGGCATCTCGTCTATCCAAGGTTCTGTTCCGTGCCAATTTCAATGACGAACTATCAGATCTCATAATCCTACTGGCTCAGTTTATGCGCTTACCCGCTACTAATGAGTTACATTTTTGGATGTGCCCACTTATCAATAAGGTGTGCGAGGGAACTCAGAATATCAACTAGGTAGAGATCATCAGTATGAACCTAGCAGAGCTGCTGTCTAATGTACAGCAAATAAAGAAATTCTATATGACTTCATACCTGATGTATACTCTAGTAGCATCGAGGTAATGGTTTGGTTTTTCATACATCGATGCTCACAAGGATGACCCCGTGTATGCCTACTGCCCGCAGTTCACCCTAGAAACCAGAAATCATAATTTCTGAAGGGTGAATGATGCTTTCACCATGTACATTGCTTGGCTTCCTGAGAGTGACACAGCGAGAATATTTTCTGATGAATCCATGAGTCTGATATCACACTACGGTGCTTATTTTATCCAATTCAGAAAATTTTCCTATATCAGGCTTGCTGGCTATGAGAGCGCTCCTCTCAAGCTCCCTATGTTCTACAATGACAAAATGGCCTTGATAGAAGTGTGCAAGAAATTGGACAAATTTCATAGAACCTACAAAGACAAGAAAATTACTGGTTTGCACTTCCCCGTCTCTTTGGGAAATTACACCTGCAAAACAGCCCTGGATGCACAAAATATAGAAAGGGCCCTAGCTCCCATTACTGTCCATTTCTTCAGGCCCAGAACTTGCTTTGACTTTAAAAATTTTATTGAGCAGAACATCAAGATAACCTATCATCATAGGGTAGACATAGAGGACTATTGGGTTGACTGTGATGATGATTTTGAAGCCAGAAGGAGGCATTATGGCAGGTTTTCCCTACAGTTAATTCAAGAACTTGGCTTGTACCAAGTTCCTGAAGGGCTCCGAGATGACAATTCTAACTTGTACTCATATGAGTATGACAATTTGGTCAAACACACTCCCTTGGAGGACTTGGATTGGTTCAAAAAGGATAAGGATGATTTGGCTGAAATCCTGGCTCCAGTCTTAGTCAGGACCAAGATCTGGTTTGATAGGAAAGTTCATGAGCACAGGAGGCATTCAGGGGAATCCTCCTCCAAGGATGCTTCAACACCAAGGAGGGAAGCATTGACACCCAGATCATAAGCACCTATGTAAACCCCTCCTACCTCATCAACTCAAGGACCTACAGTCTCTACTCCTTCCTCATCCACCCAGGTGTATCAAAAGAAAGTCAAAGAAGTTAAAAAGGAGCCTGTGGAAGAAGATCCTCTGAGGAAGCATGAAAAATTGCCTTCATGACCAAAGAACATTATTGTTCTCAGTGAAAGTGAAGAGAGTGAAGTGTCAACTCCTGCAAGCACCCCTGAAGCCACAATGGATAAGGATAAAGAAGTCCATAGCACTGAATTTCCAAGCACTGTTGATTCCTCTGCACCAAGAGCCCCAAGCGCTCCAGTCATATCTCAACTCGAGGCAACAGCAGTGCAAACCTTGGGCACCATGTGTTCTCTGTCTCTTGGTCCTCTTGCCCCACCTGCTTCTTCCTCCTCTTTTACATGGGTGCAGCCTCTTGTTGACAGTAGGAAGAGAAAGTCTTCCTCCTGGATCTCAGGACCAAATTTTGATGTTGTGGCAGCCTTGTTAGACACTACTCCTCCTTCTCATGCCAAAAAAGCCAGAATTACCTCCAGGATAGTGTCTGACACTCAAGGCCAACAATTCCTAGAGATAGCCAAGCCTAGGATAGATAATCCAGAGCAAGATTTCCAAGCGTCTGATCTTGAGCTCTCAAGGATTCCCATGGGAGAATCTACCCCTAAAGGTGAGATCCATAATCTTCAAGAAATAGTCATTAGAGTCATTGTGAGGGTAGAGAAAGGGCAGAAAACCATTGAATAGTTAGAGGAACAAGCCCAGATTCTTACAAGTTTCATCAAGTCCCTGCTGTCCAAAGATAAAGTTTTGGATCCTACCCCATTGACTACCCTTCCACCACCTGTAATTATGAGCCAGAATGAAGTACAGAGTATTAAAGACATGCACAAGTATTATGTATATGGAAGAGATATGGAGGCCATGGTGGATGATATGTTGGTTACAAGATTAAACTTCATTGATGAAGCCTTCAAACTCCATGGGAAGGTGAGTAATTTGCAACAGAAGCTCTCCTCCACTATTGGGAGCATTGATAAATAACTTAAACTTTGGAGAAGTTGCATAGTAGACCTCTACCTCATGGGAAAAACAGATGAAAATATTTTGACGGCAAGCAAAGTCTTCGAGGATACAAAGGATAATTTTTCAAAGTCCTTGGTCTATAGTGTGGAATGGAAGATCAAGGTCCTGGAGGAGGCTTTGGGAGGATTAAGGAATAGCTAGCAGAAGGGTGACACCTTCAAAACACTAGTTGTATCTACTTTCAAAGATATACATTGCCATCTTCAAGATGAGACTTCTGGTGTGCCTCTCTCCTTACAAGAAATCAAATCTCAATTCAGAGATTTTGTCAAGGGTGATCTATTCAAGGAAAGCTCCATTTCTAAAGAAAAAATGAAGGAGATCTACTCTCTTCAATCTGCCATTGAAGAAGCAAATAGAGATTATCATACTCATGTCGAGTTTGATAAGGAAATGGAGAAGTGCCTTGGATTTTGGACTCAGTTTACCGCCAACACATCAGTCCCACGTGGCAGAGACATAGCCGAGGCATTGAAGAGATTCAAACAGCGGATCTTAAAGTCAGTGGGTCCCTCCCAGTCATAAGCACATGTCTTCTTCTCCTAATTCTTCTCTTCTCTTCCCCTTCTTTCTCTCGGATTTGTTGTAATTAGTTGGGGTATTGCGATTAGCAACCATTTAACTAATCATTAGTTAAAAGAAGTAGTTACCAAGAGTAACTGATTTGTAAACTATATAATGGCCTCTCCTTGCCATTTTGAAGGAGGAAGAACTTGTCTTATTTCTAAAAGTTTAAATAAATCTTAAAGAAATCAATACAGAAGGACTTTTCATTCTTTGTCTATCTGGTTTCCTTTATTCCCAAGCTATTCATTTAATCTTGTTAGATCATTTGTCTGTATTATGCTAAGAAGCTTTGTATTCTTGCAGATGTTATTTACAGAACTTTGTGTCTTTTCAAATTTCATCTTATTAATATGATACAAATGATCTTGTTCCAATTCACTGTACCCTCACATGCATAAGGAATTACTCTGTCATCTATAATTCTAAATGGTGCCTTTCTGCTTGTTCTCGCATTCTCATTCCTCGGTCCTTTTGTAATTGATGATCCTTATAGAAAACACTTTCATAATATCCAAGTTCCACAAGAAAATCATGTTTTGTTTATGTGTAAATAGGTTCGTTTCTGAATAAAGGAACCTCTCCCATTATAGAGGAGGGACTTCTTGTCCCCTGACTGTTGCTCTTCTTGAAGTCCTTTTTGACGACCAATAGTTTTTGGCGACTCCGCTGGGGAATCATATTCCAGTTCTATAATCATTTATTGATCATCTTTTTATCTGGCGACTACACGTTTTACTCGAGGGAGAAGGGCCCTTGGTATTGAAGATTCTCAGTTTCATCTCTTGGAACAGTAGGGTTTTCCTTTCCCTTCAACAAGAAGAAATAGAAAGGCTTGTTCAACAAGCACTCCACCTTTCCAAGATAGAATCCCTATGGGTGGTATTCCTTCAGAGCAAATCAGTCCTAATCTTCAAGCTCTAATTCTTGCTAATGTTTCAGTTCCTCTTCAAGCCATTTTTCCAAGAATGGCAGTACCATTGCCTTGGGGTCATCATTTCGGGCCTCTTGCCCTTCCTCAGCCTTTGCATGAATTACCCCAAGGCAACTGGAAGAACTTTCCTAAATTCAAGGGCAATGGTAAAGTACATCCTGATGAACATATCGCAGCCTTCATAGTTGCATACGGAGATCTGGGAGTTGAACATGAAGACGTCTCCGTAAGACTTTTTGTTGAGACTTTACAAGATAATGCTACTGATTGGTTCTATTACCTTCTGGCTGGAGCTATCACTAGCTGGGACATAATAAGAACTAGGTTTGAAAACCATTTCAAACCGGCAGAAGACGTGCATGCTTTGCTAGCCCAAATTTCTCAAATAAAGAAGGAATCACAAGAGCCCATGAGATAATTTGTGACTCGATTCAACAGGTTGATTAACAAAATTCCACCCAATACTCAACCTGTAGATCAAATTCAAAAATGCTTCTTCCTAAATGCCCAATTTCCTGAAGTTAGTTATGCACTAAGGAGGGCTAATCTCACAACATTGGCTGAGGATCAAACTCTTGCTATTAGTTTTGAAGATGATTTAATCATGTCAGGGAAGTTGAGGATAGACCCTTCTAAATCTAAGTCTGCTTCTTCCTCCTCTTCCACTCCTGGACCTAATACTGATCCATTGGTACAAAAACTTGCAAATGATCTCATCGCCATTAAGAAACAATTGGCTCAGCATGCTCCCTATGCAGATGTTCCAAGGAGGAATTTTCAGCCCAGAAATCATTTTCTTGCTTCTCAAACAAGGCTAGCACTTGAAGGACCTCCTATTAAAGTTCCTGTCAATGCAACCTGTGAAGTTGAGGAACTAGAGGATGAGGAGGTTAATGAAGATTGCAAGGAATTTGTTGAAGAGGTTGATGATGAAACAGATGAACTTGAGGGATCTCGAGTTAATTTCTTCACCACTGAAGGAATTGAAGAAGGGGATGATTATGACTAAGTAGTAGCAGACATGAATAGTGAATCATACGCTGTCATGACTCAAGAGCAGACAAATCAGAGGGAGAAAGTGATGCAGCCCACCAAGAAGTCTAAGGAGCAGCTGACAGCTATCCCTGTAATTACAAAAAGAGGATCTTTGATCCCAATTTCATCTACACCAAAGGTGAGTCCTGTTAATTCTGCTACTAAAGTTACTTCCTTTTCCCCTAAAATTGATAAACCTAGGATCTCAAGTGATGATAACCCGTCCACTTCTGGGTCTTTTGATATTATTGACCACTTGAAAAAGACTAAGGTTTAAATCTCAAAGGCTAAATACTATCAAACCCATCCCAAGGCTTTTGCTAAAATAATTCACTTTGTCAATTCCCATTCTAAAACTACCTCTAAAGGCCTTTTACCCACTCCTTCTACACCACGGCCTAATCTGGTAGCCACTGTCACCTCACCCAATGACAAAATCAAACCATTCTATGTGACACTCCTTATAGCTGGCCATAGGCTCAGTAATTGCGTCATAGACTCAGGAGCATCAAACAATGTGATGCCTGCTAAAGTAGTTCATGCCTTAGGCTTGACTCTCACACGCACTTACAGATCTTGTTATTCCATGGAGAGTAAGAAAGTGCCCTTGGTCAGAAGAATTAAGGATGCACAAGTGGCTTTTGCTACTTTGCCTGAGAAGAAAGTTTTGGCTACTATTCTAGTAGTAGACATTCCTCCTTCATACAGGATGTTGCTAAGCAGAAACTTCTGTAAGGATGTGGGTGGAGAGATTCAAATGGATTGGTCACATGCCCTCATACCTGTTAATGGGAAAATGAAGAAACTGCTGCCTGAGAAGTAGTCTGAGTATATTTTACAAAAAACGGATGATCCCAAAGCACAAATACTCTATGAGGATATGGGGCATGGCAACTACATGATTTTGTCTCCAGAAGAAATCCAACTCCCTAAAGTGTCACCTAAAGATCCTAATGGTGTTTGGATACTAGAGTTTGATGGAATTTGTTCTTCAGCTGGTTATGGAGCTAGTGTCATATTGGTGTCGCCTGAAGGAAGCATTCATCCTTTCTCATTCAAGTTGCAGTTTGAAAATACCAATAATATAGCAGAGTATGAAGCTCTCATTCTTGGACTCCAGGTGGCAAAAGAACAAGGTGTGAAGAATCTTCTAGCTCGACGGGATGTGGAATTGATTTTCAAGCAAGTTAGAAACCTCTTCTAGGTAAAGAATGGAAGGTTGAAACATTACAAGAATCAGGTTTGGGATTCCATTAAATTTCTTGATGTTTTCTCCATCGAAGCAATACCTATGGAGAAGAATACCAGGGCTGATTCACTAGTAGTCTCAGGGTCACTGCTCATACCTCATCCTTAATTTTCTCAAGATAAGTTCACCATTGAGATGATCCATCAACCTAGTGTACCTGATAATACAAGTAATTGGCAAGTTTTCAATGATGATCAACACTTGCTTTCTTTCTTAGAACTCAAGGATAATTTTGAACAGTTGTACTTTGAAGGGAGTGATAATTTTCCTCGTGAAAGTGTGCCCTTTGACAAAGAAGCCACCCAAGAAGAAGAAGCAAATCAGGATGGATGTATCAAACTCAAAGGAAACAAGATTCCAAAAGGATTGGTGAGTTTAGAAAAAATGTTTGACAAACACGACAGATATGTAAAGTTTAAAGCTTCTACTGGACCTCAGCAATCAGCAGAATATGAAAAAATAAATATTGGGAGTTCTACTGATCCTAAACCCGTGAACATTGGAAAATGTTGTACCCCAGAAGAAAAGAAGAAGGTAATTGATTTTTTAAAAAAGTATAAGGATGTTCTTGCTTATTCCTATGAAGATTTAAAAGCTTTCCAACCAAAGGAGATGCAACATTTTATCCCTCTCAAACCTGGGATTAAGCCTTTTAAACAAAATCAGAGGCAATACAATCCTAAAATAGTTGACACCATCTTTCAGGAGATACAGAAGTTATTGAAGGCTAAAATCATTTTTCCTATCCATCATTCAACATGGATTGCCAATATTGTTCCTGTTAGAAAGAAAAATGGTGAGATTCGTATCTGTGTTGACTTCAAGAATCTAAACCAAGCTTCCTTGAAAGATAATTATCCCTTACCTATGATGGATCAGGTCTTGCAAGCAGTAATAGGATCTGAAATGTTGTCTATGCTTGATGGATTCTCAGGATATAACCAGGTAGAAGTTAATACTACAGATCAACACAAAATGGCTTTCACTACCCCTTGGGGTACCTTTTCTTATAAAAGGATGCCTTTTGGGCTCATTAATGCCGGTGCTAATTTTCAAAGAGCTATGGACTTAGCCTTTGGAATTTTGAAAGGGAAGTGTATTGTTGTATACCTTGATGACTTGACTATGTATTTTAAAACAAGGGCTAATCATTTTCAGCACCTGGAAACAATTCTTTTGAGATGTAGAGAACATGGGATCTCTTTGAATCCTAAGAAATCTATTTTTTTTGTCAGAGAGGGGAAATTATTGGGGCACGTTGTCTCCAAAGATGGTATAAAAATTGATCCTGAGTGATTTCAAGATATTCAGCAAATTCCTCTTCCAACCAGCAAAAAGGGAGTGCACTCTTTCTTTGGTAAGATCAACTTTTTGAGAAGGTTCATCCCTGATTTTACAGAGCTAACTCTGAATATCTACAAAATGATGAAAGGTAAACAAACATTTGGTTGGTCTCCTGAAGGGAAAGAAGCCTTTGAAGGTATTAAAAGGGCCATTACTAAAACTCCTGTTTTAGCATGTCCAGATTTCAGCAAAGATTTCATTATCTATTGCTATGCCACAGATAACACCTTGGCTACTATTTTGACTCAGCAAGATTCTAATGAGCATGAACTCCCAATTTCATTTATGAGCTATATTCTAAAAGATCATGAGTTAAAATACACCATAATGGAAAAACATGCTTTTGCAGTGGTTAAAGCTGTCAAGCAGTTTCGTTTTTACATTCTTAACTCTCACTGCACGGTGTTAGTACCAGATACAACTATCAAGTCAATTCTCACACAGTAGGAATTTGGATCCAAGAGAGGGAACTTGGTGGCCAAGGTTCAAGAATATGATATTGACATCAAACCAATCAAGCTCATCCGTGGAAAAGGCCTATGTGAACTCATCGCTGAAGGAGCTAGACATGAGTTATTGGAGGATAAATTTGGTCTTCCTACTGTTCTGTTTCTTAGCTCAGTTGATGAATGGTATGCTGATATCACTCACTTTCTCACCTATGGAGAATGCTCCTCTCATTTGACTGCCAAAGAGAAGAGAGCCGTTAAACTGAGGTCAACCCAATATGTGTTGTGGAAAAACACCTTGTTTAAACGTGGGTTAGATGGAAGGTTTTTGAAATGTGTGGACAAGGAACAACAGAAGAATCTACTTTCAGCTTTTCATGATCATGCATGTGGAGGGCATTACTCATCAACTATCACTGCTCATAAAATACTTTGTGGAGGATATTACTGGCCTACCTTATTCAAGGATGCATCAAAATGGGTTGATAAATGTGAGGCTTGTCAGAATTTTGTGGGTAGACCTAAGTTGGCCTCCTTGCCCCTTAAACCAGTTGTGATCGAAGAACCTTTTTAGCAATGGGGTTTAGATTTCATTGGAACACTTAATCCCTCTTCTAGTGCTGGTCATACCCATGTATTAATTGCCACAGATTATTTCACCAAATGGGTAGAAGCCATTCCAGTAAAGAGTACTACTTCAGAAGTAGTATGTAGTTTTATCAAAGAAAACATCTTGATAAGGTATGGTGTGCCAAACAAGATTGTGACAGATAATGCTTCAAATTTTTCTTCAACTGAGATGATGGATTTTTGCTATGGATATGGCATCTCCTTGTCTCACTCCTCAGATTACTATCCTCAGGGAAATGGACAAGCAGAATCAACAAATAAAAATATGGTGGCCATAATAAGGAAATTAGTCAATGAATCCCAATGGAATTGGCACAAGAAACTCTATGATGCTCTTTGGGCAGATAGGATCACACCTAAGAGAGCCATTGGGATGTCTCCCTTTCAGGTAGTATATGGAGTAGAAGCTCAATTTCCAGTAACAGTGGAGCTACCAGCCTTGCATTTAATGAAGGCCATTGAAGATACCAGTTTCAATGATTCTTTGGATAAGAGAATCATGTATCTTCACAAATTGAATGAGGACAGATTAGAAGTTGCTGATAGGATATCTGCTCACCAACAGAAAGTAAAGGTCATGTTTGATAAGAAAGCCAGGTTCAGAGATTTCCAAGTTGGAGACACTGTTTTGTTGTGGGATAAAAGGCATTAACCTCGTGGCAGCTATGGCAAGTTTGATTCCCTTTGGCTTGGACCTTTCAAGATCAAGAACTTCGCTGGTAAGAATTCTTTTACCTTGATTATATGGATGGTTCTTCTCTCCCACTTCCTTATAGTGGGCAGTACCTGAAATTTTTAAGTCATAGGTGATTAGGAAGTCCTTTTGTATATTTTGTATAGCATTTTTTTTTTCTTTCCCTTTGTTTTGGTGTGTTATCCTCTCTATTGGTTTGATTTGATGACTCTGTGGCCTAATGGATAAGTTACTAGTCTGCTTCCCTGAGTTTGTCTAAATTCTTGCCTTGTCTCATTCTTTGAATTTATGCCAAGTCATCCCCAAAAGGAGCCAACTGTTGTCCACTCAAAATTCCCCTACTTTTAAGAAGTTGAAAATTAAAATTTTGAGGTTAAGTGTCTTTTCTGTTGTTTTGATTATGTGAAAAGTCAAGAAATTGGAAAAACTATGTTTTTTGGGTCATTTTGTGTGTTTTTCGGGCCTGTCAGACATTTTTGTCCCACGTGTCCCAGGTTCGCTCAGACTAGTTGTTCCATTTTCACCCGATTCAGCCGAGTCACGTATTTCGGGTACTTTTGTCCCAAATGTCCCAAGTTCTTCCGGACCCATTGTTCCCTTTTCACCGATTCACGTATTCTACGTACTTTTGTCCCGCATATCTGAAAAGCATTTGTGTGTCTTTTCCCCGCATCGCCTGAATCGGCCGAACCGCATACTTCGCACTTTCACGTCCCAAATGAACCAAGTGCCATTCGTGCTAATTTTTCCTGCTCTACCTAAATATCTTTCTTTACAATTTGGTAGATATGTATTTAATGCACATTTATTACCTTTCTCTCTCCTAAACGGCTATATAATGAAACTGCCCCCTATGCGTTTTTGCACACTGCTTTCATGCTATCTATTGCTCGAACCCTTACAACCAAAATTCTTGCACGCATATCCATTCCCCCTACAATTCCATCCCAAGTCTAGCTTGCAGCTTTGCTCTCTGAGTTACTATCAACATGAAGATCAAATTCCAGGGGCAGGAACAAATTTCACCACTCGAGTCTGTCATTCCCGATATCAAGGATAGTGAAGTTCGCCACCTTGACTTTGGGGATTTTTGGACAAGGATGACAGACGTGAATCCTTCACTGATGGCACAAATGATTCATGACAGTGGTCTGGCTTTCACTGGTGGTTTCCCTATCTTAGTGTAATGCGCAAACACAGTGCTATCATGCGGGGCTCATTTCAACCCTGATTCGAGTGAGTTGACAAATGTGCACGGGGAGCTCATCACCAAACTTGACATTGCCATCATTGGCACTACACTAAGGATTCCAGAAATGGACAATGTTGTAGTTATCTCTCAAAATCAGGCACATGTCCTTTTCAATCAAGATAGTGATAATTATAAGGTGCGGGTGGCAAAGTCTTGGCTGAAAAACCCTAAGAAGGGGGCATCTCATCTATCCAAGGTTCTGTCCCATGCCGATTTCAATGAATAACTATCAGATTTCATAATCCTACTGGCTCGGGTTATGGGCTTACCCTCTACTAATGAGTTCCATTTCTGGATGTGCCCGCTTATCAATATGGTGTGCGAGGGAACTCAGAATATCAACTGGGTAGAGATCATCAGTATGAACCTACCGGAGCAGCTGTCTAATGTACATCAAATAAATAAATTCTATATGACTTCATACCTGATGTATACTCTAGCAGCATTGAGGCAATGGTTTGGTTTTTCATACATCGATGCTCACAAGGATGACCCCGTGTATGCCTACTGCCCGCAGTTCACCCTAGAAACCAGAAATCATAATTTCTGAAGGGTGAATGATGCTTTCACCATGTACATTTCTTGGCTTCCTGAGAGTGACACAGCGAGAAGATTTTCTGATGAATCCATGAGTCTGATATCGCACTACGGTGCTTATTTTATCCAATTCAGAAAATTTTCCTATATCAGGCTTGCTGGCTATGAGAGCGCTCCTCTCAAGCTCCCTATGTTCTACAATGACAAAATGGCCTTAATAGAAGTGTGCAAGAAATTGGAAAAATTTCATAGAACCTACAGAGACAAGAAAATTACTGGTTTGCACTTCCCCGTCTCTTTGGGAAATTACACCTGCAAAATAGCCCTGGATGCACAAAATATAGAAAGGGCCCTATCTCCCATTACCGTCCATTTCTTCAGGCCCAGAACTTGCTTTGACTTTAAAAAGTATATTGAGCAGAACATCAAGATAACCTATCATCATAGGGCAGACATAGAGGACTATTGGGCTGACTGTACTGGTGATTTTGAATCCAGAAGGAGGCATTATGGCAGGTTTTCCCTACAGTTAATTCAAGAACTTGGCTTGTACCAAGTTCCTGAAGGGATCCAAGATGACAATTCTGACCTGTACTCATATGAGTATGACAATGTGGTCAAACACACTCCCTTGGAGGACTTGAATTGGTTCAAAAACAATAAGGATGATTTGGCTGAAATCCTAGCTCCAGTCTTAGTCAGGACAAAGATCTGGTTTGATAGGAAAGTTCGTGAGCACAGGAGGCACTCAGGGGAATCCTCCTCCAAGGATTCTTCAACACCAAGGAGGGAAGCATTGACACCCAGATCAGAAGCACCTATGCAAACCCCTCCTGCCTCATCAACTCAAGGACCTATAGTCTCTACTCCTTCCTCATCCACCCAGGTGTATCAGAAGAAAGTCAAAGAAGTTAAAAAGGAGCCTGTGGAAGAAGATCCCCTGAGGAAGCATGCAGAATTGCCTTTGGGACCAAAGAACATTATTGTTCTTAGTGAAAGTGAATAGAGTGAAGTGCCAACTCCTGCAAGCGCCCCTGAAGCCCCAATGGATAAGGATAAAGAAGTCCAGAGCACTGAATTTCCAAGCACTGTTAATTCCTCTGCACCAGGAGCCCCAAGCGCTCCAGTCATATCTCAACTCAAGGAAATAGTAGTGAAAACCTTGGGTGACATGAGTTCTTTGTCTCTTGGTCCTCTTGCCCCACCTGCTTCTTCCTCCTCCTCTTTTGCATGGGTGCAGCCTCTTGTTGACAGTAGGAAGAGAAATTCTTCCTCCTGGATCTCAAGACCAAATTTTGATGCTATGGCAGCCTTGTTAGGTACTACTCCTCCTTCTCACACCAAAAAATCTAGAATTATCTCTAGGATAGTGTCTGACGCTCAAGGCCAACAATTCCTAGAGATAGCCAAGCCTAAGATAGATAAGCCATAGCAAGATTTACAAGCGTCTGATCTTGAGCTCTCAAGGATTCCCTTGGGAGAATCTACCCATGAAGGTGAGATCCATAATCTTCAGGAAATAGTCACCAGAGTCATTGGGAGGGTAGAGAAAGGGCAGAAAACCATTGAATAGTTAGAGGAACAAGCCCAGATTCTTATAAGTTTCATCAAGTCCCTACTGTCCAAAGATAAAGTTTTAGATCCTAACCCATTAACTACCCTTCCACCACCTGTAATTCTGAGCCAGGATGAATTACAAAGTATTAAAGACATGCACAAGTATTCTGTATATGGAAGAGCTATGGAGGCCGTGGTGGATGATATGCTGGTTGCAGGATTAAACTTCATTGATGAAGCCTTCAAACTCCACGGGAAGGTGAGTAATTTGCAAAAAAAGCTCTCCTCCACTATTGGGAGCATTGATAAAGAACTTAAACTTTGGAGCAGTTGCATAGAAGACCTCCGCCTCATGGGACATATAAATGAAAATATTTTGATGGAAAGCAAAGTCTTCGAGAATACAAATGATAATTTGTCAAAGTCCTAGGTCTACAGCGTGGAATGGAAGATCAAGTTCCTAGAGGAGGCTTTGGGAGAATTAAGGAATAGCTGGTAGAAGGGTGAGGCCTTCAAAACACTAGTTGTATCTACTTTCAAAGATATACATTGCCATCTTCAGGATGAGACTTCTGGTGTGCCTCTCTCCCTACAAGAAATCAAAGCTCAATTCAGAGCTTTTGTCAAGGGTGATCTATTCAAGGAAAGCTCCATTTCTAAGGAAAAAATGAAGGAGATCTGCTCTCTTCAATCTATCATTGAAGAAGCAAATAAAGATTATCATACTCATGTCAAGTTTGATAAGGAAATGGAGAAGTGCCTCGGATTTTGGACTCAGTCTACCGCCAACACATCAGTCCCACGTGGCAGAGACATAGCTAAGGCATTGAAGAGATTCAGACAATGGATCTTAAAGTTGATGGGTCCCTCCCAGTCATAAGCACCTGTCTTCTTCTCCTAATTCTTCTCTTCTCTTCCCCTTCTTTCTCTCGGATTTATTGTAATTAGTTGGGGTATTGCGATTAGCAACCCTTTAACTAATCTTTAGTTAAAAGAAGTAGTTACCAAGAGTAACTGATTTGTAAACTATATAATGGCCTCTCCTCACCATTTTGAAGGAGGAAGAACTTGGCTTATTTCTGAAAGTGTAAATAAATCTTAAAGAAATCAATACAGAAGGACTTTTCATTCTTTGTCTATCTGGTTTCCTTTATTCCCAAGCTATTCATTTAATCTTGTTAGATCATTTGTCTATATTATGCTAAGAAGCTTTGTATTCTTGCATATGTTAATTACAAAACTTTGTGTCTTTCAATATTTTATCTTATTAATATGATACAAATGATCTTGTTCTAATTCACTGTACCCTTGCATGCATAAGGAATTACTCTGTCATCTGTAATTCTGAATGGTGCCTGTACGCCGGAAAAGTGACAAGCGAGCGTGGGAATCTACAGGTAACTCTTCCACGTACCCGACCTCCAGAGGTCATGCTGAGACAGCCAGTGGGGATGGAATATGCGTGGGATACAGACAAACTAGTTATGCAGTCTAATGTCTTCGACACGCACTAATGGAACTTGCAAATCTAAGGAAAAGAAAGCCCTTCTAACTTGGACTGGTGTGATAGATCGATCGGCGAGGATGAATGCTCGAAGGCTCCAATCAATATCGAGCTCTGGTGTGATTCGATCTAGGGTTGTGGAATACGTGGGAAATGACCTGGGATAGTTTTGTGTATGTCTCCAGATAAGGTCATATGGTGGATGTTGAATACAATTGACTCTATGGACAATTCTCTGGCCTAGTCCAGAATTCTCTAGCTTCGTTAGGCGCTATATCTAGTAAGGACAATTGTTCGACGATGATGGGTGGAAGTGGAGTGGATTGGAATACTAGTGTGCGTAGGCCAATGTTTATATTTGACTGACTTATGGATTATTTAGGCTGTGGGACTTGTGGGTCACAACCGTAGACTCTTGGTTGTTTCAGTCCTGTTATGGTCATATACAAAAGCAAGTCCTGATTCCTAGTATCTAGTAATCATATGCTTTCTCAGCTTCTATGTTTAGGACCAACAACTGCGTGATTTTCTCATAATATCTCACAAGCGTTCATGTAACCTGGATCCTTAAACTAGTATCTATGTCTATGAGAGTGTCTCCTGCACCTGGCTGTGGGACCAAAGGATCACAACCAAAGGTTTATTCTCTTTCGAACCCCTCTACAATCATGCGAATGTTTTCCTAGGGTAATCTGTAGTTTGGTTGATTTGACCAGAACGTGTGTGCTTGGTCGTCTTCTATATTTAATCCTCTCAACTGAGAACTAATCAGTTGTAAATCTATTGTTGTTTGGAAGACTTGTATTCTGATATTTTGCTCTATGTTGACTATTACTGTGACGAGGTTTGGTTGAGGCACGATTGGCTCAAATATGTATTCCCTAGGCTCCCGGGGTCCCGTGATTTTCATACAAAGTGAAATTTAAATCTAACTGTAATAAAGTAAATTCTAACTACGTGGAATAAAACTAAAACATATATAACCTCTATTTTCCTGAGAAACTTTTTAAGAGTTTAAGGAAAGTAGCTATTTTAAACGTATCTAGAAATAACAACTAAATGAAAATTTAAAACAAACAAGATAACCGAGTGTAGTTACTTGTCTGTGCGATTTGTAGATTTATTCTAAATAATGCAATAACTTTCCTAATCTACTTGCAAGATTCTCGACCCTACCTCAGAAGTGAGGAGTGAATCATAGTTTCTCAGAAACTATCAATCCTCACAGCTTCCCTGGCAATATCGAGAATAGAAATTTTACCGAAATAAAGTAATTAAATATTCTATTTGATATGATTCTAACTAGAACTTTGAAAGTTAGAACCTAGATTCCGCAGAACAGTGGCGAATCCGATGGTGTATGTGATCTTGTCCCCTTAGTGTGATCTCCTCGTTCTTTCATGTTCATGTGGATCCAGAAAAGCGTGTAATGCTAGCATCGACAGAAATAGATATTGGGACAAGGATAGCTCAGAATGCAGACTAAAAATGTGAGTAGGAGAGGGATAGCGCAAGAGTACAGAGCTTGGCTTATGTAATTCCTAGCGGGATTTTACTGCGAGTCATGCAACATAAATTGACCAGAACCTGAAACTATCCTATTTGAAGAGCAAAACCTGTAACTTGAATGGCTTCCTAAGCTATTCTACTTCAATGGAATGGGTAAAAGAACAACACTATTTGCACAAGTTGGATATGTGGCTTACCAACAGCTAGACAATACTAACTAAGCCTGCAAATGAACTGAAACTATGGCCTCTAAGCAAAATGATAAACTGAACTATGGAAAATGAGAGGATGAGAGCAAAAGATCAGGCCCTTTGTTTATGCACAAACCATTTATTTATAGCTTCCATTCACCCAAAGATCAAAACCAAACCGAACTCTAAAAACCATAAACAATGGCCAAACACTATTCCAGGGGACCAAAAACATAAATGCATGCCAAAGTTGGCAAGGAAAGCTGGTGAAATGTTGATATTTTACGTGAGTTGCGTCAAAGCACTTTCTGGAAAAGGTGTGCAGGACCGCCACTCTGAGCAGGGTGGCGGTTATAGGACTGTCGCCCTGATCAGGGTGGCGGTCACGAGACCGCCGCCCAGGCAGGGCGGCAGTTTCGTAACTGCAGGGAAAAAAGGCCAAGAAAAGAGAAAAAAAGGGGAAAACAAAGGACGTGGGGGCTAAGTGGGGCATGCGGGATGTTAACGCATGCTCTGAGGGCTTTTCCGGATCCCGAACACCTTGTGAGGAGACCTGTATCATCATTGGGGCACTTGTTACATTGTTCTGGTAGTACAGTACCTTACAATTTTGGGTACGTACATATTGCCCCCTCGGAGAAGCGTTTTAGCCATGAAGAGGTGTAAAATGGTGGGTCCGAGTATGGCAGTCCCAAAATGGGAAGTTAGAAGTTATACCTGACACGTCCGTGTGTTGAAATGACACCATCCAAAATTCCTGCTACCTGCAAAATGAAGAGAGAACTCAAGTGCAGATAGATACAATAGTTCGAAAAATAAACGCTAAGAAAACAGGGAATGAGGACGTACCATTCGTGTGGGGATAGGAACTTACCTCTATCAGCACTCCAAATCTGTGAAAAATTATTTTAAAATGAAACAGAGTGCTATATATATGAAAGTGGGCCCATTTTCCTATTCATTTGTGCGAGTTGATTTGATTGTTTTTGAGCTCTGGGGCCCACGGTGACGGTTTCTTGCGTGAGTAGAGTCAAAATGTCCGCAGCGAGATCATGATCATGCCTCCACGTACGGAACACCACCTCGCTAGATCACAGGTTGGTTTTCTTCAATTTTATGTTTCTCCCCCCTTTAATTTGAAATGCTGAATACTTTGTAATGGGGGGGTTATTTTTGAAAATGCTTGTGCTAAAAGGTCCATCTAGGGGGGGCGCCTACTGGGTAGGCTCCGTTTTTAGATTAAATGGTCATTTTTGGGACTTTTTAGGTGTTTTTAGATTAAAAACCCACGTGGGTTTTTGGATCACGACTGCCGCCCTGGCCAGGGTGGCAGTTACATGACCGCCACCCTGTTCAGGGTGGCGGTTACATGACCGCCGCCTTTAAGGCGGTGGTTACAAAACCGCCTCCCTGCTCAGGGTGGTGGTTTTGTACAGATTGCAAAAGGAACTAATATTTGAGGTTGCACTTATATTTTTAGCCTTTATACATGTTTTTATGACTCTCTCGGTATTGTTCGGATATTAACTTGCTCTGTTTTGTGTGTTTTTGGGTGTATGCAGGTGAGAGAGGAGTACATTAGATGGAGCAGAGAGAGAGAGTGTGTGATTGGCTCTCAGGGGTACTGGATGCCCTCTCACAAGACGAGGAGGACACACTACAGAGGGCTGGCATATTGTGCATATTGTGCATGCCCCACATTGCACCATCTAATCACATCCTTTGTGACCTATTTTCTTACTGAGATGCAGATCGGAACACCTTCCGGCTGCCAGGGGTCCGTGGTGAGTGGACCATCACATTAGAGAATGTCTACCACATTCTGGGGGTCCCGATCATCGGGAGGCGACTTACACTAGAGACAGCAGGCTCACGGGCACAGATTGCACAGTGGGCAGCTTATATGGGAGATGCAGCCATCTCCACGGGATCGAAGAAGGGGGTGAGAATTCGATCCATTCCTTCTTTTCCTATCCCCATATTTCGACAGGCCATCATGGGGATCCTTTCCTTGAGATTGATCGAGGACAAGGGAGGGGACACATTGTTATATTGCTGGGCCCCCATCATTGCACAGATAGAGGGGCATGGCCGGATATATGCCTGGGGTGCAGATATTCTTGGGACCACCTATCACGATCTATATAGGGTGGTCCGATTACAGGGACAGTCATTGAGCCACCCAACTCTAGTCATGAGTTAGGTGTATGAGCATTTTATCCCTTATGGCAGAGGTGTGGAGGTGGCAGATCCTGGGGCTATAAGGGTAGCCAGATGGACAAACATGTTGGTGCTCAGAGCACCTCATCAGCCAGTTGCCTCCCTTACTACTGCAGACATGGAGGCGACACCGTACCGGCTTATGGCTGGCATATGGGGCGAGTAGACTCTTACCTTGATCTCCTACTCCACCACAGGGCAACTTATCGATCGAGTGGGACGAGTAGAGGTACATCCTTTTGGTAGGGTTCCTCAGCAATTTGGCCTTCCATATACGGGCATGCTTCCCCCAGTGGCGCTAGTTTACAGATCAGTTCGTGAGGCCAGAGAGGGCCTAGAGGCCGAGGTTGGATAGTGATTACTCCTGGCATTCCCATTGCAGCCAAGAGGATAGTTTGCTCTAGAGGGAGAGCCAGTGTGCCTCTGGCACCTTTACTTCAGATTGATGTGGGTCCTGCTCATAGTAGCGATGACCCCATAGATATTGACTCTGACTCTGAGGAGCTCACAGAGGGAGGGTCAGAGGAGGAGACTAATGACAGTGATCCTGAGTGGCATGACACTCAGGACATTATGCAAGCAGAGAGGGATGAGCAGAGCGCAGAGAGGGTGACTCTAGTTTCAGAGGAGCCACTCTCCCAGGGCCATGGTGGAGAGGATGAGTCTGTTGCAGGGTGACACATTGCTCCTGCCATAGGAGCATCCCCTCAATCGGCAGCAGAATCCACGGTGGGTGCTGGTCCCAGCGACCCATCTTGGAGGCCTGGTGATGAGTAAGTTACCCTTTCTCCCTTTTAATGTTTATATGTAGGCTCTCCTTAGTTGATATTGTTGTATCTTTTAGCTTCTTACTTGGTTTCTAATTCATTTTTCTCCTTTGTTTGTAGAGACTGTTGATGAGTGGCGGGATTTGATCCACAGGGTATGTACTGATTCCCTGATGATCCCCATGGATAGGACCCACGTGGAGCTATCCGTAGATGCCGAGGAGCCCTCAGCAGCCGGTAAACATACCGATGTCTTCGCTCCCATTTGGCACATGGCCAGGATGGTGTCGAACCTCCGTACAGAGTTAGCGGGCTACAGGATGGCTGAGCGCCTCATGAGGGGCCATTCTCGTGGTGAGACCACGGCTGCCCCTCGGGACCCTGAGCCCTCCGTACATTCAGAGCACCGTCGTAGCCGAAGTCCTAGGCGTGGGCGTGCACCTTCGAAGGGGTCACGTAGGGATTGAGAGGCCACTTGGCCCTCGCATGTTGTATTTATATATTCTTTTGTATATCATGGGCTCTTTGATCATTTTTACCATGCCTAGTGCATGATGGCATTGTATATAAACATTGATTATTTATATATATGCATTCGTTTTGGATCAAAAGCTCGGTACTCATGTTTTCCTTTCTATTTCCAGTTTCCTTGTGTATACTCGATGTATGTTTATATGCTTTTTAGAATGTATGCAATGGAGAACATATGATGCAAATGTTTGCTTTCTTTTTGTGTTTCATGATGTTGATACACGATAATGTAGATATATTGTGATTTTGAATCTTAGCTTCTGTGAGCAATTTGGATACCTCATGTTTGTTTTGTAGAGTGATGAATATAACCAATACGATGAACAGATTAATTTGCCCCATTCCTAACTCCACGCAACTAGTAAGATGCGAGGGCTCATCACCGAGAGTCAAGAAGGGTGCAAGTTAATGAAATGTGGTGAAACGATAGTGATGAAAGACAGACAAAGCTTTGGCGGAACCAAATTGGAAGCTACAAGCTTACTCTACCCAAATGACTTCATAGTTTAGAATGCACTTGCTTTGCCGTTTATCCAGACTTAGACCCGTAGATGGCCACATAGTAGACAAGATCTAGGTTTTTAGGATTTTAATTCTTTTGGGATTTTGCACATCTGATTCATTTGTTTTTGACTCAAAGTTTCAGAGTTTGAATTGTTTGTTTATGACTTTTAACGTTTGCTTTGTCAAGAGGACCCCCTATACTTTGCCCCAGGCTACTAGTAAGAAGCGTGGGTTTATCACCATGGGCAAGGTATAGGTGAGTAAGGGCATTTCCATCCTTTCCCAACCCTACGTCACTAGTAAGAGATGCAAGCTCATCACCGAAGGTTGGTGGGGCAAGGAAATGTGTAAAATTAAAATTTTCTTTTTAATCACTTGTTGACGTGTTTTCTTGAGTAAAATGTCAGTATGTGCTTATTTCCAAAGAGATATATATATGGGATAGATGTGACACCATGAAGCTTCTAGAACAGACCATAGGCAAGACACCTATCCTAAGAATAAATCAAAGTGAGAATAAACTTGCAGATCTTGGTATGGTTACCGTTAAGACTTTGTCATTTTTTACTTTATTTGATAAAAGATTCTGAGATGATTCGATGATATATGAAGATGGAGAGATATGATTAAAGATCTTTATGCCAAAAACATCGTGAGTTTGTAGTGAATTGCTTTGAGAATAGATTCCTTGATCACAATTTATGTAAGAAAGAAGTGGACAAAATGATCTTAATCTATATGAAGATGCAATGTAGATAATTATACAAGTAGTGCTAGTTGCTTATGCGTAGAATCACTTGAGGTGCAGGGAATTGACTGTTTCACCAAATTCCTCACCTTCTAGCATACATAAGAGGTAAGCACCATTTCTATACTCCTTCATGACTCGGTATGGGCCCAACCATTTGGGCTGGAATTTCCTTCCTTCGCCGGTCTTCTTGTCGATCCTGCTGTCTAGCCTTAGAACTAGATCACCTTCATATATGTCACATTCATAGACCTTCTTGTTATACTGCCAGCACATCTGATCAGCATAAGCTCTATGCCACTGTTCAGCATCTAACCTAGTTTCATCTAGGCTTTCTAGTTGAGAAAGACGTGCTTCTCTGTAAGCATCTTCATCCAGAATCCCTTGTAGTGAAATGCGGAGACTGGGTATTTCGACCTCAAACAGGAGAACTGCTTCTGCCCCAAATACTAGCAAGAAAGGAGTTTCTCCCGTTGGTGTTCTTATTGAGGTTCGGTGGGCCCACAAGGCCTGATATAACTTCAAATGCCAATCTCGTTTGTTTTCTTTCACCGTTTTAAGGAGAATGGTTTTCAGTGTCTTGTTTGTCACTTCAGCCTGTCCGTTGGCCTGGGGATAATACAAGGAAGCCGTATGATGGCTTATCTTAAATTTATTGCATAGTTCGTGAACCTCTTCATTCTTAAAAGAAGTTCCATTATCAGAGATAATGATTTGCAGGATACCGTACCTGCAAATGATTTGGTTCAAAATGAACTTGGCGATCATAGAACCAGGTACAGTAGTAAGAGGCATGGCCTCCACCCATTTGGTAAAATATTCAGTGGCCGTGATTATAAAATTATGGCCATCTGTGGATGAGGGAGAGAATTTCCCTATTAAGTCTAGACCCCATGTCGAAAATGGCCATGGAGTAGCGATTGGTTTTAGAGCTTGTGCTGGCATGTGGATCTCATGGGAGAATTCTTGGCACTTATGACACCTGCGTACAAACTCTATCGTGTTGTGTTCTAGAGTGGGCCAGAAATAGCCCATTCAGTGTATTTTTCGAGCAGTGGCGTGGCCACCGAAGTGGCCTCCACATATTTCGTTGTGAGATTCATGGAGAATCTTCTTGGATTCCTCCGTGTCGACACATCTTAGGAGCATTCCATTGAATGCTTTTTGATAGAGCACCTGCTCTATAATGACGTATTTAGCTACGATTATGCGTAACCACCTTCTTTGTTGCGGTGTAACTCCTTCTGGGTACGTATGGTCCATGATATAATTAATGATATCAGTGTACCAAAGACACTCAGAGATAGAGGGTTGGGCTTCGATGTAGTATACGCACTCATCTGGAAAGTCTAAATCTACTAAATCACCTCCGTCTAATGGGTTGTTAGCTAACCAATCCACGATGACTTGTCCCTTAACTAACTTCTGATTTACAAACATTAATTTGAATTCTCCCATTAAGGTTATAAAACATCCATCCTTTTTAGACAATGACCCTTGTGTGAGGAAAGTCCGTAAATGGTCCGTTTTTACCATGACCCTTGTTTCTTGATTCAGCATATAATGTCTTAGGTGTTTAGTATAAAAGACTATGGCAAGGCATTCTCGTTCTTCCTGTGTATAGCATGTTTCATATTCGAGCAGCATTCGGCTGATGAAATAAATCATGCGTTCTCTCTTGTTATCGTCTTCTTGGGCTAACATACAGGCCAGCGAGACATTGGTAGCTCGTGAATATAGAATTAACGGGTGATCTAGCTTAGGTGGCATTAGCGTAGGTGGTGATAATAGGAAATGCTTAATTGCTTCAAAGGCTTCATTACAGTCTTTGGTCCAATCAATGCTATAGTCTTTCTTGAGTAAATTGTTGATTGGATGAACGGTGAAGCTTAAGTCTGGGATGAATCTTCGGATTGCACCCAGCTTTCCGAGGAATGACCTGACTCCAGATTCATTTGAAGGTGGAACCATTTCAAGGACAGCCCGTATTTTGGTCGGGTCGACATCTATCCCTCGTGAAAATATGATATAACCTAGGAGCTTCCCTCTCGTTACACCAAAGATGCATTTCTTTGGGTTTAGTGTGACTCTGTATTCTATTAGATGTGAAAGAATGACACGGAGTACTTCGGGATGGTCACAACGCTTCTTGGCTTTAGCCAATAATTCATCTACGTAAGATTCCATGATTTTATGAATTAGATCGTGAAATATGTATGTCATAGCCCGCTGGTACGTAGCACCGGCGTTCTTGAGACCGAATGGCATAACAACATAGCAATCGGTTCCCCAAGGAGTTATAAATGTGGTTTTAGCTTGATCTTGCTAAGATATTCTGATTTTATTGTATCCCGAGAATCCATCCATGAGAGACAAAATCTCAAACACAGTTGTTGCATCAACAATGACATCAATAGATGGCAACGGGAAGTCATCCTTAGGACATGCTTTGTTGATGTCTCAAAAATCTATGCAGATACGTATCTTTCCATTCTTCTTGAGAACGAGAACGATGTTAGATACCCATTGGGAATAGTCGACTGGATTGATGAATCCTACCTGAAGGAGTTTTTTTACCTCCTCCTTTACCATGAGAGCTACTTTAGGTTTCATAGGTCTTGATTTTTGCTTAACTGGCTTTGCATCTGTTTTAGTGACGAGGTTGTGCACCGCAATGTGGGGTGCAACTCCTGTCATTTCCTTATAATTAAATGCAAATGCCTTATGATGTTCTTTGAGGATCTGCGTATGTATTTCCACTTCTTCTGGGGTTAAGGATGATCCTAATTTCAAGATTTTTGGTTCGTCATCTATCCTGATGTTGACATCGATTGTCTCTTCAATCAAAGAGGCGTTACCCTCTTCGAACTCAGGTGGTGCTGGAGGTAAATCCAAATCATCCTCATTTTCTACTGCGTATATGCTAGGTTCCATTTGTGAGGGGAGATCCATCATGGGATTTCCAAAATAGGAAGACGAATGTGGAATTAAGGACGAATCTAGCATATGATAGGAGAGATGTAATGCCGCATAGGTGTTTAAGTAATCCAAGGTAGCCACATCACTATCAATACGGTATAGGACGGTAAATTCACTTTCTCTTGAAAGAGGATTTGTCATTATTTTTATCAATGGTTCATCACGAATGGACACCGTGAACTGGGTATCTTCTAACTCATTTCTTGGAGTAAAACGTGATGCTGAAGTTGCTATTGAATCGGCGAGAAGATTTTTCTCTCGCGGGATTGTTTCAATGGATATGAAGTTAAATGCCTTGCTTAAATTTAATACAGCATTTTTGTAAAGCTGCAAGTGTTTGGCTTTGGTTTCGTATACCTCAAAAACTTGGTTTGCCACTAATTGCGAGTCTCCTAAGACTCTGATGTTGTTAACACCAATTCTCTTGGCTAAAGTGAGGCTAAGGAGGAGGGCTTCGTACTCAGCGTCGTTGTTTGTGCATTCAAAGTTTAACTTAAAGGCAAATGGGAGGACTTTCTCCTCAGGTGAAGTAACAATTATACCTACCCCCGCTCCATAATGGAATTTAGCTCCGTCAAAATGGGGAGTCCAATACTTAGTAAGGAGTATAGATGTTGGGGCATCTGCTGCGTTTTCACACTCTACTTCTACCATACAGAGGTCCTTTGCTAGAAGGGAACCAACACCTAGGGAATATCATATGCCTACCGAATCAAATGGTAAGAACATTGGTGAATCTTGTTCTATTAACTCAATGATTTTTTCAGTAGTCCCTAATGATACCGTTTCTTTAGCTTTATCGTTAGGGGTTGGGGTTGTTTTGGCTATGTTGATAGTTTCAAGATCCGTTATAGGTACCAACTTCTCCTCTGGTTTTGGGTCAGTGGGTTTATTAAGTTGGTTTGTTGGAAGTTCAAATTCTGAGTGTACACCTGGTCTTTTCTTTAAATCAGCTAGGTGTAAATCGAAAGGTTTTGGATCACCTTTGGCTACAAATACCTTTCCTAGATGCAAAAATCTTACTTCTTGGAATAACGTAGAAGGGATTGCCTTCATTCGGTGTATCCATGGTCGGCCGGGTATCATATTATAATTAGTTTCCCGATCTATAATATAAAACTCAGTCAGGATTGTTTTGGGTCCTAAGGTGACTGGAAGTATTATAGTTCCTATCGAAGTGGCTTTAAGGCTATCATAGCCTCTCAATGTATTTCGAGTGGTGGAACAGTTTGTTTCCCCATATCCTAGTTTTTAGAGGAAAGAGAAAGGGACTATGTTAACTGCGGCCCCATTGTCAACCATTGCCCATTTTACATAGTTATTAAAAACCCATACTTGTAAGTGTAAGGCTGGATCACCTCGGCGTGTGATCTCAGCATCTGTAGGCATTTTTCTTATTTTGAATATGAATTCGACATCCTTGTCTATCTGCCCCGGAGGGTGGATATCAAAATCTACGTGATTTACTTGTGTTTCAAGAGGTGGAGTGATGTTAATTAGATGACCTAGACCTAATGCTTCTAAAAGAGTAGCTCTGTGAGGAGGAGAGTTCTTTAGTAAATTCAAAAATGAAATGTGCGAGAAGGTCTTTGTTAGGTCACTAATTAAATCATAGGCACCTACGGGCTTTTCTACTATTTGCTGACTCTTATCTGTTTCTGACAAGTGACTTGGGCTGGGTTGAGAGAAATATTCTCATGTTCTTGTTATAGCTTCGATAGGTAGTTCAGCGTCTAATTCTACCAAACTGACTATCTTGGGTCTCGGTTGACTTCCTAACTGTGGCGCAACTAATGGATTTAGTGAAGTTGAGGCTTCGTGATCATTATTTCTTGTCATTGCACTTTTGTTTGTTCCAGTTGGATTCAGCCTATTACTATCATGATTTTTGAGTGGATCGTTAAAGATCTTGAGAGGAGCATTCTGAGGGGAAACTGCCCCTGCGAGCGTATTTGGTGGTGATGACACGGGTTCTGCCAAAAACAAATCTGTGAAGAACTATCTTTGTTCTTCTGGTAAACGTTGCATGAATTTATTATAGTCACGACACGTTCTAGTATCATGACCCCGAATTTTGTGGAAACCACAATAATAATTGGGATTGTAATTCCTGTTTTGTTGGTTTGGTGTATATTGTGGCCTAAAATTCTGATCAAATTGTTGCCTATTAGGATTAAAATTTTACATTTGTTGTTTCTGGCTTTGGTTTTGATAACCAAATGAGTTTTGTTTTGGCCCTTGTATAGGATTTTTCCATTGTTGTTGTTGTTATTGTGGATGGTTAAAATCCACTGTATTGATTTGTCGAGGTAAATTTGTTGTTTTGCTGGTTGTTTGTTTGTGATGGAGTATTGACAACATTTACCTTCTTGGGCTGGTCGGTTACTCCATCCGTTGTTACACCCTGATTTTTGTTAAGGATTTTGGGTCCTTGACTAACGTTTGTGGTAGTGGGATAATTTGTAGTGTTTTGATTGGGGGCGATCAACTTCCCGTTTGCTCCATATGTCTTACGACCACTATCTATTGCTGCTTGGTCTATTCGAAGAGTGCTCTCAAGTACTTCATCGTAAGTTCTTAGTGGGAACTTCTGGACTTCTTCCTTCACCTCTTTGCTGAGAGAATGAAGGAATAAATTGCATAGTTCCATCTGATCCATGTTTAGAGCACTTGCTGAAGAATAAAGAACTGTACGCCACCTCTGGATGAAATGGGTGACAGATTCGTTGTGTTCTTGTTTGATGTGCAAGAATTCCCTGATTCCTGTTCTCAACAGTTTGTTCATGTCGAACACCTTAATGAATTCTGATACGAGCTATTTAAATGAATGGATGGAGGCTTCAAGTATTCTATAATACTAGTAGAGAGCAATGCCTTCCAAGGTTTTAGGGAATATTTTAGCAACAACCCCATCCCAAGGGAGTAATTCACGTATGGCTGTAGCATAAGCTTTGATATGAGCATTTGGATCTCCCTCACCTTTGTACTTGGGTAAATTGGGGAGGGGTCTTGGAAGCATGACGCTTCATATTGCGAAGTCTAAGGGCTCTTTCAAATATTCTGAATAAGTCCCTATCGCATAGGTTTCGACCATTGATGGTGGTTGCTGAGGGAGTGATGGTGGGATGGGTTGTTGATATGGCACAGTGTATGCATTAGCAGGGGCATAGGGAAGTCCCTGCGTTTGAGCAAAAGGTGCGGGAGAGGAGAACATATCTCCCTGTGGTGATTTCGAGTACATGTTTAAGTATGACGGGATATTGTCTAGTAATGGGTTGTTTAATACTAGACCGGGAGAAATAATGTTAGAGATGATAGGCCTTGTTGGCATTTGTTGTGGATACTGAGGAGGCATGCCTAACGTGCCTACTTCTGTGAGGAGATCTACTTGGCCAGAGTGATATGGAGGATTGGAACTTCCTGCTTGCATGAACTGAGGATTTTGACTTGCTTGAGCAAGTTCTAACCCTCTCACCTTTTCTACTAATGTTGAAATGACTTCATTTGGTGAAGTCACAGTGCTTTTCCTGAGCAGCATTTGTTGTATACCCTGGTGTTGTATAGGCATGTGATATCCTGCTATAAACTGATTGCTATTTTACCAAGTTTCTCCGAGAGTATTTCCTATATGCAGTGGTATATAGGTATTTTCTTGGAAAGAGATCTCAGGTTGTATTTGTAAACCTCCTATAGGTGCGTACATACCCCGAGAATGTTGTTCACTCCTAGGATAACGTATTGACTGTTCATCATCTAAGACCAGGTATGGGTCAGATTGTCTACTAATTTGTGGTCTAAGTAGCATCTGAGGAGACGAACCAGATTCTCTGGTAAACGTCATATTGTTCGAGCCTGAAGGCTCTATTTGTTGTGTTTAAGGGGGTTGATCTAACTCCCCTATTTGAAAAGACGAGTTATATCTATTTCTTGGGGTTTGTGTTGACAACTGATTAGTTGAATAGTTTTCGCCCCATACTGAGAGTGAGGGTGATGATTGTCTATTCTGTTGGGCATAATATGCCTCGAGACCCAAGAGGGGTCTGCCATATGCATCGAATCCCGACATATTCGGGGGTTATATGAATACCCGCAGAATAATGGGAAGGAGCAAAGGTGATTTGCGAAAGAACACGTGATATTATGACTCCAAACAAGAAAGTAGGAAGTTTACATCAGCTTCACTAATTTTTTTTGTTTCACGTCGGGTTCACCAATTTTATACACCAGAAAAGTGACAAGCGAGCGTGGGAATCTACAGGTAACTCTTCCGCGTACCCGACCTCCCGAGGTCATTCCGAGACAGCCGGTGGGGATGGAATATGCGTGGGATACAGACAAACTAGTTAGGTAGTCTAATGTCTTCGACACGCACTAATGGAACTTACGAATCTAAGGCAAAGCAATCCCTTCTAACTTGGACTGGTGTGATAGATCGATCGGCAAGGATGACTGCTCGAAGACTCCAATCAATATCGAGCTCTGGCGTGATTCGATCTATGGGTTGTGGAATATGTGGGAAATGACCTGGGATAGTTTCGTGTATTTCTCCAAATAAGGTCATATGGTGGATGTTGAATACAATTGACTCTACGAATGATTCTCTGGCCTAGTCCAGAATTCTCTAGCTTCGTTAGCCACTATATCCAGTAAGGACAATTGTTCGACGATGATGGGCGGAAGTGGAGTGGATTGGAATACTAGTGTGCGTAGGCCAATGTTTATATTTGACTGACTTATGGATTCGTTAGGCTGTGGGACTTGTGGGTCACAACCGTAGACTCTTGGTTGTTGCGGTCCTGTTATGGTCAGCAGGACATATACGAAATCAATTCCTGATTCCTAGTATCTAGTAATCATATGCTTTCTCAGCTTCTATGTTTAGGACCAACAACTGCGTGATTTTCTCAAAATATCTCACAGGCGTTCGTGTAACCTGGATCCTTAAACTAGTATCTATGTCTGTGAGAGTGTCTCCTGCACCTGGCTATGGGACCAAAGGATCACAACCAAAGGTTTGTTCTCTTTCAAACCCCTCTACAGTCATGCGAATGTTTTCCTAGGGTAATCTATAGTTTGGTTGATTTGACCAGAACGTGTGTGCTTGGTCATCTTCTATATTTAATCCTCTCAACTAAGAACTGATCAATTGTAAATCTGTTGTTGTTTGGAAGACTTGTATTCTGAGATTTTGCTCTATGTCGACTATTACTGTGATGAGGTTTGGTTGAGGCACGATTGGCTCAAATATGTATTCCCTAGGCTCTCGGGGTCCCGTGATTGTCATACAAAGTGAAATTTAAATCTAACTGTAATAAAGTAAATTCTAACTACGTGGAATAAAACTAAAACATATATAACCTCTATTTTTCTGAGAAACTTTTTAAGAGTTTAAGGAAAGCAGCTATGTTAAACGTATCTAGAAATAAAAACTAAATGACAATTTAAAACAAACAAGATAACCGAGTGTAGTTACTTGTTTATGCGATTTGTAGATTTATTCTAAATAATGCAATCTAATCTACTTGCAAGATTCTCGACCCTACCTCAAAAGTGAGGAGTGAATCATAGTTTCTCAGAAACTATCAATCCTCACAGCTTCCCTGGTAATATCGAGAATAGAAATTTTACCAAAATAAAGCAATTAACTATTCTATTTGATATGATTCTAACTAGAACTTTGAAAGTTAGAACCTAGATTCCGCAGAATAGTGGCGAATCCGATGGTGTATGTGATCTTGTCCCCTCAGTGTGATCTCCTCGTTCTTTCGTGTTCACATGGATCTAGAAAAGCATGTAATGCTAGCATCGACAGAAATATATATTGGGACAAGGACAGCTCAGAATGCAGACTGAAAATGTGAGTAGGAGAGGGATAGCGCAAGAGTACAGAGCTTGGCTTATGCAATTCCTAACGGGATTTTACTGCGAGTCATGCAACATAAATTGACCAGAACCTGAAACTATCCTATTTGAAGAGTAAAACCTACAACTTGAATGGCTTCCTAAGCTATTCTACTTCAATTGAATGGGTAAAACAACAACACTGTTTGCACAAGTTGGATATGTGGCTTACCAACAGCTGGACAATACTAACTAAGCCTGCAAATGAACTGAAACTATGGCCTCTAAGCAAAATGATAAACTAAACTATGGAAAATGAGAGGATGAGAGCAAAAGATCAGGCCCTTTATTTGTGCACAAACCATTTATTTATAGCTTCCATTCACCCAAAGATCAAAACCAAACTGAACTCTAAAAACCATAAACAATGGCCAAACACTATTCCAGGGGACCAAAAACATAAATGCATGCCCAAGTTGGCAAGGAAAGCTAGTGAAACGTTGATATTTTACGTGAGTCGCGTCAAAGTACTTTCTGGAAAACACATGCAGGACCACCACTCTGAGCAGGGCGGCGGTTACAGGACCGCCGCCCAGGCAGGGCAGCGGTTTCGTAACTGAAGGGCAAAAAGGCCAAGAAAAGAGAAAAAAAGGGGGAAAAAAAGGTCACGGGGGCTAAGCGGGGCATGGGCGATGTTAACACATACTCCGAGGGATTTTCCGGATCCCGAAAACCTTGCGAGGAGACCTGTATCATCATTGGGGCACTTGTTACACTGTTCCGGCAGTACAGTACCTTACAATTTTGGGTACGTAAAGTGCCTTTCTGATCGTTCTCGCATTCTCATTCCTTAGTCCTTTTGTAATTGATGATCCTTATAGAAAACACTTTCATAATATCCAAGTTCCACAAGAAAATCATGTTTTGTATATGTGTAAATAGGTTCGTTTCTGAATAAGGGAACCTCTCCCATTAAAGAGGAGGGACTTCTTGTCCCCTGACTGTTACTCTTCTTGAAGTCCTTTTTGACAACCAACAAGACCGTATGTGGACTATCTATCCTACAGAGGCATGGCTGAGGAGTTAGAGGATCTTCAACTACTTAGATGGATATAGGGGCGGCATGCCAAGAATCATGAGATGATTCTCCTGGACAGGGTTAGACGGTAGTTTGGGCTATATTAGGATGTACCCCCACCCTTTCCATAGTACTATAGAGATGATGTGGAGAGACCCCTAGCTCCACCAAGCTCAAGTGTTCCTATAGGATAGGAGTAGTAGGAACAAGATAGGTAGATTGATGACCCAGGAGTCATAGATGGATACTAGAAGTGGTGGGTGGCTAAGCTACGGGCAGCACCACTGAGGCCAGGATAGAAAAATTTAGCCACCCTACTTTATAGGGTCAGGTGGGCACCCTACAGGAATAGATTACAGTATTATAGGGACATCTGATAAGGTCAGAGGCATAGGTAGCCACTTTACATGCTCAGGTGACGGCCCTACAGTCTCAAGTAGCACATGAGAAGGCTCCTACATAGGACGGAGATGGATATGGTGTACAGGTAACCACCCTACATGCACATTTGATAGGAATACAGGGCCAATTGGCCACTACACAGGCACATGTTGTGGCCTTATAGGCCCAAATTATAGCACTGGTACAGGTACCTCTACAAGACCATGGAAAGGGTCCCATATTACATGCACTTGCACCAGGACAAAGTCTTGGGACAGCAGTAGGAGGACAGACATCAAGGCAAGGGCCGAGGCCAGTATTAATAAGGTAGAGTTCACAGATTGCAATGAGACCCATGGTACCACTATAACCTATGTCAATGGTGAGGTTCTAACTCGCTATTATCAGGATCACCTGATGATCACCTGATGACTAACGGTATAGATGTCCCCTCATATGCCGATTACAGAGCCCAGTAGGTACCCAATGAGAGGACGATATCCAAGACTTATAGTTTAGGGAGCATAAGGGGCCATTAAGCCCATGGACCTAGCCAGGGAGGGGTTATGAGTTCACGGAGGCCATGCCTGAGTGAGGGCTAGGAGCATACCATACCAAGACCCATAAAGGATGGTGAAATGTTGGCAAGGTGGCTGGTAGGTAGGGAGGAGGAGATAAGTGATATTGGTCAGGAGGATATCAGGTGGGGTGATGATTTGTCACTTAATATGATCATTGTTTCTATTTTTGATATATATATGTCATCCTGTGTGCCAAAGACATGAGATTGTATATGATATTTTTTGAGATACTTGTATTTATTTGTATCTTTGTATATATGTATTGATACATAGACTCTCCCATTTATATATTTGATGATATTTATTGGATAGATGATGTACTTGTTTTAATTTCCATTGCTATTGTGTATTGATGGAAACTAGGTGAAGTAGGCATGATTGAGTCGATGTCGTGTAGGCATGATGGAATCAGTGTTAGGAATTAAGGGATAAAATATGTGGAATAATCCCTCACAAAATCACAATAGTAGAAACTAATACATAGAAAATAGTACAGATCTCAAATAAAAGTACAAAATAAAATAACACAACACAAAGAGATAGTATTTAATGTGGTTCACCCAATTTGGGCTGCATCCACCAAGAATCACTTTCTTAGATCTTATTACAAGCCACCGCTCTCTCAATACAATACCCAGATTTGTTTGGATCTATGCTCAACAAACTCTACAGAATTCACAACCGAATTCAAATCACATCTGCAATGTTACACCATACCTACCATATGCACAAAACCATATAAATAGGCAACTGCTTAAGTAGTTTTACAAAACCGTGGGTATCAAAACCATGGGCCAAAATCATCCCATAAACCTATGGGTCAAAAATCACACCCATATGATAAAAGCACATTTCCCGGTATATTAGGCACATTTTAAGGCCAAAAAAAAATTGAAAAGTGTATAGTACTCTTAGTGTACATTCTTCAACACTTTCTCACATGAAAATAGGCTCCACGACCTAACAATATCCCACGTGGAAACTAGTTTTCCTCTGATCAAGATTCTCAACCCTTCACTAGTTTTCGTGAAGACAAACCAAAGCTGAACACAACTTCAGTTTTTCCCTTGTCACCACCTTGGTCATCATGTCTACAGGATTCTGACTGGTATGAATCTTCTCCAATTTCAACTTCTCTTCCTCCAAAGTTGTACTGATGAAATAGTACCTTAACTAGTTATGCTTCATCCTAGAGTGGAAAGCAGAGTTCTTAGCTAGGTGTATAGCACTCTAACTATCACTATGTAGCTTTCCTTCCTCCTGCTTATGCCCCAACTCAAGCAATTTTTGTAACCAAATCATTTCTTTGCTTGCCTCTATGGTAGTAACATACTCAACCTTTGTGGTTGATAAATCCACCAGCTTTTGTAGTCATGAAATCTAGCTCACTTTTGTCCCACCTATAGTGTAAACATAACCTGTCATGCTCCTCATGTTGTCTACATCTCCAGCCATATCTAAATCTACATAACCACACAAAGTGGTGGCTGATCCACTGTAGCACAAAATTGTCTCAATGGTCCCTCTCAAATACTAAAGGATCCACTTTACTTCCTGTTAGTGATCTCTGCATGTATCACTCATAAATATACTCACCACTCCCACTGCATGGGGAATATTCGGCCTAGTGCACACCATGGCATACATAAAACTACCAACCGCTAATGAGTAAGGTACCTTAGACATATAGTTTCTCTCCTACTCTGTCTTGGGGCATTGTTCCTTCGATAACTTGAAATGGCTTGCCAAAGGAGTCCCAACCAATTTAGCATCCTACATATTAAACCTCTCCAATACTTTCTTAATGTACTCTTCCTGAGATAAAGTCATCTTTGGTTCCTTCCTATCCCAAGATATCCTCATACCAAGGGTTTTTTTGGCTACCCCCAAATCCTTCATAGCAAAGGATTCACCTATCTACTTCTTGAGTACTTTTATTTGCTACATGTTTTACCTACAGCCAACATGTCATCCACATACAGATAAAGGATAATATAACTTCCATCCTCAAATTTCTTTGTCTACACACAATGGTTAGAATGACATCTAATATAACCTTGCTCCATCATGAAGCTATCAAATTTCTTATACCATTGACATGGAGCTTTTTTTAAGCCATACAAGCTCTTCTTTAGTTTTCACACTATCTCCTCTTTACCTTTTACCTCATAGCCCTCTGGTTGCTACATATATAGTTCATCCTCCAAATTACCATGGAGAAATGTAGTCTTTACATCAAGTTGTTCTAAGTACTAGTCTTATGCTACAACTATTCCTAGAACAGTTCTAATAGAAGTCATTTTTTACTACAGGAGAAAAAATCTCATCAAAATCTATACCTTTTTTCTTTGCAAACCCCTTGACCACCAACCAGGCCTTGTATATTTTCTTGCATCCTTCATCCTCTTTGACTCTGAACACCCACTTGTTCTGTAATTCTCTTTTTCCTTTGGGAAGCTTCACCAAATCCCATGTCTAGTTCTCCATGAGAGCCTGATGCTCCTCATCCATGGCTTCCTCCCACTTCTTCATGGCATCTACCTCCATTGCTTCATCAAAGCTCTTTGTCTCTCCACTATCAGTGAGTAATAAATGATAAAGAGAAGGAGAAAAACATTCAGGTTCTCTTCTTACCCTAGAAGACCTCCTCAATATAGGAGTTTGGGGTTCCTATTGAGGAGGTTCCTAAACTGATTCATATGTTACTTTCCCATCTGGAAGATCCTCTACCGCTGCATATTATTTCTTGGATTCTTCCCTATTTTCCTGCAACTACTGCTTATACATGAATTTCTCATTAAAGACCACATCCCTAGATCGAATGATTTTCTTATCCTTAATACTCCAACATTTATATCCAAAGTCATCATCGCCATAACCAATGAAAGTACATTTTTCTAATTTAGCCTCTAGCTTGGTCCTATCATCCTTGTCTATATGGAAAAACACCTCACATCCAAATACTCTAAGAAATGAATAATCAACTTTCTTACCATACCAAGCCTCCTCAGGTATGCCTCCATCTAAGTCACTTGAGGGTCCTCTATTTATCAAGTACACAGCTATGCTCACCGCTTCTACCAAAAAAGAAAAAGGCAGTCCTACATGTAACCTCATACTCCTAGCACATTCCATTATTGTTTTGTTCATCCTTTCTGACACCCCATTCTACTACGGAGTTTCTAGAACCGTATTTTTCCTGTGGATTCCATTCTTAGAATAATAATCATCAAATTCATTGCTACAATACTCCCCTCTATTATCTGACATGACACATTTTAGCTTAAGACCTGTTTCATTCTCTACCAAGGCTTTCCATTTAACAAAAGTGTCAAATACATCAAATTTGTTTCTGATATAATAAACCAAAACTTTCCTTGTTACATCATCAATAAAAGTAACATAATAACTTGAACCCCCAAGAGATGATACCTGAACCGGCCCCCACACATTAGAATGCACCAGCTTTAATTTAGACTCTTTCTTTATAGGTCCAACCTTGAGAAACCTTACTTGCTTTTTTTTCCCATATATGCAGTCCTCACAGAATTCCAAATCTATTTCTATATATCCAGGAAAATCCTTGTTTATGATCTCCATGCCCTTGTGGCTCATATGACCAAACATACAATGTCACAATGTTGTATCTACATATGAAGCCACAATATTACAAACATTAGTGCTATAAGTGGTTAAATACAAGGTTCCAACCTTCTTACATATTTCCACCACAAGAACACCCTTGGTAACCTTCCAAGAGTCTGTTAGATAAGATAAGATATATATGGTTGGGTTGGGCCGTGGGCCATTCCATATAGAGAAGGGAGAAGGTCAGGTCGGGTCAGGTCAGGTCATGATAGATATCTGGGTGACCCAAGCACCATATGATCTATAGGGGGTAAGACGATCCACCAGCAGGGACTCAAGGAAGGTTTTATATGTTATGGTTCTGAAATGAGCGGAGTAAGGCCAGTAGGATGAGATGGATGTCAAACCAAACCAAACCGAACTGATATATGGGGTGGGGTGGGGTGATGGTTAAGTGCATGGGTCATTGGTTGACTAGAGGCATACTATCGTGTCATACCACTATAGACCCACACCCCTATTGAGATATAGGCCAGTCAAGGAGTGAGTGTAGCAAACCACCCTATAGATCGACTAGCTCACCCAGATCTAATCTCTCTATATGGGATGCTCAGTATTCCAATAGAGGATCGTTGGTCCCATCAGTTGAGTTACTCGACTGCCACCCACCCCATATATCTAGAGGGCCCACATATTATATCAGGCATGAATGGACATTCTCCTGGTGGTCTCGTCTGAAGTCCCGAAGGGAAGAAATATAGAACACCACTTTAGTATCTCACTATAGACTAGATGGACATTCTATATAGAGGTAATCTGATCCCCCCTATCATCCAGCCTATGCCTTGGGGGAGGGGAGGCCAGATCTCTATATAGGGCCAAGCTAGCAGCCAAGTAGTATCTGGCTACGTACGATCTAAAGATGCAAGAAATGATGTCCAGATATCTCGTTCTAAGATCTGTTCAGAGATAATATGCAGATGATTATCGATTATGGGGTGGGCACCCTCTCTATATGGGGGGTGCCAGAACTATCTTATCTCTATAGGGGAGGGGCTAGCCGATATACATCTAGAGGCCCCCTACTACTATCAATATAGCTACATAGAGAGGGGGAGGGGAGGTCTGATAGGTGCCCGACCCAGATCTGTTCGTATGCCACCAGCTATTTCATTAATTCTCTCCTAAACAATGGATCGGAATGCATTAGCTCAGAATGCATCGATCAAATGGATGCCCGACAGTGAGAGAGAGCTATAAGCTAATACAAGGATCCCTATCTATCCCCTATCTATCTAACAGATGGCACGGGGGATAGGATATCTTTCATTTCATGGGGGGTCCCCGTTCGGATCCAACGGGGGATCCCCAGATCTATCTTCAACTGATAGGCCCTACCTAGAGATATGGGAGGGGCTACAATATAGATAATATAGGGCCCCATATAGATTATCAGATCATTGGGGCAACACACCTACACCCACTATTCTATATGTTAGTACAACCATCACTTCCCAACTACCCTGCCGATATCAAATTTTGTCTTAATGTAGGAATGTGTCTAACATCCTTCAATATCCAAGTATTCCCATTATGCATCTTAACCTGTACAAAACCTTTTCCAAATATTCTGCAAGGTTCATCATCACCAAGAAAAACATGCCCAAAATCTCCTTAAACATAATCAACAAAATAATTCCTATGTGGAGTAGCATGGAAAGAAGCCCCTGAATCTAAAACCCAAGATTCATTAATATTGTGCAAAGAAAGAATCAAAGCATCCTGACATACATTACCCATTGCCACATTTTCCTCCTTGTTTTCTTCCTGTTGTTTCTTCTTGTCCTGAAGCTCCCAATAGTCCTTATTTGCATGCCCATACTTTCCATATTGCTAGCATACTATCTTGCTTTTGGATTTTGACCTTACCCGATCCTTTGATTTTCCATTGCTTCCTCTATTCTTCTATCTCCCTCTAGTTTCCATAGTCAAAGAATTATCTGAAGTAGAAGATTCACAAGATATTTTTCTTCACATTTCCTCGCTTAGAATCACCCCTACAACATCCTCAAAATTCAACTTTGAGTTAGTTGGAAATGAGTTGTTTACCACCATTACCAGGCTATTCCAACTCTCATGTAAAGAGCACAAAACTAATAAAGCCCTAACTTCTTCATCAAATTCTATTATAACCAAATCTAGCATATTTACAACTGTATTAAAATCATTTAAATGATTTGCTACTGAACCATTCTCATACATCTTCATATTAAATAATTTTTTCATTAAAAATATCTTATTAGAGGCAGAGGGTTTTTCCATAGTCAAAGAATTATCCAGAAGTAGAAGATTCACAAGATATTTTTCTTCACATTTCCTCACTTAGAATCACCCCTACAACATCCTCAAAATTCAACTTTGAGTTAGTTGGAAATGAGTTGTTTACCACCATTACCAGGCTATTCCAACTCTCATGTAAAGAGCACAAAACTAATAAAGCCCTAACTTCTTCATCAAATTCTATTATAACCAAATCTAGCATATTTACAACTGTATTAAAATCATTTAAATGATTTGCTAATGAACCATTCTCATACATCTTCATATTAAATAATTTTTTCATTAAAAATATCTTATTAGAGGTAGAGGGTTTTTCATACAACTTCCCTAATGCATCCATCAGTTCTTTTGTAGTCTTTTCCTTTAAAACATTAAATAATACCGAATATGCAAGACACAGTCGGATTGTCCCAAGTTCCTTCCTATCCAGAAAATCCCATTCCACATCCATCATGCTCGAGGGTTTTTTCACCTTCTCAGATAGTGGAATATAAAGATCCTTCTAATAAAGGTAATCTTCCATCTGCATCTTCCAAAGACTGAAATTCTTCCCGTTGAATTTATCAACCGTAGATCTTACATCATCTGTAATAGCTCCCACTCAAGATAAAACTTTTCCTGTGATTCAACACTTCAGCAAACCAAACCAAGCTCTGATACCAATTGTTAGGAAATAAGGGATAAAATACATGGAATAATCCCTCACAGAATCGTAACAGTAGAAAATATTACAAATCTCAAAAAAAAGTGCATAATAAAATAACACAACACAAAGAGATAGTATTTAACGTGGTTCACCCAATTTGGGCTACGTCCACCAAGAATCACTTGCTCATATTTTATTATAAGCCACCACTCTCTCAATACAATACACAGATCTGTTTGGAGCTATGCTCAATAAACTCTACAGAATTCACAGCTGAATTCAAAACACATCTGAAATGTTACACCATACCTACCATATGCACAAAACCATACAAATAGACAACTACTTAAGTAGTTTTACTAAACCGTGGGTATCAAAACCATGGGCCAAAACCATCCCATATGAAAAAATCATGTTTCTCGATATATCGGACACATTTTGAGGGGGGGGGGAAATGGAAAGTCTACAGTATTCTTAGTGTAAAGTCTTCAACACTTTCTCACATGAAAACAAGCTCCATAACCTAACAGTCTGGTATAGGCATGGTGGAGTCTAGGTGAGTTAGGCATGATTGAGTCGAGGTCATATAGGTATGATGGATTTTAGGTGATTTAGGCATGATGGATTCAAGTATAGGCATGGTAGAGTCTAGGTGAGTTAGGCATGATGGAGTTTAAGTGATTTAGGTATGATGGAATCTAGGCGAGTTAAGCATGATTTTTTCATGTGTTTGGGTTTAATTTAATTTCTAAGTTATTACTAATGTGGAAAATAAATGATGATGTTTATGTATGTTGTGATGTAAATTTCCAAATGTTTGATATCATGGAAATGTGAAATGAGTGATGTATGATATGGTGATGTTATAAAATGGTAAATATGTATATTTTTATGATTGTGTAATTTCCAAGTTTTGTGTAAAATCGAAACTAAGGTAGAATGTGAATAGAAAGAGGAAAAATTCATTAGGGTAAAGAGTCTCCAAGCTAACCTCCAAGGGCCCCATGCCCTTAAAGTGTTACATACATAACCTCAAAAAAAAGGTGCCTCAGGCTGATGTAGTTATCCCATAAGCTAGGGAAGAATATGATGAGGTAGAAGAATGGGTTGGTTGTTTTTAGGCAGGCTTGAGTCTAGGTCAGCTAGGCATGGTTGAGTTTAGGTTGTTTAGGCATGGTTGAGTTTAAGTCATGTAGGCATGGTGAGTATAGATCATGTAGGCATAATTGAATTTTAGGTTGAATAGGCATGGTGGTTAACTATGGTGAATAGATATGGGTGATTTTGGTGGATAAGTAATTCCTAGAATGTAGGTGTCAAAGGTATAGTCCTATAAAGGAGGATCAAGAAATAAGAAAAGAGGTGAATAGTTAGAGGAGAAAAAAGTGTCACCTGACTAATAAGAACCTTGATGAGTCTATCATGCCAAAGAAATTGGCTTATGAATGAAATACTCTAAAAGGCATTGCATGATTGACTATTCTATGGGTGAAGAAGGTCACTTGATCATGAAATGTTGCATTTGTGGCATGTCCCTTGAGTAGGTGGAAGGTTAGAAAGCTAAGGTGGTGAGGTGAAAGAAGGATGGTTTAGCGTAACCTAGTGTGCGACAACATGCCTTTTTGGCAAGAGACTCAAGATCAAAATAGGCAAGTCCATGATGAAAAAGTTATCTTTTTCTTTTTTATTTTGATTTTATAGGCTGATTAATGTGGGAAGTCTATGTGGGATGAGTATAATATCTCCTTTATCTCTTTGTGAATATGATCAATGTGGGGAGCTTCAAAATATTTTTATTTGATTTTTGTAGGAACTGCCTTCTTTATTTGTTTGACAGACTATGTACGGTGTGGCTAGATTTGTATAGCTATCCTTTGAGGGAGCAGTCTATTTATAGCAACAATATAGAAAGATAGATTTCCTTTTGAGGGAGTAATCTTTTTGTGAGAATTTTGACTCAAGGAGTTTGGAATTTGAAAGTCCCATATATTTATTTTTGAATTATTTTTTGGAATTTTAGGTCATGGACAAGACTATAAAGAAGGATAGGCTATTGTTATGAAGAAAAAACTATAGTACACAGGGGTTAGCTATGAAAGATGGGTTTTTAAGTGATGAATAACCATGGTATTCCATCTTGAAAAATACAAAAAGTATCCATGAGAATCATGCCATGAGTAGATTCATGATACTCATATTGAAGATAAGGCTGAAAAGTGATGGGAAATCACATGATTCTTCTTTAATCATTACCCCTTAAAATAGGTAAATGGAAGGTGAATGGTGCTCAATGGATGAGCGTTGAAATAGACAAAAGGTGATATAGGACTTTATTCAATAATAGAATGGTTGAAGATGCAAGGCATTGAGGGGATCAGGTTTAGGTTTACCTTCAAGTGAAGATAAAGGATAAGCACTTGATCCATAGGTATGAGTAACAATATAGGGTCCAAGCCAATTAGGAGCAAATTTTCCCCATTTACTTTTCTCCTCTTTTGTTACATGTTGATTTTCCTTGAGGACGATATCACTGACCTGGAAGGTTTGTTTCTGGAAACATTTATCATAGACATATTTGATACATTTTTTGTATATTTGGAGGTGATCAAGAGAATTGAGATGACATTCATCTAATAACTCAAGTTGTGCCAAAAGGTCCTAGAAAAAATCATAATTTTTGAACATATATTTGAGTGAAATACGAAGACATGGAATTTTGACTTTGAGAGGCATAAAAACCTCTATACCATAGACCAGAGAGAAATTTGTGGCATTAGTTGAGGTACAAATACTAGTACGATAAGCCCATAAGGAAAAAGGAATGTGTATGTGTCAATCCTTTCCAGTATCACCAACCACTTTCATAAGAATTTTGTTTAAGGTTTTTTTGGTTGATTCATCTTGTCCATTTGTTTGAGGGCAATAAGGTGAAGAAAAAATGAGTTGAATGCCAAAGGCATCACAGAATTTCCATAGTGTTTTGTTTTTGAATTATTTTCCATTATCAGTGATGAGGTGGTGAGGAATGCCAAAGTGACAAATGATGTGATGGCTAATACATTCATATATTTTCTCATATTACATAGAAATGAGAGGTATATCTTCTACCCATTTAGTGTAGTATTCGGTAACAGTAATAATCCATTGATGGTGTTTGGAAGAATGAGGATTGATCTCTCCAAAAATATCCAAACCCCATTAAGAGAAAGGCCAAAGGTCACGTGCGACTTGTAAGGCATGACTAGGGGTGTGATGAATATTAACATGTTGTTAACACTTCACACAATTATTGACATAGTCACAATAATCACGGTTTAGGGTTGGCTAGTAATAGCCTAGGAGAATAATTCGTTTAGCGACATCTAAACCACTGAAGTGACCCCTGCAAATTCCATCGTGAACTTCCTTGATGGTGTAGGGAATTTCATAATTGGTAAGGCATCATAAGAGGATACTATTAAAGTTGCATTTATAAATAAGACCACCCATAATGACATAGTGAGAGAGACTTTTAAGGTAGGATCATTTTCCATTGTGAGTAAGATTTGGAGGTTGAACAAAAAAGGAAAGGTAGTCAGAAAACTACTTATAGCAAAGGTCACATGGGTCGGTTTCAATATTTCCAACAAAGTTAACATCTCGAAATAGATAAGAAGGTGATTTCAACCTTTGTACTCCGATCTCTCCTGACTGGATGGGTCGGCCTATTGGTCGCACACAAACAATGTGCTCATAGGCCCAACAGTGTAATAAGTATGAACAATCCAGCGTCATCCTATGATTTTGCCTACAAGCCCATAGACCCCTGTATAGCTCCGCTAAATATGCAGGTGCCCATGCAAAAGTCACGTTCCTTTCTATCATCTCCCAAATAACACACATAAATGCCTTTGGAAATCTTCCCCCATCCGCCCTCGGTAACGCGTAATACCCTACCGCTATCATTAATATCACTGCTAACCTTGTCTCCTCAGGGTGTGCTGCATACATTATCCCATATGTGAATGACAAACCTCACTGTGTTAAATCTCGTGCGTATGGACCAAATACTGTTGTTATCGCTCCCCATGCCGCGCTAGGTAATGCCTGATATACTAGTTTTCCTGTAATTGGGAGTCTCAAAATATGGAACACATCTTCCAATGTTACTGTCATTTCCCCTGTTGGCAGATAGAAGGTATTTTTCTCAGGATTCCATCTTTCAATCAACGCCTGCAACATAGCATGGTTCCGTGTAATTCATGAATAATATCGGATCCCACTTAACCCCAAACGATTTATCAACATCCATTCAGCTGGTGTTACATCCGCTCGGATTCGTGACAACAGCGCTGGTACACTATCATTCATCCTTAGCCCTGCCTCTGCCTGCATACATCCAAATAACAAACAACCATTGAATTCCTCAAATCCCCCCCTGGTTTTTTCTCAAATTCTAGAAATTCCTACAGCAACCGGTATCGTTTACAGCTAACCAGTACCGGTTGAGTAACCGATACCGGTTATCCCTAACCGATATCGGTCACTGTTACTTTCATACACCTTGCCTAAAACAACCACCTACGAAAATAAATTGCTCGTTTATTCCTCTCTGTATACACAGACATACCCGAAACCCTTGATTACCTACCACGTAACACTCACCCCATTTATAACCCTTGTTATCATCTTTTCTTTCTCATATCTGCCCACATACTCTCCCCCATCTTATTCACAAAACATGCAGTAGTCAAATCACAAACAAAACGTTACCTCTTGGGTTGCAGTAGCTTGAGGTGGCCCTTGTCTTCCCTCTTGTCCCTGCCTGCTGGATGTTTCTCCTCGTCCTGCCATTATTACCACCTTTTTCAAACCTTCCTTTCTGTCTTTTGAATCTCATATCACAATCACTTTCCCTGTCTCTTTACTTCTAATCACTCAAATCTCTCATGCAATTACATGTCCCAGTCGTTAAAATAGCGTCGCATTCACGTATTTAACATCTTGCATGGCTCTCAAAATTAGAACTTAAGTTGCCACCCTAGTTTTTTTTTATTTTTAGAAAAGATCATACTTAAATAATCAGTATCGGTCATGTAACCGATATCGGTCTATAACTACCGCCATCGGTTATCTAACCGATATCGGTTACACACCTGCCCTTTTGAAACATGGTCTTTTCTTCATTTTTTTACCTAATTTTTGTCGCGCCCACCTCTTTTCCTGCATCACAACACCATTATCCATATTTGTCCATCCACCACACATATCATTACAATATCATTAACATCATCTATTTTACAAAAAACAAACCAGCCATCAGCTAAGGATACCAAACCAAAACAAAACAAAACAAAAAACTATCTATCTATACCTCATTTGAATCCAACTCATCAGATACATATATAACAATGTCACAAAACCAGCCCAAAACATGCAACATTTCATCATATAACACATCATCCATATATCAACATGTCAATTAAACTCATCATATATTCTATACCAAAAACCATTGACGAAATACTTAAAAACATTTTCAACACTGCATATGGATCAAAACATCATCTATATATATATATATATATATACAAGTTTTCAAATATACACTGTGCCATGCATCGGGGCCTCTATGATCTCATAATCCAACAAAGCCGGCACGTAGGCCGCAATAACTATCAATAATCTCGACTCGGCTCGCAGGCTGGTCCCTCATATCAAAAATATACTCGGCTCGCAGGGCGGGTAGACCAACTGTACAACCCGTACTCGGCTCGCAGGCCGGTATACAATAAATGAATGAATGAATAAATGAGTAATATGTAGGCACACAGGCCTCTATAAACATAACCGGTTCGCAAACCGGTGCCCATATCCAATATACAAATACAAAAACCATGTCAGGCTCCCTCAGCTCTCCCCTCCGCCCTCTGCACCTCTCCCCAATGGTCCCTGTGGTGCCTCTCGCCTCCTGTCTGTCACAGACATGCCGGCTGTGGCTGCACCTCCCTGAGATCTCTGGCTGTGAGAGGTCTCTGCTCTATGAGCTGCATAAGGCTGATACTCAACTCCGGTACCATCAAGAATATCCTGATAGTATTAGGCCTCCGCTCTAACCTCCATATAGCGCTCTCGAGCCACTGAAGGAGCTGGGGCTGGTCCCCTGGCACCTAATACTAATGCCCCTTGAGCCTGTGCTGGTGCCGCTGCTGGTGCCTGTGGCCGCGGTGGTACTGGTACCTGTGCTACTGCTGGTACTACTGCCTGTACCTGTACCTGAGCCTGGGCTAGCTGCCCCTGTAAGACCCCTATCTGTGCCTACGCAGCAGCAAGCTGCCCCTGTAAGAGCTGCACCTGACCCCTGAGCTGATCTCTCTCTGCCATCACAGCTGCCAAGTCTGGCTGTGCGGGCTGTGCTACCCTCGCCGCTCTCTGACCAACCCACCACACCATGTATGCTCCTGTACAACCAGCATCATCTACTGTGTCATCTGCTGGCCTCTCAGCAACCCAATCTGGATCCAAGGGCTGTGGTGTAGGCAGTGGGGCCTCTACATCATCCCTCCTGTACTGAGGGAAGGGAGGTGGCTCGTCCTGTCGTAGCCCCATCTGCCTGCGTACCCTCTCTAGGGGTATCCTCTCGTACTCTCCCGGCCTCCGTCCTGCTATCCAGAATGTGTACTTGATCAGACGCAACTGTAAGCGGGCTCCTCCACGAGGGTGATGACCTCTATAAGGTCTCCATACAATATCTACCGTTGTCAGGCCCTCTAATAAATGTCTGTAGTAGGCAACATCTCTCCCCGCAAGCACTGCTCGTGGCTGCCCCACGACTCCCAACCACCTCTGAAAGCCGTATCTGTATATAACCTGTGGCCCTGGCTGCTGGGGTAACCCTACTGGTCTGATGCATATGATGTGCTTATATGCCCAACAGTGAAGTAGAAAAGTCAAACAAATACCAAATCGCCGCATCCGGCGATAACCCCAGAGCTCTCTGTATAGCTACACCAGATACACTGGTGCCCACGCATAGCAAGTATGCTCCTCCACCATCTCAAGCAGCACCCCCATCAATGCCCATGGAAAACGGCCTCCCTCTGAGTCTGGGAGGACGAAGCAGGTGATCCCAATCATCATTAGCACGGCTAGTCGTGTCTCGTGTCGGTGCGCACGGTACATGTCACCATACCCGATACTCGCGCTGTGATCAGTAAGTAGCGTGGCTACATCTCCAAAAACCTGCAGGATGCTGTCCATCACCATCTCTGAATCTACCTGGAACACTTCCTCTCCCTCGATCGGCAGTCAAAGGATGTGATACACATCCTCCAATGTGATAGTCATCTCCCCAGTCGGGAGATGGAACACATTGGTCGCCGGATCCCATCTCTCGATGAGGGTGACCATCAGGATGTGATCTCTATCAATAGCTCTGTATCGCTGGACTCCGCCGAGTCCCACCTCGCGCATGATCGCCCAATTAGCCGCAGATACGTGTGGTCGCATCCGCACCAACAGCGGGGGCATCCTATCCTACATCGTCAACTGCTGACGTGCCTGCAAAACCAACCCACATCCATAGACCTACTCTTTATCACAACATCTACTTTACCCTCTAAACCCCCTTGTATCCCCCCGACCACACCCCAACTCTCTACCACCCCCCTCTAGCAACCTACCTTCAACCACCCAACCCAAAACCCACCCAACCCCAACCCATACAAATCCCATATCTACCCACAACTCAACCCACCCAAACCACTACCCGACCCAAAGCCCAAAATCTACCCAAAACAAACCAACCCAAAACCAAACCCACCCCACCCAAAACAAACCCCACCCACACCCCAAAACACACCAACACAAAACAAGCCCAACCCAAACCCAAACCCACCCAACCCCAAAACAAAACAAACCCACACAAACCCCCAATAAACCCACACAAGCCAAAGAAAAAACAAACAAAACACACCAAAACAAAACAACACAAACACTATGGACCGGTACCGGTCCCAAAAAACCGACCACAGGCCTCTTCCCACCGACGCTGGTCAACCACCAACCGATGCCGGTCAACCACACAGAACCCAGCCCCTAAAATTTTGCGACCGACATCGGTCACTGCCATTTCCCGGAGCCGAACCCCCGCGCGGCCCCCCACCCACATTTTTGCATTTTTCTACTTATCTACCCATCCAAACACCCTAAAAACATACCCACCTAGCCGCCTTGCCCTATTTTACCCATCTATCCTCTTCGTTTTTCAAATTACGTCCATTTACTCATTATTTTCTAAAACATGTAAATTCCTACCCAAACCCCCAATTTAGCTTAATACCATTCAAATGCACAAAATAAAGAGTTCCGAACCTACCCGAACGAGGACATGTCATCATGGTGGGATGGGTGGTGGTGGTCCAGCTAGTCCAGCCCCTTCTACTCCTCCTGCCTGTGCCATAGCTCTAATTCTGATCTGCTGGGTCCCCGGCCAATCAACTGCTACCTCCTCCTCACTCGAGCCCGTAAACAACTCACTCCTCTAGCAAAATAGCTCCACCTCACTCAATAAAACCTCCAATCTCAACTCTCCACGTCAGACAAATCAATTTGGTTTTCAAATAACACAAGTGACAATGACAAGCCGTATTTTTCTTTTTATAGGTTTTTCGCCCATAACCGATATCGGTTTCATTTTGCCCTAATGAACCGGTATCGGTCCCTTAACCGATATCAGTCATGTAGAATCGACATCGGTTTTTCTGCCAACTTTCCCCCAATTTTTTGCCCTTATTTACCATTTGCCCCTTTTTAACCACATATCGCCTATATCCACCTTTGTTGAACACCATTTGTTTACCTATTCAGCCTGACCCAAGGCCTCAACCTACCTATTCGGCCCAACCCAAGGCCTCAACCTACCCATTTGGCCCGACCCAAGGCCTCGCCCTACCCATTCAGCCCGACCCAAGGCCTCAACCTACCTATTCGGCCCGACCCAAGGCCTCAACCTACCTATTCGGCCCGACCCAAGGCCTCGCCCTACCCATTTGGCCCGACCCAAGGCCTCAACCTACCTATTTGGCCCGACCCAAGGCCTCAACCTACCCATTTGGCCTGACCCAAGGCCTCACCCTACCCATCCGACCCGACCCAAAGCCGCCACCCAACAACTTGGCCTAACCCAAAGCCTCACCCTAACCATCTGGCCCGACCCAAGGCTGTAACCTAACAACTTGGCCCGACCCACGGCCGTATCACTTCAATACCATACCCATAATCAACATTTTATTTTATCCATCCATCCTGTACCTTTTGTTCAATCGAGCTCACCTATTCGTGTTTTAGCATGATTAGGGTCCTTGACTTGATCTATCGACCAAATTTGCCTAGACCTAGACCGTGACGTTTATCTCAACCAAACCAACCATTTGGTACTGCCAAACACGCCTAAACGTTCCTGTACCTTACCTGTTATATACCTTGGAGCTACTTCCTATACCTTGGATACCAGGATTATATCACCCTTGTTTGGATAAACTATCGACCTTTGCCTATACATTGCTGGTTTGCTCGCCACATCATGTACCCTAGTCGCACTATTGCATTTCAACATGCGTCTACTGCCTTGGACTCCCCCCACCACCTTACCATCCTCTCTACAACATGTACCCTTTATCAACCCTATCCCTAATTTCCCGTTCACTCAATCCGTGATAGATTTGAGGGGGATTACCTATATCCTTAACAGGAGAAACCACTTCATATTATTGTCCGCGCAGCTTTACAACACAAGTTACACGACAATAAGGGGTTAATGTAGACACCAAATTCGTGTCTTATGACCCCTTGTGACCCGCATCCCATTTCGCAACCTAACCTCATTACCTAAACCTTACACAATTATTTATTAATTACCTTGTAATTGATAAATCCCCATCACCTCAACTGCCACCTCATTTTGCCACCTCATCATGACCTAGCCCTAACCCTAAACTAACCTAATTAAAACCTAAAACTTGGTCTACACCTACACCCATGACTAAGGACCCCTTTCTCACACCTAAAACCGACCTTCTAGTCACTTGACCAAGCCCGCAACTAATCTCTCGGGAGAAAAGCAGGGAAGGTGGGCGATTTTACTAAAAATAGCTTACTTTTTCCTTACCGATGCCGGTTCCTACTCGACCGCCGTCGGTTACGTAACCATCATCGGTTCCCTGTAAATGGGCTCCCCAAACCAAAAACAAAGGATCAAAATTTCATTTTTGGGTCAGAGGGAAGGATTTTGAATAAAAAAGAAGAGCATCAGGAGCGATCAAGAGAACCTAGATCTTTACTTGACTGAGCAGAGACAAGTGAAGAGACAAGGAGAATAAGCCAAAGACTGCAACTGGATACCAGAGCCCTGTGATACTCAGCTGATTTGATCTGCTGTGTGCCAGACCATCCTACCTCAGTTCTTCCTTTGCCATCAGAGCTCTTGGACCTGCATCTCCGTGAATAATCAGTAAGTTACATCTTGCATGTCCTCTTTAATAACATTTCTTCGACTTTTTGAATCATAAGTCCCCACAAATCCATTCTTGGATCCACTACCCAATGTGTCATTGCATCTAACTGTCATTCATCTACCTCTCATCACCCTATTTCCTAATATCACCTATATACAGCCCTACAAATAATACAACTACCAAATAACACCACCACCCCACAAAACAACTAACCTTCAGATCCTAGACTCTACTGATATCGGTCATCAGTAACCGCCATCGGTTATCAGTAACCGGCATCGGTTATACTGACTATAACCAATAACCAGCCTTTCCCCTACCCAGTTCAACAAAGCAATTTAATTGATATCTTATAGTCTTTTGTGTTAATTCATATTAGCAGGGGAACTGACCACCTTTGAAAGGAAGTTTTATATTTCCTTGGCCCAAGGCAGTTTCCTCATTTATTGTCTAATTAAAATCTGGTGGTCTTGTGTTCTTATTTGCAGGTAGTCCTTCCAAGACAAAAAGGAGTTCTTCGCAGTCAACCTGATCTTTCTCTAGGTACGCGCACATCATCTTGACATTCTACAGGTATTCCTCCTAGCCCCAACCCTTATCTGTTTCTAAAAGGAATGAAACATTCCGAGTGAAACATCACCTTCAATTAATGTTGTTGAGTGCCAGGATGACGACTCCATCCTCACTTACCTTGGTGCGGACAACTCTTATATTCAACGCGCCTTACCATTTGAGACGCAAACCATGTTGAATGAGATGACTATAGAAATCAACATCCACACAGAGGACAATCCTCACATTATGAAGATCAGACAATCTCTTAACGCATCAGAACAAACTACCTTCACTACCTTCTTGCGTGCCCATAACCAAGCTTTCGCTTGGTCCTACGCTGACATGCCAGGAATCAATCCTAACATTGTTGTCCATAACATTACTCTAAAACCTGACTCCAAACCAGTTAAAAAAACTGAGAAAAATGCATCCATGCATTGCCCTCTTGGTCAAGGAAGAGCTTCAATGACTCCTTTCTGTTTCCTTCATCTTACCTATTGACTATCCTCAATGGATTTCTAACATCGTACCTGTCACTAAAGTGATAGGGGGACTTCAGATATGTATGGATTTTTAGGACCTTAACCTCTCTTACCCAAAGGATGACTTCCCCCTACCTAGTATTGATCAACTTGTTGATCTCACTGTAGGCCATGAGATGCTTTCTCTCATGGATGGCTTCTCGGGATACAATCAAATTTTGGTAGCCCCGGCCGATCAACATAAAACCACCTTCATTACTCCTTGGGGAACCTTCTGCTATCGTGACATGCCATTTGGCCTTAAGAATGCTGGTGTGACCTATCAGTGGGCTATGAATTACATTTTTCATGACATTATGCACACTATCCTTGAGGATTATGTCGATGATCTTCTTGGCAAATCTAAACATCGAAGTGAACATCTCGATGTTTTAACCAATATTTTTGATCGCTTGTTACAATAATGCATTCATCTTCAACCAAAGAAATGTGTCTTTGGTGTCCTTTTGGGAAAACTCGGTTTTATCGTCTCTTTGTGTGGCATTGAGGTTGATCTGGAAAAATTCAAAGCTATCCTAGAAATGCCTCCACCCACTAACCTCAAATAATTGTGTAGTTTACAGGGAAAACTCCAATCTATCCTATGTTTTATCTCACAACTCTCGGATCGATGTCAACCTTTTCATCATCTCCTTAAAAAGGACATTGTCTTTCAATGGAGTGAAGAGTGCCACCAAGCCTTTGAGGCTCTTAAAGCCTATCTCTTGTAGCCACCCGTGCTTATCCCACCTCAGGACGATCGCCCTTTCTACCTTTACCTTTCTGCCACCGACCATGTTGTAGGAGCCATGCTCATACATTATGACTCTAAGCATCGAGAACAAGCAGTTTATTACATAAGCCATACTCTTTTGGATTACGAGACTAGGTATACACATGTAGAAAAGTTGTGCCTAGCCCTATCATTTGTGGCCACCAAACTCCGACATTACCTCCTGAATCACAAAACTTTTTTCATCACCAACGCTGACCCCATACATTATATGTATGCCAAACCTCATCTAAACCAATGCATCACCCGATGGCTTATGTTACTCGCCGACCTTGACCTTGAGTTTGTACACCAAAAATCAGTTAAAGGACAAACTATCATAGACCAACTCACGGAATCCCCTTTACCTGGGGAACAATTTACCAATTTTACTTTCCCTGATGAGCTCATCGCAACTCTTTCACTTAGTGATGTGTCATATCCAATGACCCTTTTCTTTGATGGATCTAAATGCCAGCGCGGTGGAGGGGCAGGCGTTGTTCTCATTCCTCTTGAAGGTGAACCTATGCCTCTTTCATTCAGGCTCGATTTCCCCTACACTAACAACACGGCAGAATACGAGGCCCTTGTTTTGGATCTCCATGTTGTGTTACACTTAGGTGTGAAGTCTATTAACATTTTTGGCGACTCTCAATTGGTAGTCAATCAAGTTATGGGCATCTACCAATGTAAAAATGAGGAACTTCAAAAGTAAAAACATTACGTGGATTCACTTTTGACCTTATTTACTCATTATTCTATCCAAACCATTCCCCGCTCAACTAATAAATTTGTGGATACTATGGCTTGCTTGGCCACGAAAATTCCTGCCTCACCAACTGACTCTGACATATTTGTCTTGGTCTAACAAATCTTTGCCCCATCTTCCTCAGTCCCGGACGTTTGTATGGTAAATAATGTATCTGCTAATTCGTAGGATACCTGGTATCACCAATTTCACGACTACCTTACAACCTCTATTCTCCCACCTGACCTTACTAGTAACAGTAAACGTGCTTTTCTTAAAAGTGTTTCTCGTTATGTCATCATGGGGGGACTCCTCTATAAAAATGGCTTCGATGGTATCCTCCTTCGCTGTCTAACTAGTGCTGAAGTCACTCATACCACCCAACAAATCCATGACAGACTTTGTGGCGGGCACTTTAGTGGCCTCGCCATGGCCAAGCGGATCCTTCGCCTAGGATATTATTGGCCTACTATCAATAAATACTACTGCAAATATGTTAAGTGTTGTTTTATGTCTCAACAACATGCCAACCTTCAACATACTCCTAGCCACCCGTTACAGGTCGCACGAGATCTTTGGCCTTTCTCACAATGGGGTTTAGACCTTATTGGTGAGATTCACCCGCCTTCTTTTCAACGTCACCATTGGATAATCACAACAACCAAATATTACACTAAATGTGTGGAGGCCATTCCACTCATTTCAACCAAAAAAGAAAAAATCGTAGAGTTCATCAACCATCACATTATCTGTCGTTTTGGTGTTCCTCATCACCTGATAACAGATAATGAAAAATATTTCAAAAATAAGTTGTTACAAGACCTTTGTGACAACTTTGGTATCAAACTTATCTTCTCATCACCTTACTATCCACAAGCAAATGGTCAAGCCGAATCTTCTAACAAAACCCTAACCAAAATTCTCATGAAAGTCGTTAACGATTCTGGAAACAATTGGCCTGATCACATCCCCTTTGCCCTTTGGGCTTATCATACCAGCATTCGTACCTCCACTAATGCCACACCATTCTCTTTGGTATATGGTGCCGAGGCTATTTTACCTCTCGAAATATAAATCCCCTCCCTAATAATTTCTCTCCAGGATATTCTCACCAATGATGATTTCCACCAAAAGCGGTTAGCCCAATTAGAGCTTCTTGACTAGCATCATCTTACAGCTCTTGACCACCTTCAAATCTATCAAAAGTGCATCAAGCGTGCTTATGATAAGTGAATTCATGAGTGTACCTTTCAGATTGGTGATCTTCTCCTCAAAGAGAATCAACATGTGACCAAACTAGAAAAGAGCAAATGTGGAAAATTTTCTCCTAATTAGATTGGGCCTTACATTATCACTCACACTTATGGATCAGGCACTTACCATTTATCTTCACTTAATGGTAAACCTAAGCCTAAACCCCTTAATGCCTTACATCTCCAACCATTCTTCTGTTGAATTTAGTGTTACATCACTTCCTATCTACCTTACGCTCGTCCCTTGAGCTCATTTACCACCCCATACACCTTTTTTTTGTCATGCATCTCAAAGTAAAATCCAACCCACGTAGTTTGATCATCACCTCCTCTTAAAGATGCCTTCTCCTTTTTAGTCTGGTCCATGACTTAAAAGTATCAAAATAACAAGTTCTCAATTATACAATTCTAGGATATTCTTGAGTCAAACTTCCTGCAAAACTAGATGCTTCATGTCAAACAGACATCTAGACCTCTAAGCTATAAAATAGACTATTCCATCGAAGGAAAACTATGTGTAAAGCTGCATCTGCTCTTATAAACTAGATTGTTCCCTCAAAGGATAGTTATGTGTAAAGCCACATCTACTACTATAAGAAGACTGCTCCCTTGAAGGACAGCTATACAAAGTCAGCCTCTATCAGAAGCTTCTCACATTGATCAACTTTGTGAAGACCTCAAGAACAAAAAAATGCATATCCCATATAGACTTCCCACACTGATTAGTCTATATCCTAAAAAATAAAATCAGTATCTAAAAGTACTTTTGAGTCATGGACTTTTCTATTTTGGTTTGGTTCTCTTCCGTCAAAATAATCACCTTATAACAAGTTCTCTGTGCTCCAGCCATACCATCCACCTCACCTCACCATTCTTCACAATAAAAAAACTCAAGGGATGTGTGTATATCTGATATATTGTGATTATACAACTCTTTTCACCTATCAACTTCTCACCTATGCAAGGTACCTAGGGATTCAAACTCATCCTATGATAATATGTGATTTCTTCAGCTCTTTTCAACTATGGGACATTTTTTGCCTCTTTTACCGGAATCTGGGATTATATGTTGACCTTAATCAGGACACGGTTCCCTTATGCTTGGGTAAGCTAACCCTCACTTCACCTATACCTTACGAACTCCAACAACATTACCCTACCAACATCAAAATTTTACCAACCAACAAATTGCCTAAACACAACCAAATTACCTAAAATCATCTCTCCCTGGTCCTAAGGGAGAACTACATCGGTCTGAGGCCCCTCCTTACTTTGTACAATGGGTTATCTAGGCAGCACTTAGGAGACATGGGGTCTCCCAAGGTTAGCTCGACCATCCCATACCATAACCTATCATGTGTTGTTAAAATATAAATAATTTCACATATTTATATTGATAACACTCACCTTGGTCTTTTATCAATTCAAAACATTCAAAACACAAAAATTCTTATTATTATTGTAAACTCAAACCAACATACATATTCAGTTTTATTTAGATGTTAAACAAATACATCTTCTCTATCATCGATGCATAGGTCGGCATCCTTATTTATTCTTCTACCCCTATGAAATTCACTTAGACCCTTGCGCCTCATCCTGAACCAAGTGGTGATCATGATCATCGACACTGATCACCTGGCCTCTCCATCCTCAAAGGTGCCACTACTATTAGTTCCTCCCACTGATCTGCCAATCTCTCCTGTAACATATGAATACGCCTTCTTACATGGAGGAATCTTGCCTCTAGTCTCTCCACTCGTGACTGCAAAACTGCTAAGAATCTCGTTGTCTCATTCACTTGCATTTGAATCTGGTGAACTAAACCCTGCAGGTGATCTCTCTTTTCTGTAATCACAGCTATTTCAGGATGATCGGCCCTCTCATGTGTACCTCGCAGCTCTGTTACCCACCATAATCTATAAGCCTCTGTTACTCCTGCATCCATTACCCTGTGATCGGCTGCTGTCTCTTCTGGTCCCTTTGGAGGTGTCAGCCAGGGAGGTGAGAATGATGCCTCGCTATCAATCCTCATGTATGGTCTATAAGCCATGGGTATATCCTGAACAAATCCAAATTGTCGCCACATGCGATCTAGTGGAATCCTCTCGTACTCACCTTTCTTATGTCCTGTGATCCACCTCAATCGCTCTACACCCCTCAAATCCTCAACTATGTTCTCCATCACCATATAGTCTCATAAGGACTCCAACAAATATCTGTAATCGTCACCATCTCCCACATTTTCCTATAATACTTGACGTCATCTTTCACAGCCTCAAATCTCGCCTCTTGCTCTGTCTAGACCCATCGTCTGAATCCCAACCTCTGTACTCTTGTATCTCTTCCCTGGAGTGGTCGGCCTATTTTTCGCACACACACAATGTTCTCATAAGCCCAACAATGTAATAAATATGCACAATCCAATGTAGTCCTATGATTTTACCTGCAGGCCCATAAACCCCTGTATAGCTCCACCAGATATGCCAATGCCCATGTGAAATTCATGCTCCTTTCTATCATTTCCCCAATAATACACATCAATGATTTTGGAAATCTTCCCCCATCTGCCCTCGGTAATGCATAATACCCTACCGCTATCATTAATACCACTGCCAACCTTGTTGTCTCAGGGTGTGCTGCAAACATTATACCATAAGTGAATGTCAAACCTCATTGTGTCAAATCTCATGCAGCTGGACCAAATACTGCTATTATCACTCCCCGCAACCACCCAATCGGACCGACCCAAGGCCACAACCCACTAATCGGCCTGACCCAAGGCTGCCACCCACCAATCGGCCCGACCCAAGGCCGCAACCCACTAATCGACCCGACCCAAGGCCGCCACCCACCAATCGGCCCAACCCAAGGCTGCAACCCACCAATCAGCCCGACCCAAGGCCGCAACCAACCAATCGGCCTGATCCAAGGCCACACCAATTAAGTACCTTGACCAAGACCCACAATTTATGATTCTATCATGTAGCTGTTTGTTCCATCGAGCTCACCTATTCATGTTTTAACATAACTAGGATACTTGAATTGATCAGCCGACCAACATTTCCTAGACCAAGACCGTGCTATTTATCTCAACCAAACTGTAACACCTTGGACTGTAGTTACTTCCTCCTGAGCATACAAGTGTTGATATGTGATTTCTTTTGAAAGGATGTGTTCCCTTGATTGAGAAGTCATGCTTGATATGTACTGTATCTTCTTTACAAATTGCAGATCTTTGATTGAGTCGGAATATGATTAGACTCTTTTATTTCTTTCATTTTACACCTGAGTATAATCTAATCTTGGAATGAATTATGGAGTTATCCATCTATAAGACCAAGCCTTGGATTAGTGGTATTGATCCAAGTGGTGCTTTAAGCTTATTCGTGATGAATCAAAATTATAGACCTTAAGCAAGTTGCAAGGTCTAGATGCATTGAATAAGCTAGTCCAGAGTATAACTCAGGTTGATCATGTTAAATGAACTGGTGCCCGATATCGTGATATATCTGGAAGGTCTTGATCGTGGACCAGGTAATAATTCAGTTACATAAATTTCTATAGCCTATTGGCAGTACAGAAGTGAACCCTGTTCGTGAATGTATGTTGAAGGTTCTTTTTCTGAGCATTTGAAATATTAGACCTAACTGAATTTGTTAAGGTTAGTAACCTAAAACTAAACCTAACCTATGGGTTAGATTAGTGTTAATCTAACCTAGACCTAGGCTAAGAGATAATGTTCTAAGTTAGTATCTATGCGCTAAGAGGTTAGACTAGGTGTTATCCTAAATCCTAACCTAAGTTACTAACCTAACTATTGAACAAGGAAGAAGGGGACATATGGAAAGGTGCGAACCATGGGTGGTAGTTTCTATGTCATCAAATGCATGGATAATCATGAGGCACAGGTAATTTGGTGGAGGTTTTTAAAACGGCTAACTTGAGCCGATGTGGCAGGTCGCCAAAGTTGGAAATGGTCTTTGATGTGCATTTGTCCATTGCCAACTATGGCGGTCGGCGGCAATGGAAATTTAGCAGGAAATTTGGAGTAAATGTCATTTATGAACTCGGTCTTCGAGCTCGGGTTTCACGGGAAGGCATGCAAAATGGAAAGTTAATGGTTTGTTTGGTTTTTCAAGCGCTCTAGTTTTCCCTCTGTTTGATCACTGGTTCTTCGCACTAGTCTTCTTGGAGTTGCATGGCAAGTATGAGCGTAACTAGCTCTTTTCTCTGGCAAGGAAAATTTATAAGTCATGGTAATAGAAAATTTTTGTTAGTGGATCTAACTTGGAAAAGAAGGAGAAGGTTCGAGCTCTTTCAGTGGTCTGCTTCGAAATCTTAAGCAAATAACCAGGCATGTTAGGCCCTAACCTTTAAAAATATTGCTTTCTTTCAAGTGATTTCATTAGAACAACTCTGTTTAGATGATTTATGGCTTTAGATGATTTTATGGTAGCTTCGGGTGATTTTGTTACTGTATCTTCTTGTTGTTCGATTTTTCAAGTTTAACCCTTGATGGGTGTGTGTTGTATTTCAAACTGCTGCTCCATTTTATTGTGTTTTACATTCCGGCGTAAGTCTGTGAAATGTATGCTCGAAAGATACTTGACCTGATCTGTGAGAACCCAAGTATTGTTCCCTTGTTGGGTTCAGGCTTCAGTTGATACTTGTCATTGATGCTTGTGGTCGTTACTTGTCGGTTAAGATACTGTTGGACTTTTGATTGATGTTCAGTATATCTCGACTTCCTTGTAAGTTCTGTCGTGGTTATTATGGATAGTGGATACAGAATCTTGTTGGATTTTGCTATGATATTTAGGTGATATTGAATGGAGAATTGACTGTGTTTCAGTATTTATTGCGACCCTGTAGAAGTTGTTTCTCCATTCCTTGTGTTGTAATTGCGGGATTTTAACTCGATGATAGTTGCATTATATTTATTGTATTCAAAATGACTCTGTGGAGTACATTGAAAGATTCGTATAGTATGGACCACTGTTGAAGGTTTATATCTTTGAATATTGGTATTTGATTTTGTCGGAGTCTTGAAGGAGTAACAGGTAATACGAACTCTGTTATTTTGTAATGAATTTTTGGTACAGACTCTTTGGGTGTATTTTTATGTTTCCTTTCTGTGTAAGCTTAAGCGAAAAATATTGAGGAGGCTCAGTTTGGATTCCTTGTTACGAAATCAGTATTTAGCTTTTGTGTAAGCCTGATTTTGAATGGTTACCATTGTTGGCACCGTTGGAATCATTAACTATTATTTATCTTGTATATTGTTGTTTAGATTCAGTTGAATCCTTGATAGGTAGCTATAGTATATGCCTCTATTTAAGCTGATTGGTACAGTTGTTGTTTTTGGCACTGTTGGGTTCCTTGAGTATAGATAGATATCATGTATCTTGGCTCTATGAAAGTGGGTCGTGAATACCATACTTCAAATTCTGAATGCGTCCAGATGTGAATACGGTATATTATGTTTCCTTTCTGATTATTCTAGTTAGATGAGGCTGTGCATGTTGCGGGAATGTTGTAAGATTATCTCTGCATAGTCTTAGGGAAACATCAATTGCTTAATGTCAAGAAGTCCATTGTTGACTACGATAAAATAGAAGTTCTTTGATTTCGACCTTGGGTCGAAAAGCCTTACAGTGTTTAGTAAGGACTAGAATGGGCTGTAGGTTGATGTAAGAGATTTTTGGCGTGTTACGTCTTCTGTCACATGGATATCAATTCTTAAGTTTAATTAAACTTAGGAGTTGTCGACTGCACCTTAACAGGCAATGGAGGTGATTATCTTCTTGTTTGTCACTTCGTGTGAGAGGTCATGCAAAGTCTGTTTGGTAGATAGTTATCACTGTTGGTGTGATAGCTTCTGTACAGTAGTTTGTTATATTTTAAACCTTAACAAAATAGTGGTGCTTTTGGTGGTCTCGTCTGATTTATTCGCATGTGTTTAAGGTGAATGCTTTGCTCTTGGAAAGACGGTACAGTCATGAGCTAGTTCTGAGGGAAATATGTATGATCATTTATTTCTCTTCTGTCGTAAAGTATATGTTGATATATATATTTTTATCTAACTATTGGAACTATTTTAACTACTACTGATATCGTGGGTTGTTATGATATTCTTTTTAATAAGATGAATGTAATGATCTGTCTGATGTTTCCTATCCTGGGGATTCAGATGGATAGTTGTCTCAGATACTTTCGTTCTTCTTGATCCCTAATATTTTGATGAAATATGTTTACTTGTTGGGTGAATTGATCTCATTTAAACAGGGTGTTTGATGAAAACAATTGATGGATTGCAATTGTTTTAAGAGTTAGTGCTTATCATGCTTAGTTCATCGAACTGACCCATGTTGACAATTTTTGCAGATGGATGCCGTAAGTGGTAAAAGCACGCAGATCTGATAGGATGATCAGATTGTTTAATTTGATTTTAAGTTGAAATACAGCTTGATTTTCTAAATGTACTACATGTGGAAAGATGTTCTTTTTCCATAGAGTATTGTATCAAGTATGCTGAATGCATAAAATGTATTTGTTTAGCTTTGAAATGAATGGAAATAAATATTTGTTACTTATGTGTTTGTATTCTTATATGATAGTTTGACTTTCTTTGGTTCAAAAACCTGGAGGGCATTGTTATCATTGTAAAATTTGGAGACTTTTGTGATTATTAATGTAAGCTTGCAAGAATATGTGACTGAATACTTATGATTGTTTAGCAATTCTAGTATGTTCTATCTAAAGCTAAATTGAAATATAGATCACTGTCTTTCTGAAAGATAGGGTTAAAATAAACCTAAGCAGAATGCTAAACAAGCTGAATTAAATTATTAATCCCTAGTCTTGATTAAGCCAGGACAACATTTAATTGGATTCTTAATCATTATATCTTGATACTTATAAGTACGATATAAATTCAGTAATGAGAACTGAAATAAACCAAAAAGGGGTTCTGTTGGCAATCACATGTGAAGATTATGGGTTACTGTCCAATTTCGTTGATTTAGAATTATGTATATTCTATGAACTCCTTGATGGAACCTTAGTCTTAATAACGTCTTTGTGTAAAGGGTTTTATTAAGAAAGGTCATTCTAAGGTGAGCAACCCAGGGATTGGGAAAGGCTAACCTTAGGGGAACGTCTTTTAATATAATTTAACTCAGCGTATGTAACACTTTTTAATAAGTAGATCTTTTCGAGGCGGATTTAAAGGTTGACGGCACAAGTCAACTATAGGGTTGTACCTCCGAGAAGGTTAGGATCTTCTTGAAGATACAACAATGCAGGTGTCTTGTGACGACACCCTTTGCATTGATCGATAAGATTTACACCTTGATCTCGAACAAGTTACTCTGGGACCGATTAGGAATGTGGTCACGTTATAAGGCTGCCTAGGAGATTCGGGGTATCTTGACACACTGGTTTAACTAGGGTTGAACCAGTATGTCATCGTATCCCTAGTCCTCGTGGGCATCCATATAACGTTATCACCTTACTAATCTATTTCCGAGTGAATATTTTGGGATAGGAGGGATTGACAGAAGTCAGTATAAGACATCCTATATAACTTAGGAATGGGGTGTAAGACGTATTCCAGATTGACAAGTATGTCGTTAAGGAATACGAGACATAAGCAGTATGTTTCAAATCTTTGGCCAAAGTATCGCAAGCTGCTGATTGCGTTGTCCTAATTCACCTAGTCTAAGGGATGAGATGCCGATGAATAATGGTAACAATTATTCAGATAGGTTCCTTGGACAGAGCATTCTGAATCCCAGAATAGGGAAGAGAACCGCAAGAGTAGTGTGTTAAATAAAAACACCAACTCTTATTACTCATGAATAGATCGGTAGATCACCGAAACCCACTTATCATTTCAAACAACGTAGAGCATTTTATAGTATAAGATATCTTGTTTATATCTTATTTTTTCTATAGGTAATCTTATTTATAGTTCACTAAACAAATAAACACAACGCATATATTGATATTTTTGTGATAATGTAGTTCATCATTTGTGTCATAAACGATTCTCTCTTTTTAATTTCCAATCAATATTTTATCATTTTATAGCTTAAATATCATTTTATCGTTTTATCATTAGATCATTTTATAGATTATTTTTTATAGTTTAAAGTTGGTTTGTCATCATATAGTTCATGTTGTAGTTTATCATTTTGAATCCATTACCACATTGCATATTTTGTCATTCTATAGCTTAATTCATGGTTCCTCATTTCAATTCAGAGTTTAATAGTTATTTCATCATTTATTTCATAGTTTAGTTTATCTTCTAATTCATATCTTGCTTATTATAATCACATACGAAGATCAAACTACTTTTTTAATAAGATCAATTTTCCGTGCGTAAGGATTTCTTTTTCACACAAATATTACAATATTTGTTATCATCTTTCTTGTATCTTTTTAACCCACATACATTAATTATCTTATAAAATTTTGTAGGAAAAGTCTACGAACTTGCAACCCCTAAATTATGCTATCAAAAACGGATTGCTAAACCAAAACACGCCACAAGTCTCTTCTCACCAACCCTGTCTGCAATCTGAATTGTACAATTTTAGGGTCCTCAGACATTCCTGGTCACCGATTACCACCTTCAAACACCATTCACCTAGATAAGAAGAAAATCACTTTCTAATATTGCTTTGAGCCTAAACTTTTCTTGCTTCAACTTGCTTCCAGATAAAAAGGAAAAGTGTTATATAGGTATTCATCATTTTCTCTATTTTCTCCTTTTTCATTGTAATTCCCTTTTCTTATGTCCTCATCGAACATAAAATTTGGATTTGGGTTAACAAAAAACTTTCATTTCTCATCCTACTTACCCATATAGTTTAAATAGGAGGTTTAATCTTTTGCATCACACATTTTACCACACATTACCTGAAACTTCACAAACCAATTAACACATCGAAACATTCCTTTCACCTGGTTCATTGATTGGGATTTGATCACCGAATAGGAAACTATTTCTAACATTTCCTAGCCATAACTTACTTGAAACCAATTTTTTTTTACCTTCTTCTAGGTCCTCTTGTAACTATCTTCTTCTCACAAGTGTTCTTAATAAAAAATAGAACTACTTGCTTGATTTGTCTGGATAAAATTTGTTTCATGCTTGTAGTCACTTGCTTAGCTACTAAAAGAATGTAACAAAATTTTGTGTCTACCAGTTCTTTGCATCAATAAATATCTATAGTGTCATCATCATTATCTTTGTTTACCTCCCTTATAGACAAAATAAACCACTTATTGATATTTCTCACGCAGATCCTCTCACTGACACCCTCAAAACCTAGGCAAGACACAATTTGCTCCTCTATCACCAACATGTCTCGTCAAAACCAATTACTCCAATATCTATTAGATCAAAACCCTCTAGACCACCACTTTTCCCTCATGATGATGTACACTTTCAAGAATTCCTAGATTCCAACACAACTTCTCTCCAAGGTTATCTACTATGGAAATATATTCATCTTCCTCTAAAGACAACTTTATTCATATCAAACTAACCCTTAACTAGACTATTTTCAGTAAATGAGTTCTTTGTGGCTCACCTTTCCTATTCTTATACCAATTTCTCAACCCACCAGACCACTCAGATAGTCACACCTATCCCCCGCAATCTTCCTTCAACTAATACAACCATTAACACTACCCTTCCTCTCGTGTCTTCAACTGTTATTACTACCATTGTCCCCACTCACTACGTCCCTACATCAAAGCCTATACTTGAATAATATAATCCCCTTACTTGCCATGCCATCACATCTCAGTCCCTCTTTACTAATGTTATGCAACATCCAACACCACATTTGTTTCATCAACAACATTAACCTGTGCATACCCATATTCTTGCCCAACATTTACCCTAGCAACCTATTCAATCCCAACAATCGTATTATCTTCCTATCTCCTAACCACAATTTTATCAACAAAATCTCCTCCAACACAATTTTTAGCATATAATCATCCCCATCCAATCCCTCAAACACCCACTCATGCATGGGTTCCTCACCAAATTCCTTCCCCAACATCCAATACGTAACCACCTCAATTAATCCCTCAACAGGCTCTCTCCAATGATCACATCCAGGATTTAGCAAGAAGGTTAAAAAACCTCAAGGAAACCACCTTAGGAACGAAATTATCATTATCATATGAACATATATGCAATGAAGCCATTCACCCATTTGTACCCATCAAACCATATCCTCCACATTAGGAATTTCCCAAATTCACCTAATTTAATAGCAGAGATGATCCTCAACATCATATCCATGCATTCAAACACTCATGCTACCTTATTACACATGACCAAGAATTAATGTTGCATACCTTTCCCATGTGTTTGGTTGGTCCTACCCTAGATTTGTACAACAATATACCCCAACATTCTATATTTTCCTTTTACTACCTTGCACAACTATTCCTAGAACATTTCTCAATTAATATTGTGCGTAAAGTAACCATTAATGATCTCTATACCATCAGAAAATTCAAGGATGAATCCATCATGGTCTTCATCACCTGATGGAGTAACACCATAAATTAGTTATCTTTGCCTCTTCCACAGACCAATTTTATTGAAAATTTTTCACAGTCATGTGTGAAGCACATAACTTCTACATTACATATCTAATCTTTCCGAACTTTTGATGAAGCCTTCACATGGCTCGAAAGCTTGAGACACATGCCCCCTAAACAGGGTTACTTAAAATTGAGGCTGAATAAATCTAAGAATGAATTCACCAACTCATCTACCTGAAATTACCAATCAAAGGCAGCGACCAATGTTGTAATTGTTAAATCATCCCTTTCCTCCAAACCTATTACGTGGATTCAACAAGTTATGGGACCGAAACCCAAGTATACTCCCCTTGGGGAGTCATATAGCACAATATTCAAAAAATGTATGGCCATCAATCTCATCCCACTTCACCCCATCTGACCAGTTGATGAGTTTAGACCCAAAACCACGTGGTATCAATAAGACCACTACTAGAAATTTCACCAAATTTGAGGACACGATATAGAGAGGTGTCAAACCTTCAAGTGGACAATACTAAGGCATCCCCTAACTAACCACTTGAAATATTTAAGAAACCATTCCCCAACCATGCACCAAAAATTCAAGCCACCACCCCTTCTACATCTCAAACACCTATTGCTCATGTCATAAACACTCTACACACTATTGGTCAAGATCCTAGCCCATTCAAAAATTCAGCACCTTCATCAAACATCACATCCACCTCTCTAGACATTTTTCCTACATCCAAAAGTTCATCAACACTTATTCCCATATCTACACCAATCATACCTACATCTATTTCGACATCTATTCCCACATCCATACCTACTTTCAAATATATCACATCTTCCTAATTCACAGGTATATCAATGATGCCCGTTGAATTATTTATAGAACAACCATCCCCCTCCCATCCTATACCCACCACTGATTCAAAACCTATATATACCTCATCCACTCCATCATCCACATCTATTCCATCCTTACCCATATTACCATCCATAGATACAATCCCAGTTCTTGTACCTACCACATCAATAATTGAAACCAAATCCACATCGTCCTCCCCTCCTACATCATTTGAAGAACCTTTGAAAGCAATTCAACTTATGATTACTTCAAATGATCCTTCTAGCTCATCAGCACAACCAAATCAATCTTCACTTTTCTTAGATTCCATAAAACAAATACTACCTCCTACGCCTATATCAGCACCACCTTCAGATCCTCTGGTGGAAATTTTTGTCGTTCCTCCTAAGGACGCAACCTCTCAAATAAAATCCACAACCATTAATACATTCCCTCAAAAATCCCTTATACATTCCTATAAGGAAATTAATATTCCTTCCTCTAAAAATTCCAACATGACCGACACCCACTCAAGAACATTTCATTAAAAAAATCATTCAACACTATGGCATCTACCCAATACCAAAACTGAATTTAGACCATCAACACATCAACATACTCAAAAAAATTTCTCAACATCCAGATCATCTCAAACATCCACTTATTCTCCAAAGACCAAGATATTCTGCAAAGACAAAGCACCTCCTAACTCTTTGGTTAATTATGTATGGAGGTCGTCTGACACTTGTTACAAATTTCTGCAATCACACTTCCACCTATTAGGGCCTTTGACCCCAATAGAAAAAAGCCACCGTAGTTTAATTCCAACATTTTTGTGCATATCATCGTACCCCTAGACACGATATTGAAAATTGCAGAGAATTTCAAGCCATTGTTCATAACTTCATTAAGGAAGGATACCTCCTTGCCAAACCAAACCAATCTCTTCCTTCCACTTCAAAATCCGCACCTTTGAACTCATATATTAAAATGTAAATGTCACCTTGTTCTTCATGAACTTTGCACACCATTTCACCTCTTGGGTGGGGAATGAAGATTCTTCTAAAGAGGATCCTTCATTTTCATCAAATCTTGTTTGAGTAACCACTCATTCTGGTCCATGTGACCCTAAATCATACACCAATACTAAAACTAAAACCAAAACACCAAAACCTCAATACAATCCACCCCCATCCTTAGCATCCAAATCAACTCATACATCAACATCCCAAACATACACATCTAAGACTTCCAAATAAAAGACATCTCACAATGATAAATCCAAATCCAAACAATCCAATCCTCCCACCAAATTTGATTTTTATTACAAGACACATAATCTACCCATCCAATGTACATCCTCACCTAAATCCCAATCCAAACAATCCAATCCTCCAATCAAATTTGATTTTTCTTCCAAGACACATGATTTACCTATCCCATCTACATCCGTACCTAAATCCAAGCCAAAACATCATGTTAAAACCCATAAGAGTTATCTTCCTCTTGAAACTTCGATCAGGTCCTACATAGATATCCTTCAACATTTAACTTGAATATCTTCCATCACACTTCCTCCTATTAGATCATTTAATCTACATAATAATAAACCATCGTGGTTTGATCCTAATTGCATTTGTGCCTATCATCGTACTCCAAGTCATGACATTGAGCATTGTAAGGCCTTTTAGACAATTTTCCATAATATTATTGAGAAATAAGATTTCCTCATTTACGGAACCATTCTTCCTCCATCCACCACAACCAATCCAAATCCAATTCCTAATCCCCATCCACCAAATTACTAAATCTCATCCTTCATCTACATCATCCCTTACATTCCTCCTAAAGAGATCCTCCCTTGTTTATTGATACTTTTGGTTTTTCTAATCACCCTTGTGATCCTCGACCATCTATCCAATCCAAGTTCAAGCCAATCTCATCTAAATTCTTTCGACATCCACATCTAATTTTTCTATAGTGATATAATCTCTTTCGCTAGGGGAGCAGCCTCCCCTCATCCTTGAGCATATCATATGTATTAACTATCTAAACAACACCCTTGATGCTGGGGGAATTCACTCCTTGACATTGTTTTATTTATCTCATCCAAATCCATCTAATCCAAAGCAATCTTGTCCAAATCTTCATCTCATTTTAAGTCCACTTTTGTGGCCATATTCGTCTATCCCTTAGGGGACCATTTATTTTCATCTTAAGTCCACTATTTTGGACATGTTTGTACTTCCCTTTAGGGACCATTTTTCCATCCTTTTTATCAAAGCCCCCATTTGTGGCCATACTCATGCTTCCTTTGAGGAACCATATCTCCATTTTTTATCCAAAGTCCACCATTGTGGCCATGTTTGTCCTTCCGTTGAGGGACCATGTTTCCATGCTTTTCATCAAAGTCCACCTTTGTGGCCATACTCGTGCCTCCTTTGAGGCACCATATCTCCATATTTTTTTTAATCTGAAATCCATGTTTGTCCTTCCATTGAGGGACCATATTTGAACCCTTTTCAGTCAAAGTCCACATTATGGCCATACTCATGCCTCCTTTGAGGCACCATATCTCCATCTTTTTTTATCCAAAGTCCACCATACTGGCCATGTTTCTCCTTCAATTGAGGGACCATATTTCCATATTTTTCATCAAAGTCAACCTTTATGGCCATGTTTATGTCTCTCTTAGGGGCACCATATTTTCATCATAAGCCCACCCTTGTGGCCATTTTTTGTCTCATTGGGACACATATCTTTTTCTCACTTATTCACTTTTGGAAGGTGACACATAGGTTTCATCTTATATGTCTTGTGACATCTCATATAATATTTCACTCTCATCCTAAACCCAACATTGTGTGGTCATTTTTAATCCCTCCCTTGGGGGAGACTATTCTATCTTATCTGAAAACCACCATCGTGGTCAGAGGGAGGGGTAAATATGACCACGATGGTGGTTTTCAGATAAGATAGAATAGTCTCCCCCAAGGGAGGGATTAAAAATGACCACAATGTTGGGTTTAGGATGAGAGTGAAATATTATATGAGATGTCACAAGACATATAAGATGAAACCTATGTGTCACCTTCCAAAAGTGAATAAGTGAGAAAAAGATATGTGTCCCAATGAGACAAAAAATGGCCACAAGGGTGGGCTTATGATGAAAATATGGTGCCCCTAAGAGAGACATAAACATGGCCATAAAGGTTGACTTTGATGAAAAATATGGAAATATGGTCCCTCAATTGAAGGAGAAACATGGCCAGTATGGTGGACTTTGGATAAAAAAAGATGGAGATATGGTGCCTCAAAGGAGGCATGAGTATGGCCATAAATGTGGACTTTGATGAAAAGGGTTCAAATATGGTCCCTCAATGGAAGGACAAACATGGATTTCAGATTAAAAAAATATGGAGATATGGTGCCTCAAAGGAGGCACGAGTATGGCCACAAAGGTGGACTTTGATGAAAAGGATGGAAACATGGTCCCTCAACGGAAGGACAAACATGGCCACAATGGTGGACTTTGGATAAAAAATGGAGATATGGTTCCTCAATGGAAGGACATGAGTATGACCATAACGATAGGGGCTTTGATAAAAAGGATGGAAAAGATAGTTTCTCAAGGGAAGAAACAAGGATGTGCCACAATAGATGGACTTAAGATGAATATAAATGGTCCCCTAAGGGATAGACGAATATGGCCACAAAAGTGGACTTAAAATGAGATGAAGATTTTGACAAGATTAATTTAGATTGGATGGATTTGGATGAGAGTAAATAAAACAATGTCAAGGAGTCAAATCCCCCAGTGTCAAGGGATGTTGAATATAGTTAATGCATGGATGATATTCTCAAGGATGAGGGGAGGCTTCTCCCCTAATAAAAGAGATTATATCACTATGGAAAAATTAGATGTGGATGTCGAAAGAATTTAGATGATATTGGCTTGAAAATGGATTGGATAGATGGTCGAGGATCACAAGGGTGATTATGAAAAACCAAAAATATCAATAAACAAGTGAGGAGCCTCTTTAGGAGGAATGGTAAGGGATGATGTAGGTGAAGGATGAGATTTAGTAATTTTTGGTGGATGGGGATGTAGGAATTGGATTTGGATTGTTTGTGGTGGATGGATGAGAATGGTTCCCGTAAATGAGGAAATCATCTTTCTTAATAAGGTTATGGATGATTTTTTGAAAGGCCTTACAATGCTCAATGTTATGACCCAGAGTACGATGATAGGAACAAATGCAATTAGGATCAAACCACGATGGTTTCTTATTATGTAGATTAAAGGATCTGATAGGAGGAAGTGTGATGGAAGATATTCAAGTTAAATGTTGAAGGATATCTACGTAGGACCCAATCGAAGTGTCAAAAGGAAGATAACTCTTATGGGTTTTAACATGATGTTTTGGCTTGGATTTAGGTACGGATGTAGATGGGATAGGTAAATCATGTGTCTTGGAAAAAAAATCAAATTTGTTTGGAGGATTAGATTGGATTGGATTTGGATTTGGATTTATTCTTGTTACGAGGATTGGATGTCTTTTCTTGTGAATGTCTTAGGAAGTCTTAGATTTGGATGTGGATGTTTGGGATGTTGATGTATGAGTTGATCTAGATGCTAAGGATGGGGGTATGGATTTCTTTGAGGTTTTGGTGTTTTGGTTTTAGTTTTAGTATTGGTGTATGATTTAGGGTCACATGGACCAGAATGAGTGGTTACTCAAATAGATTTCATGGAAAATGAAGGATCCTCTTTAGAATATTATTCATTTAGAGGTGATATGGTTGCAAAAGTTCATGAAGAACAAGGTGACATTTACATTTGGATAGATGAGGTCAAAGGTGCGGATTTTGAAGTGGAAGGAAGAGATTGGTTTGGTTTGGGAAGGAGGTATCCTTCCTTAATGAAGTTATGAACAATGGCTTGAAATTCTCTGCAATTTTCAATATCGTGTCTAGGGGTACGATGATATGCACAAAAATGTTGGAATTAAACTACGGTGGCTTTTTTCTATTGGGGTCAAAGGCCCTAATAGGTGGAAGTGTGATTGCAGAAATTTGTAACAAGTGTCAGGGAGACCTCCATACATGATTCAACCAAAGCAGTTAGGAGGTGCTTTGTCTTTGCATGGAATATCTTGGTCTTTGAATAAGAATTTAATGTTTGAGATGATCTAGATTTTGAGGAAACATTTAGAGCATGTTGATGTCTTGATGGTCTAAATTCAATTTTGGTATTGGTAGATGCCATAGTGTTGAATGATTTTGGTTTTAGTTGAAGGTGTGTTGTGTTAGATTGTTTAGAGGAAGGAATATTAATTTCCTTATAGGAATGTATAAGGGATTTTTGAGGCAATGTATTAATGGTTGTGGATTTTATTTGAGAGGTTGTGTCCTTAGGAGGAACAACAAAAATTTCCACCGGAGGATCTGAAGGTGGTGTTGATATAGGCGTAGGAAGCAGTATTTGTTTTGGTGAAATCTAAGAAAAATTAAGATTGATTCGATTGCATTGATGAGGTAAAAGGATCATTTGAAGTTGTCATAAGTTGAAGTGATTTCAAAGGTTATTCAAATGATGTAGGAGGGGAGGATGATGTGGATGTGGTCTCAATGATTGATGTGGTAGGTGCAGGAATTGGGATTAAATATATGGATGGTATTATAGGTAAGGATGAAATAGATGTGGATGATGGAGTGGATGAGGTATATATAGGTGTAGAATCGATGTTGGGTGTAATATGAGATGGGGATGGTTATTATATAAATTATTCAAGGGGCATCATTGATATACCTGTGAATGGGTGGAAGATGTGATATGTATGGAAGTAGGTATGGATGTGGGAATAGATGCCAAATATATATATATATATGTATGTAGGTATGATTGGTGTAGATATGGGAATAAGTGTTGATGAACTTGTGGATGTAGGAAAATGTCTAGATAGGTGGATGTGATGGTTGATGAAGGTGGTGAATCTTGGATGGGATAGGATCTTGATCAATAGTGTATAAAGTGTTTATGGCTATGAGCAGTTAGGTGCTTGGGATGTAGAAGGGGTGGTGGCTTGACTTATCAATGCATGGTTGGGGAATGGTTGTTTAAAGATGTTAAGTGGTTGGTTAGGGGATGCATTAGGATTGTCCACTTGAAGATCACCCTGATTGATGAGTCTTTGGACTAGATCTTTGAAGGTCTGACACCTCTCTATATTGTGTCCTCAAACTTGGTGATATTTGAAATAGTGGTCTTCTTGATACCACATGGGTTTGGGTCTAAACTCGTCAACTAGTCAGATGGGGGGAAGTGTGATGAAATTGGCGACCATCAATTTATTGAATATTGTGCTATATGACTCCCCAAGGGGAGTATAATTAGGTGTCAGTATCACAACTCGTTGTTGAGTCCATGTAGTAGGTGTGGATGCAAAGGGATGATTTGAACAATTACAACATTGGTCGCTGCCTTTGATTGGTAATTTTGGGTAGATGAGTTAGTGAATTCATTCTTGGATTTATTCAACCTCAATTTTAAGTAACCCTATTCAAGGGCACGTTTCTCAAGCTTCCGAGCCAAGTGAAGGATTTATGAAAAGTTTAGAAAGATTAGATCTGTAATGTAGAAGCTATGTGCTTTGCACATGACTGTGAAAAAATTTCATAAGATCATTGTCTGTGGAAGAGGGAAAGATAACTAATTTATGGTGTTACTCCATTGGTGATGAATTCTATGATGGATTCTTCCTTAAATTTTCTGATGGTATAGAGATCATTAATGGTTACTTTACGCATGATATTAATTGAGAAGTGTTCTAGGAATAATTACATGAAGCTGGGAAAAGGAAAATATAGAATGTTGAGGTATATTGTTGTACCAATCCAAGGCAAGACTGGCCAAAGACATGGGAAAGGTACGGTGCAACATTAATCTTGGTCATGTGCAATAAGGTAGCATGTCGTGTTTGAATGCACGGATATGATGTTGAGGATCCTCCTTGCTATTAAATTTAATGAATTTGGGAAATTCCCAATGTGGAGGATATGGTTTGATGGACATAGATGGGTGAATGGGCTCGTTACATATATGTGCATATGATAAGGAGATTATCATCCCTAAGGTGATAGCCTTGGGGTTTTCTAACCTGCTTGCTAAATCCTGGACATGATCATTGGAGAGAGCATGTTGAGGGAGATAAAATGAGGTGGTTGCATATAGGATGTGGGGGAATGAATTTGGTGAGGAACCTATGGATGAGTGGGTGTTTGAGGGACTAGATGGGGATGAGTATATGCCACAGATTGTGGTTGGAAGGAGCTGTTGTTGATAAACTTGTGGTTGGGAGATAGGAAGATAATACGATTGTTGGGATTGAACAGGTGTTGGAGTAAATGTTGGCTAGGCATATGGGTATGCATGGGTTTATATTGTTGATGAAACATGTGTGATGTTGGATTCTATAAAGCACTGGTAAAGGGAGGTTGAGATGTGATGGCATGGGAAGTAAGATAATTAAATTGTTCAGGTATAGGATATGATGTTTGGACATGCTAATTAGGGATGTTGGTGGCAATAACAATTGAAGATATAAGAGGAAGGGAAGTGTTGATTATTGTATTAATTGGGGGAAGATTATGGGGGGATAGGCATGAATATCTGAGTGGTCTGGTGGGTTGAGAAATTGGAAGAAAAAGAGGTAGGGTGAGCCACAAAGAGATCATTTACTGTAAATAGGTTAGTTTGAGGGTTGGTCTTGATAAGGATAAAGTTGTCGAATTGGTGGGTCATCTGGAGGAAGATGAATATATTTTTAGAGTAGATAACCTTGGAGAGAAGTTGGGTTGGCATCCAGAATTCTTGAAAGTGTACATCACCATGAGGGAAAAGTGGTGGTCTGGAGGGTTCTGATCTAACAGATAGTGGAGTAGTTGGTCTGGAAGAGACATGTTGGTGATAGAGGAACGAATTGGTCTCTCCTAGGTTTGAGCTGTCAGTGAGAGGATCTGCATGAGAAATATCAATAAGTGGTTGACTGTCTATAAGGGGGGTAACCAAAGACAATGATGATGGCACTGTAGATGTTTGTTGATGCAAAGAATTGGTAGACGTAAAATTTTGTTCCATTATTTTAGCAGCTAGGTGTGTGACTACAGACATGAAACAAATTTAATCTAGAAAAATCAAGGAAGTAATTTTTTTTTATTTTTTTTATTTTTGATTAAGAACACGTGTGAGAAGAAAAAATAAGATGGTCGTAAGAGGACCTAGAAGAAGGTAAAACTATGTTTGGTTTCAGGTAAGTTGTGGCTGGGAAATGTCTAAAATGGTTTCCTGTTGGGTGATCAAATCCCAATCAGTGAACCAGGTGAAAGGAATGTTTTGATGTGTTAATTATTTGTGAAGTTTTTGGTTGTGTGTGATAATGTGGGATGCAAAATATTAAACCTCCTATTTAAACTATATGAGCAAGCAGGACAAGAAATGAAAGTTCTTTGTCAACCCAAATCCAAATTTTATCATTTGATGAGGACAATCACACAGGAAAAGGGAGTTACGATGCAAAAGGAGAAAATAGAGAAAATGAGGAATATGTGTATAGTGCTTTTCCTTTTTATCTGGTAGAAAATTAAGGCAAGCAAAGTGTAGGCTCCAATCAATCATGGAAAGTGATTTTCTTCTTATATGGGTGAATGGTGTTTGAAGGTGGTAATCGGTGACTAGGAACATCCAAGGACCCTAAAATTGTATGATTCAGATCTCAGATGGGGTTGGTGAGAAGAGACTTGTGGCGTGTTTTGTTTAGCAAATGTCTTTTGACAGTATAATTTAGGTGTTGCACAAGTTCGTAGACTTTACCTGCAAAAGAAAATAAAGATAATTAGTGGATGTGGGTTAAAAATATACATTAAGATGGTAAAAAACATTCTAATATTTGTGTGAAAAAGAAATCCTACGAACGAAAATTAAAATTGATCTTATTAAAAAAGTAGTTTGACTTCGTATGTGATCAAATGCAAGATATGAATGTATAAGACAAACTATGAAATAAACGATGAAATAACTATTAAACTCTAAATTTTAATGAGTAACTATGAATTGAGATATAGAAAGAAAAACTATGAAATGTGGTAATGGATTCAAAATGATAAACTACGACATGAACTATATAATGACAAACCAATTTTAAACTATAAAAATAATCTATAAAACGATAAAATGATAAAATAATAAATAAAGCTAAATGATAAATGATTGATTGTGAAATTGAAAATGTGGATCATTTTGACACAAATGATGAACTATTTCCCAAAAATATCTAACTGTGCGTTGTGTTTATTTGTTTAGTGAACTATAAATAAGATTACCTATAGAAAAAATAAGATATAAACAAGATATCTTATACTATAAAATGCTCTACGTTGTTTGAAATGATAAGTGGGTTTGTGTTTTGAAATAAGATGCTTGCATTTGTCAGTGAAATGATATAAAGTGGATTTTTACTCCACATTCAATGTGGGATGGTGATAATTAGAGATGGCTCGAAATAGAGGGGAGTCAGCTCATGAGTAGGAAGAACAAAAAGTTGGCAAGGTGGGTCGGGTATCAATGGGGAGTAGGGAGTTAAGTGAAATCAGGGATAGGAAACTAAGTTGCTATGTCACATGTGACCAATTCCATGTTTGACCACAAGTGTAATAAGTTGATTAAGAGGAACTTGACTGTAAAGATTCTAAAGAGCTTGGGGAGAGTATGGGTGATGTTGTGGAGCTCTATGGAAAATATGATCTAAGGGCTCAAGGAGTTGTAGTTAATCAGGAATGGGGTAGTGAGTGGCTATCGTGTTGTGAGCATTATTTAAAGGCATTGTAAAGAATTGTAAGCAGACTGCTATAAATAAAATGTACAGTCACTACCCACAAATCTTTGAGTGGATTTGAAACTGAGATGGAAAAACATTGGACATATCAAACATCAGAATTCTGCGAGCATGCATGGATATTCACTTTCTGCAGATGGTTCATAGTTGAGAGGTGGCGAGATGAATGGGTAAGTGTCTGAGACGTTGAAGAGAGAGTCTTTCCAAGGTGGTGTAAGGGAGATTCATGAGACTTGAGGAGTATGGGAATGGAAGCCATGATGGATTGTTTGGAGGAAATGAAGAATATTGTTGAGGGAATCATATTTTGTCATGTAAAGAATATTTTTTTTCTCCCTATTCACCTCACTTATTGGAGATAATTCATTTCTAGGTGTGAAAGTAGGATATTGTGGATAAGGATGAAACCTAGGTCAAAACATATTGGTAGGAGTTGGTCAGATCATAAGAAGCAATCACGTAGGTGTGATCCTAGATTAAGTATTCCTATGAATATCGACCATTAACAAGGGACCAACCAATGATGATATTGGGGAGGTGGGGAGATACGATGAGGAGAAGTTATGGGCTAGAGGAAGTGGGTAGGGATCCATGTGAAGTCTCGTGCCTGAGGGTGTAACAGCATTGGGATAAGTCATTGAGGATTGGGTAGGAGATGATGGGAGCTCAGGTTGGTGTGGAAAGGGATGTGAGTGTCGGTGAAAGGGAGATAGTGGGAGAATATCTCGAGGAGATGTCTGGGAAGAGGTAAAGTTGAGTCATAGGGGAAATGGTGAGGTGGAGATACTAGGCTGAGCGTAAGGGAAACGAGTGGGAGGATGTTAGTTGTGGAGGTGAGTTAAATGTGAGCTCAAGTTTGGAGAGGATGTGGTGGATATTGTAAGGTCTATGGGAGGACTCGTTTGTACCGAGCTGGGTTTAATATGTGGGAGTGGGTAGAGAGTTGGGAGTGAATTGGTAGCTTGGATTTAAATAGGGATAGGAAAGGGTTGTATGGAGAGTGGAAGGAGATGAATCGAGGATGAGGGGAGAGTTGAGTGGTGAGTTAGATAGGTAGAGAATATGGGAAGGGAGCTCAATGGTGAGGAAAGTAATGAATAAGTGGGTAGTGTTAGGATAATAACAATAATTTTATTTATTTTTATTTTACTTATTTATCTATTTATATATTACATTCATTTATTCACTATTATTATTATTATTATTTTATAGCAATAACGATAAAATTGTACACCAATTATAAACAACTCAATAACAAACCCTTTCAAACAACAAAACCACTTACCTCAAGGTGATGAAAAAAATGACTAAATGTATGTACCACACTACACAGATGGAGATAACATTAAAACCCTACAAACAAGTAAGCCTACAAATGAAATATTCACAAAATATATATCAAGTGACGAAAACTAGGAAATAAGATAACCGTCATATTTACGACACCTGCACAAAACAAGTAAAGTAATAAAAATGACCAAATTTTGGGTCTGGTCCCACCGGGCATGCCAGAATGTTGATTGGGTTTTCTCCCTCCTATTCAGATTAGTGAGATGGAAATCAGAGAATACCGATCAACCTCAAATATGCAAGGGCTTAGTAGCCTTGGGATGTGGATGATAGATGATATGGGCACAAAGTGGATGATGATAAATCTTGATAAACTCAACTCAAAGACACTAAAGAAAGTTGATTAGATATTTTATGCAGGGGATTCCCTATTAAGTGGATCTCAGAAGTGTTCACTTCCTCGGTGGTTTTCAACCCCCGTGTGATAAAGAAAATAATAGAAATGCAAGATAAATGGATAATGTGCAAACTAATAAACAAAGAAACCTGAAAATGTCAGTGTGTAGATGAGCTACTGATCTGATCTAAGAAAATGCAACGTGAACCAAGCTAAGTGAACCACCAAAGCATGAGAAGGGTATTGTGGGGATTCCAGTGGCATTACAAGGGCACTATGAGGATGTTATGATAAGCAAGAGGCTATAATGTCAGATATTTTCTATCACTCTTTTCTTGTCGAAAGAGGGGGGAAGGCCTGTATTTATAGCCTGGAGATGGGGTTAGATTGGGGCTTATTAAGTAATCAAGGTTGGACAAAGTAACCTTGGTTAAGGGACATGATTTGAGTGATTAGGTTTGATATGGATATGATTTGATTGAGCGGGGCTCATGATTTGAATTATTAGGTGAAATAGTGGATGTGATAAGGATTTCTCTGCATGATTTAAATTATGAGTGGGACTCATGATTTAAATAATTTTTGAATGATAGGACTAAATTTGGAATATTTAGATAACAAGGATTAGTTATTTAAAAGTGAATCAATTAAACAATTAAGATTGCTTAATGGAACATGTATTTTTGGTGGGAAATGGGATTTGTTTAATTTGAGGGGGAAATGGATTCAAATGGGTAAGCCTAGCAAACACAAGGTGAAGGAGAGGAGCTACACCAGAGAATAAAAGCATCTATATAGCTATCATTCAAGGGACAAGGGACTATATTTTTTGCATACACGCATAGGAGGGGAAGCTCATTTTTCCATGCACACATTTATTTACATCCTCTACATCTAGTTATTATTTTTTATTCATTTCTTCTTTCACAAGAGCCACCTAGGGAATGATTCTACACACACACACACACACACACACACACACACACACACACACACAGAAATATGTGGAGTATAGAATGTAGTGCAACTCTTGGATCATAAGTTCACTCAGTTTAGTGATTTTCAGGGTCAATATGACTCCCCTTTAGCATCTTTTTCTTTTTAGGATTTGATGTGTTTTTGGGTTTTGTAGGTTCTCTTTCTCTTTACAGGTTTTAGGCAAGCTTGGTGATCAAACTTCCATATACATGTGATAAAGAGATAAGTCCAACAACACTTGTGGGACACATTAAAATTCAGTTTCTAAGGTTTTTCATGGTCATGAGTGCCCAGAACCAGTCTACAATCCCTAGGCGCCCCTTAACCAGTCTAGGAACACCACTCTATGTAGATCTGGCAGTCACATAATTTTCTAGGCATATTAACAATAGTTTCCTCCTCTTGTTTATCAGTTTTCTAGTTTGGCACAGTCCAAGATCAATTGTGAAATTATCTAAGTACTTTATCCCTTTTCTTGTACTTAGGGTTTCAAATTTAATTACTTATTGCTTAGGTCAAATCTATACTTTATTTCTATATCATTGCGTTGTGACTATGTAATTAGAATTTAACATATTATTTTTTAATATTTTTTAAATTACATGTATTTTAAACTACATCTAAGTGTTATCGTTCTATTATATTTACTTTCTACTTCCTCATCATGTTTTCTTACATATATTGTGTACATGATAAATTTTGAGCTAACAGTACTAACAGATGTGTCTTTGGTAGCATTGACATATCTTGTTTTGCGTGTGTTCACATATATTGGATATTATATTATGTTATCATGTTTTTAAAATCTTATTTCATGCATACTTTCTTGTGTGTGTGTGTGTGTGTGTGTGTGTGTGTGTGTGTGTGTGTGTGTGTGTGTGTGTGTGTGTGTGTGTGTGTGTGTGTGTGTGTGTGTGTGTGTGTGTGTGTGTGTGTGTGTGTGTGTTGTTGATTGCTTGTTTTTATTGATTATGGCCTATGTTCCTTGATTGTCTTGAAAAATTTTAGATGTCCCATGTTTTTGGCATTAGGCCTATATTATTTTTTCTTAATTTTTCTTGTTTTCAATCCTATTGGTGTTGATTTCCTTGTAATATCATGGGTGTTTTATGTTTACAACTTTTCACCTATTAGGTGACATTGTTTGCATACTTGTTGTATCTGATTACACTATTGTTGTACTTTTATTTTCCTGCATGCATTTGTATTATTATTTCTATTATCTATGTTGTTTCTATATATTTTTATCATTATTTTTCTTGCATGTGATGGTTACCACCATGCATAAGCACCTTCCTTTTTATAGTTACATGTTCTTTAAGGTGGCCACCTCTTCAGCATCTAACAATCTCCTATAGTTTTTATAAATATTTTGCATGGGAACACATTTTATTTTTAGAAAAATACTTAAGATTTTTTTTTCATGCATGACTCAAAAGAGGGGGCATTCATCCAGGTCTACTCTACACTTATAATAAACACAAGTAAATTTTTGGGTTGATATAGGTTCAAATAGGGTACAAGTAGTAAAAAATCCAGGAAAACATATTTTTTTATAAAAAAATGTACATGTTTAGAACCATACAGATTGGTTAAGAATGTATGGTATGATGTTGACCTTACCTCACGTTTTTTAGTACGATGTTGATATAGGTTCAAATAGGGTACAAGTAGTCAAAAATCCAAAAAAACATATAATTTTTTTTAAAAATGTACATGTTTAGAACCATACAGATTGGTTAAGAACGTATGGTATGATGTTGACCTTACCTCATGTTTTTTCCCACCTGGGTAATTACATCAAATTTCTCATAAATTTCAAAATTTTAGCTATATTTTCAGTATTTTGGCATAGTTTCAGACTCAATTCACTCAGTTTAGATCAATGCAGGGAACATGAAATACTTCACTCCTTTACCATGGTATTCATTTTTTACTATAGTTTCATAAATCTTGGAAGCATGAGCCTCCTTCCTCCATCAACATTTTAGTACATCATAGTTTCTATTTAGTTATGTAGCACATGATAAGGACATGAGGACACCTATTATCTTTCCTACGATGTGTCCTTCTTTATATAATTGGGCATACATTCATCTATAATGGTGTGTTCCATGGGGTTATAGAAGGTATCGAAGTGGCTAAGTTATTTTTAGTCTAACTTTTCTTGCCTCTTATACTCAAAGGGAAAGATATCAGAGTTATTATATAACTTTGATACTTAGTCTTTTTCCTTAGCAGGGTGTTTCAACACTTCATTCTTCTTCTTTGTCCTCACTATTCTTTGTTAGGTTACATGCACCTAACACTTTGTTTTCTCCTCATCACAATTGAGGAGTGATCACCCTCAATCCTTCAAAAAAATTAAAAAATTCAATGACGCAAATCTTCAAGCACAAGTAAAGCATGAGATTTTATCCCTTCAAAAATAGAAAGGTGTATTCATTCTTTATTTACATCTCTTTCATTTCATTCTAATGCAAATAAAATATTTCATATTATACTTTACATTTGAATTAAAATTCAATTCTTTATCATGGACACTAACTACACTTCATGTTGTAGGTTTCATCATGGAGCATACCGAAACCAAACACAATGAGATTCTTCAAAATAAACATTCGAGTGAAGAAAAAGTTTTTCTACACATTCATGTATCTTTTCCTTTAAGCATGTAATTCCATTTCATTCTTCAAGAGGGAAAATGTAGACAATCAAATTTTGGTGATTCACTTTTTGATATTTTTAGTTTTGATAATGCATTCTTCCTAAGATAAATACAAGTTTATCATTCCCACTTTACATAATTATGGTCTCTCTTTTTTAGCTTTTCTATCCTTTCATACTGACATGTCATCAAATTTTGAGAGTAAAATACACAAAATCCATATACAAACATCAAGTAACAACTTACAAACTTCGGGTTGGTGTTTTTCCTTCACTAGTCAAGTTTGTACATAGTAGACAGGAAAGTATATCCGGTCCTGACTGACTTGTACAGTCTTAGACCAATATGTCCTCCAAATTTAATTTCAAATTCATATCTTTTTTAAGTCTTATAATCTCTCTGGTTTGGAATTTATTAGATAAAGAATCTACATAACCCTATAAAAGAAAGTAAATGTTGGTGTATATGACTTGTCTCATCGTCACTTGGTGTCTTGTCTACCTCAAGTGATTAGTCATCTCAATTAGTGAAATATTAGGTCATTAGAGTTAGTTAGTGTTTCATGTGTCCATTTTTCATGCACAAGAGTTATACAACGCTCTATATGTACCTCTTATTTTTTATCTAAGAGAATGCTAGACCATGTTTCTTTCATACTTGATTTTCTTTTGTGATCTCATATTGGCTTCCCATTCGACTCGTTCCCGCTGCCCTGTTCCTAACCGAGTCCTCTTCAAGACTCTCTCGAGTCCTTGAGCCCCTCCTTGTTTCCTTGACTGATCCCCCTTCTTCACCAACCAGCCAACCCTTTTTCGAATTTTAAACCTTGTTTAATTTTGCATGCACTGAAAAATTTAATAAGATTAAGTTTATTAATAAGCAATTTATTATATAAAATAATTGGTGTTAATCAAAGGGGCCATGGTAATTATTTAGGTGGCATTGGTTTATGGGGGTTAATTAAAGTGGGAGGGTCTTTTTTTTAAAAATGGGTGTTAATCTAAAGTGGGTGTTTATCACTATCTACTAATAATTTAAAAGTTGGTTTAAATTCACTTAGAGTTTTAGTAATTTTAAATTAGGCATCTAATTAATTTAGGAGCTCTCTTTAAATTATCATTAGTGGTTGATTTCTATTCAATTAATGTTATTATCACTTTTTTTTACCTTTTTATTATCTCTAAAATTAGACTAACTTGGCATTTCAAAAGTGTATGTTTAAAGCATTATTGGCTATTTTTTATTGATCTTTTGTTGGAGTGTATAGCACCATTCTTCATGTTTTTTGCCTTCTGAGAGTGTTTTTTCGGCATCTTGGAGGTCCCAAAGACTCATCTGAGCCTGATTTTTTTGAATTCTAATTACCCTTACCCTTATTTTTATGGACTAGTGAGCACATTTTCCACATTCTTACAAACAATGGATTTCTGCTATGATGTGAAATGCTTTTTCTCACAACAGGACTTAGTTTTTCCCATTCTCTTGTTTATTTACCTCATTATGCTTATTTACGGTGCCGAGTTATTGTGATCAATGAAACTTGATTGTGGTATCATCTCTTGTGTGTTATGAAGTTGATTGTAAGGTGTGTGACCAACTGTTTTATGATGCACATTTGCACCTGATTGTATCTAATGCACTAAACTATAAAGTGCCAAAATTAGGGGGGTTATAAATATTTTCCTGGGTGGTTGTGTTTCTTGTTTTTATTTTCTACATTCCTTCTTTATCTCTATTCATGATGGATGCACTTTCAATTATTTTTCTTACACCATTAAAATTTTTAATTGGAGATCAAAAATGGTAATGAAACTAAGGGTAAAGGTTTATTTTACATCACCATGGCAGGTGAGACTGAACCTGACAATAAACCCAAAAATAGAAGTGGTTGAACCAAAGTGATGAAGCCTTAGGTATTATTTGCACATTTGATTCTCTTTACTTTATATTATCACATTGATTCATCCAAAACACCTAATGTTGGGTGGAAAAAATTAGATGATATGTTCAGATATTAAGATGACATGAGAGCATATGAGTTGTAAAACTAACTACTAAGATAAAATCCTAGTGAATTTGAAAATCTACATGCATTCTTCTCAAATTTTGTCCACACTACATTGATGTTACAGGAATGTAAAGTGGAGAAGAAATATTCCCAATTGATATTGTCAATTTTTTCTAAGTTAGGTCCCAAATAATTCGTCTTCATGTCAACTTTCCATGCTACGAAATCCCCTCTAGGTAGTACTTGGAATATGCCCTCATTTGACAGTTTTTTTCTTCCCAATTCATTTGAGAACAAGAAAAACTCATTTAAATGGAAAATATCAAGTCCAAGTCACATGACCTTGTAGAAATCACTAATAAGGGAAAGAAGACTAAAAAGAAGAAAGAGGAAAAGGGCCAACCCAAGAAGGAAACCGAGACCAATCAAGCCCAAACCAAAACTAACACAAAATCTTCAACTTCTGATCCTAAAGTGAAGAAAGAAATGTGTAAGTGTTCCTATTGCAAGAAGATTGGTCATGAAGAGAATCATTTTATGAGAAAATAATTTGACCACCTAACTCGTTTACTTGAGAAAACTCATATAGGTGTTCTCGAGTCTATCAAACAAAATGCTCCAAAACATGAGTCTTCCATTGCAAAAGAGTCTAAATCAAAGGCCCTTATAGCTGGAGTTGCTCCTTTGTCAAGGTGGATTATAGATTTAGGTTCCTCACACCACATGGCTTATTTTAATGTTGAGTTCTCTAGCATCAAACTGTGTGATATGTCCCTAATCACCCTTGGGTGATGACACTATGTTGTTAGTTTCCAGTAGTGGATCGATAGAGATGGATGGGGAACAATTAACCAAGTGTTGATTGTTCCTTATCTCTCTACTAATATCCTATTGGTTTACCAAATAACTCACCTTGGTAAAGGAATGTAAGTGGAATTTGGTTCTAAATCGGTGATTATGCATGAGCTTCACTCTGACACTACTGTGGTCAAGGGAAATATAGAGCATCATTTACGGTTGTATACCTTCTCCCACTTTACTTCTAATTTGGCTTATAAGGTTACCTCAATCGGGCGGAGGAATACCGCGAAAAAGGGGGGATGTTTGAGCTGTTGTGTTAATTGTGAAGTGATTTGGTATGTGTTGTGCAGTGAAAGTAAGATTAATTTCCTATCAATACCGTGGATATCACCCCCACGTGTATGACCTGTTACTTAATCTATGTTTACTAGAATTGAAAAACAATAAGAAGGAATGCAAAGCACGTGTTTTAAACCCAAATCGAAAATGATATTCGATGAAGTAAAAGAGATGACTTTCACTAATGCGAGATGTAAAAGCAAAGCAATTTCTTTTATCAAAATAATACAAAACCTTTTGAATATCTTTTTAGAAGAAGAAAACAGCAAGTATACTCCCTATATGAAAGCAAGCAAAATGAAAGAAACCCAAAATGGGTCCCAGCAGGCGTGCCAAAATGTTTCACTTGGAATGTTTCATTCCTTTTAGAAACAGATAAGGGTTGGGGCTAGGAGGAATACCTGTAGAATGTCGAGATGATGTGTGCGTACCATAGAGAAAGATCAGGTTGACTGCGAAGAACTCCTTTTTGTCTTGGAAGGACTACCTGCAAATAAGAACACAAGACCACCAGATTTTAATTAGACAATAAATGAGGAAACTACCTTGGGCCCAGGAAATATAAAACTTCCTTTCGAAGGTGGTCAGTTCCCCTGCTAATATGAATTAACACAAAAGACTATAAGATATCAATTAAATTGCTTTGTTGAACTGGGCAGGGGAAAGGCTGGTTATTGGTTATAGTCAATATAACCGATGCCGGTTACTGATAACCGATGGCGGTTACTGATGACCGATATCGGTAGAGTCTAGGATCTGAAGGTTAGTTGTTTTGTGGGGTGGTGGTGTTATTTGGTAGTTGTATTATTTGTAGGGCTGTATATAGGTGATATTAGGAAATAGGGTGATGAGAGGTAGATGAATGATAGTTAGATGCAATGACACATTGGGTAGTGGATCCAAGAATGGATTTGTGGGGACTTATGATTCAAAAATTCGAAGAAATGTTATTAAAGAGGACATGCAAGATGTAACTTACTGATTATTCACGGAGATGAAGGTCCAAGAGCTCTGATGGCAAAGGTAGAACTGAGGTAGGATGGTCTGGCACACAGTAGATCAAATCAGCTGAGTATCACAGGGCTCTGGTATCCAGTTGCAGTCTTTGGCTTATTCTCCTTGTCTCTTCACTTGTCTCTACTCAGTCAAGTAAAGATCCGGGTTCTCTTGATCGCTCCTGATGCTCTTCTTTTTTATTCAAAATCCTTCCCTCTGACCCAAAAATGAAATTCCGATCCTTTGTTTTTGGTTTGGGGAGCCCATTTACAGGGAACCAATGGCGGTTACGTAACCGACGGCGGTCGAGTAGGAACCGGCATCGGTAAGGAAAAAGTAAGCTATTTTTAGTAAAATCGCCCACCTTCCCTGCTTTTCTCCCGAGAGATTAGTTGCGGGCTTGGTCAAGTGACTAGAAGGTCGGTTTTAGGTGCGAGAAAGGGGTCCTTAGTCATGGGTGTAGGTATAGACCAAGTTTTAGGTCTTAATTAGGTTAGTTTAGGATTAGGGCTAGGTCATGATGAGGTGGCAAAATGAGGTGGTAGGTGAGGTGATGGGGATTTATCAATTACAAGGTAATTAATAAATAATTGTGTAAGGTTTAGGTAATGAGGTTAGGTTGCGAAATGGGATGCGGGTCACAAGGGGTTGTAAGACACGAATTTTGTGTCTACAGGTGAGTCTTCTTCGATCATGTCTGGATATAGAAGGGGAAGAGAAGATGGGTCTTCATTATCGCATTGATAAGTGAGAGGACCCAGGAAGATAGCATTTACAAAAAAAAAAGTTAGGAGGGATAGATTCCTGGTCTATCGACTCTGTGGGTGAAGATGGAAAAATAGGTGATGATGGTTCAGAAGAGGTCATGTCATTCTCTTCCCATATACAACTGACACGAGGTTTCTTTAGTGTAAGTGTTTCAGAAAATCCAAGACCACTACGATCTTTGTGTTTGTGTGTAGTCATGGGAATGATTGTATGTCCTCCTTGTTCATAAAGACCGAAACCAAAACCTTTCCAAGCACAGCGAGTCAAGAAGGTGAGGGTGAAATGACGATTTGTTAGATATTGAAAATCAGATTGGAAGGGAACCACACCAAGGGGAGGTTCAGGTGTAACGGAGGATGCGTCGACACCCCCATACGTTAGGTTGGTGTGGTAATTAGGTGGTCCATAGGAGATCACCTCCCCCACACGACGGTCGTAGGTAGGATGTGCATGTAACTATCCATACTCCTGTGGGGTATGGAAAGTGCTAACGTTATATAGGTGATACTCCCCCAGCGTAAGGCATTGAAAAACATCTACCAAGGGATCTAAGGTTGGGATGTTGTCCACGGGGAAGGAAGTGGTATTTGTGGTGGTGGTTTCATTGGTTGAAGGTGTAGGTGCGGATAAGGTGGATGGTTGAGGTGTGGGCGAAGTAGATGGTTGGGTTGGATGAATGGGTGCATTGACTAGTACAAGCAAATCATTAGGGCAATATAACATATTACAGGTTTTGAAGGGGGGAGCGTCAGCTTTTATGGTGTATGACTTCCCCTCATACTCAAATTTTATGCATCTATGTAAGGTGGAGGGAACACATCCCATAGCCTGGATCCAAGGGTGGCCTAACAACATGTTGTATTGGAATTCTCCCTCAAGGACATAGAAGAGTTCGGGTAAGGTACGTGGCCCTACACGAATGTTAAGGATCACGGTGCCTAAAGTAGAAGTAATAACATCATTGAATGAATGCAACATGGTGGGTTTGGAACACATGCAACTAGAAGAGATATTCATTTTTTGGAAGGCTTTGGAAGAGATGATGTTTAGGCTAACACCCCCGTCAATCATAACATGACGTACTCGGATGTCTCAGATGTAAGACGAGATGAAAAGAACAGGGTCAGGATCTTCTGCACCAAAGACGACAATTTCTTCTTTAGAAAAACTGATAGTAGTGGCTTGCTGTATAGGGACAGAAGTGGTTGTGGAGGTAGGTTGTTTGGTGAGAGAGGCGACGTGGTTGGGTGTTAAAATGGAAGTGACAGGAAAGGTTTCATTAGGTAAGACCTCTATCTCTTGAAGGATCTCAATTAAAGCTTGTCGATGTGATTCAGATGTTTGAATAAGATCATATAGTGTCATTTTTACAGGTGATTGGTGAAGCTGTTTAATCATGGTATGATGGAAAACTCCATCAGAGATGGGGTAGGCAAGTCCATGAATAACCACTTTAGGTGGTGATGCGATCGGGATGGTAGACGGAGAAAGAGAGGCTATAGGTGTGCTTTCTTTAGCTTTCCCATTATTTTTCTACCCTCGAGTAGCAATACTAATCATGTTAATCTCGTGAACATGAGAGGAGGAAGATGGCAGGGATAATTTATTGTCTTTAAGAGGTGGGGTTGCAATAATGATAGATCTTGGTGAGGCGGGGATAGGTGGTATAGGAGAGGGGATTGAAGCTAAAGGTTTCTCCTTTCGTAAGTTGTCTTTCTTAACCTTTCTATCTGAGATAGGTGACTGATGAAGGATGGCTTTCAAAGCTTTGCATCCCTCCACATCATGTCTTAGTGTGTGGTGGTAAGTGCATATTTTAGACCCATCATAACCTATAGGTCGAGGTTTAGATGGATCATAGGGTCTGAGTGGGGGTAGGGAAATGGTCGCATTCTCCACTAACATATCAAGGATATTGGCGTAAGATCCTTTGAGCGGGTCAAAGTTAGAGGAAGATGAGGCTATTGATTGGGTGGGTTTTGGTAATGGCTAGGTATGGTTGGTTCGTACAGGTGGTGGTTTAGACAAGGGGTTTTGATAATTGGATTTAACTAAACGTGAATTATTCGGCGCAGAAGTCATGTTTAGCTGGTTAGATGATGAGACCACAGATGACGTGGTGGCAGGAAACAACCACGGGGAAAGAGGAGTGACAACAAATAAATCCTTTGATGATGGAGTTTGTTTAGGGCTGGTAGGTGGATAGGATATTTGGGGTGACGGTGTTGATACACCTGTGGATCTCTGTATGGGTGCAGAAGGTGCAGGTCATTTTAAAGAAAACGTAGGAGGTATGATGTATTAAGGCAAGGTGGAGGGGTGAGGTCCCAATATAGAAGGTAGGTGTGACGGCAAGGGTTTTATTTGTGACAGAGGCATAGATTGGACTTGAGGAGATTGGGTCTGTCTCCTAGGTGGATGGACGGCTTTATTTTTGGATAAATCTAACTATTTAGGTGGGTGTGTTAGGCTGGGTATTGGTGAAGTCCCAAGCGTAGGGGAAGGTTTGGTTAGGATAATAGAGGTTGATGAGGTATTCGATAGAGATGAGGGGGGTGAAGACGAGGACATAGGCATTTTGAGCTTTTGTAAACACCTCGGGTATATGGTAGAGGTGTTTGGATTGGTCATCTGCATTTGAGTAGAGCATGGTGTACTCAAACACTCCCATAGGACTCGTCTATCTTCTGAGGGATGACAATATTCACGTGTGAACAGTAACCTTGGTATGGAAGAGAGATGGGTTGTGATCCCGCTCCATTGTGGGTGTGATACAGGGGGTAAAGGAGGCGTTGTATCAATGGGTATGAAGAGGTCAAATAGTCACTGGAAAGATTTAGGTGATGAAGAAATAATAGGTAGGAGGGCATGTTCGAGGGGATCCATTATGATTTAGGAGTTTGGTGATGTAGGCTCAAGGGGTTTCTCCTCTAAGGGTGACAGAAAAAGTGGCAAGCCTTCTTCTGTTGCAGTAAGAGTGGTGGAAGGAGATGTTTGGGAAATAGATAAGTTAGATAACATCCGCTCACAATCTTGCAGGGATGTGGTGTAAGAAGGTTCATTTGTGAGAAGAGAACTCTGGGTGGTTAATTCCTATATGGGTAAAGGAATGGAAAGGTTATCGTCTTGTCTTGATGGTGGTGTTAGGGGTGCGGATCCCTGCGTTAGTGAAAAGGCCTGATTCAGAATTTCCTAAATAGAAGCTTTTGATTGGGAGTTGAAAACTGCATGGATTTCATGAACACTCTTCTCCTCGGCTGAGGTGTCTTGATTTGTGTTATTGTTAGATGCATGGTTAGGAAATGGTTTGTTGAAAAATTTTAAATTTCGATTAGTGGGGGCATTAGGATTATCAAGAGATATATCCCTTGCATCAACCATTTCTTGCACTATGTTTTTCAACATCTTGCAGTTTTCGTGACTGTGTCCCTTCACACGATGGAAGTTACAAAAGTCATTTTCTTTATACCAAGAAGGAATAGCGTAGGTGGAATCAACCTAGAGTGAGGTTTAACAGGAGGCAAGGTGATAGCTCCTGCTATAAGCAATTTGTCTAAGATCACACCATAAGTTTCTCCCAAGGGAGTATAGTTGATGGGATCAACTTTATACTTATAGGTGGCTTTCGGCTAGGTGTTAGACATTGCTTGATATTTTACCATCATAGCATGTACGGAACCCTTTAATTTCGAAGTAGCCGATGTGTGAGAATTGGTGGTGTTGGGTTTGGTGGTAGAGTCTTAGGTCTGGAAATTTGAGCTTTTGTTGCGTAACCTCAATTTATCTTCCTCTAAGGCTCGAATCTCTGGTTTTCGAGCCATAGTAAAGGCCTCATCAAAGGTGCGGAAAAATTGAATTTGGAGGGTGGGAGAAATGTGTTTAGCACAGGCCCGCATAAAAAGTTTGATGAGCTCGGCCTAAGGTAAGGCGTAAGTAAGTTGGTTGATGAGGCCCCGCCATCATCCAACGAAATCTACGATAGACTCGTCTTCAATTTTTTGGATGGCATAGAGGTCGGTAATGGATACTTTCTTGGCAATATTGATGGAGAAGTGATCCAAGAAAGATTGGGCTAACTGGTTAAAGGAGAAGATTGAATGCTGGGTTAAAGCACTGTACCACTCTAAGGAAGGTCCTGATAAGGACATGGGAAAGGTACGGAGTAGTAAGGCATCGTCATGAGCAATCAGATAGCAGGCATGTTTGAACGATCACAAGTGTTGTTGAGGGTCCTCCTTACTATTAAAGCGAGTAAATTTTGGTAATTCCCATTGAGGAGGATATGTATGAAGGGGGATAGAAGGGTGAATAGGCTCCCGACAAACTTGCTCGTATGTCAGGGTGTTACGACTTCCTGAAACAGAAGCCTCAAGATTTTGCATCTTGTCCATCATCTGTTTGATTAAATCATTGGTTGGGTTAGATGATGGTGTTGTCATTATAAACAGAGGAGGATTGGTCCAAGAGCCGCTACTAGACAATGATGGGATTGAATATTGATAAGATAATGGTGATGAATGTGTTGGGGCAGCTGAATAAGGGTGTCCTATATAAGAGGTTGAGGCCACCGGATGAATTTGTGGAAATGAAAAGGTGGGCAGAACTTGTGAGGGAAAGCTTGTGTGTATAGGTGGTAGAAAGAAAGTGATGAAAGAGGCAACCTGCGAGAGAGATGAGGTAGGGGAAGTGGACGGTAGTGATATGTGGGGTCCCAGATTAACCAGAGGAAAACCAATCGGTGTAGTATGAAATACCAAAGCTACTGAGTTGGGAGACGGGGCTAAGGATGAAGATGGTAAGGTGGAGTTATTCAGTGGGGAAGGGGCTAAGTGAGTGGCGATACTAATAGGTATACCAATGAGGAGCTGAACTTCGGGTGCATGGTCAGGAGTATGAGACAAATAATATTATACGGCGCTAGGATTAGCATCTAAAAATTTGGAAAATTCTATCTCCTACAGGGATCTTGAGAAAATTTCTGGTATCCGTAGAATTCCCCATAGGATGCGAAGGGGGTGACTCAGGCAAAGGCACATAACAAGCATGTGAAACCATGGTTGCTGCTTGTTTTCGGGTGATAAAAACCATGGAAAAGAGGAAACAACAGGGATTTAATCAATCTGGAATGAAAACAACAACAAAATGTTGGAATTGATAGGTTTTTGGTGTGTCAAGAACTATTAAACACAGTAATCGATATCGGTCAGATAAACGATGTCAGTCAGAATGTAACCGGCGTCGGTTAGTTAACCGATGTCGGTAGTATGGGACTGGTGTTGGTCACTGTGAAAGCAAAGAGAGGATGTAAGAAGCTACTAGTTTGGGGATAACAATGCTTAATATACCTACCAAACTGTCTTGAAGTGATCACTGAAATAGTGTATGACAGAGAAACAGAACTAAAAACAAGTAAGATGCACACGCAAACCAATAGACTAACCCTAGGATTAGTTTTAATCACTTTGAGCTTATGCCTTAGATTCCAGATGATGTCAATCCTAAATGAAAGACCTAAGGGAGATGTCAAGTTTGTTATGGCTCATAAGGCTACCTCAATCGGGCGGAGGAATACCACGGAAAGGGGGGAGGTTTGAGCTATTTTATTGATTATGATGTGATTTGGTATGTGTTGTGCAGTGAGAGTAAGATTAATTTCTCGTCAATACCGTGGATATCACCCCCACATGTACGACCTGTTACTTAATCTACATTCACTAGAATTAAAAACAACAAGCAAGAATGTGATGCACGTGTTTTAAACCCAAATCGAAAATGATATTCGATGAAGCAAAGAAGATGACTTTCACTAAATGTAAAGATATGAAAGCAAGACAAATTCTTTTACCAAAATGACAAAATATTTTGTGAATATTTAGCAGAAACAAATAGCAAGTATGCTCCCTATATGAAAGCAAGCAAGAAAGAAAGAAACCCGAAATGGGTTCCACCGGGCGTGCCAAAATGTTTCGCACAGAATGTTTTTGTTCCGGAATAGATTTTCTTCTATCCTTTCATTCTCTTGAGAAACAGATAAGGGTTAGGGCTAGGAGGAATACCTGCTAAATGTTGAGAAGGTTTGTGCGTACCGTAGAGAGATCAGATCGATTGCGAATAATTCCTTTTTGTCTGGGAAGGACTACCTATAAATAAGAACGCAAGACCACTAGATTTTAATTAGACAACAAGTGAGGGAACTGCCTTAGGCCTAGGAAATATTAGACTTCCTTTCAAAGGTGGTCAGTTCCCCATTTAATATGAATTAAAGCAAAATGATAACAAAGAACTACAAGATAATACTTACTGGTTCCTGATGAAGATACAGGTCCAAGGAATGTCATGGTGACAGTAAAGCTTAGTCCGGATGATCAGTATTAGAAAGTGAGCTGATGAAGCTATCCTCAGTCTTTTCCAATGCTTGAATGAGGGTGATAGTGATCCAGTTGCTCAGTTGCAGTCTTCAGCTCGATGCTCTTCTCTGCAACCTCTTCTACTTGTTTCACTTCTCTTTCTTGCCCAAATGAATTCCGGATCCTTTCTTTTTGGTTGGGGGAGGTCATTAACAGGGGAACTGATGGTGGTTACGTAACCGATGGTGGTCAAGTAGGAACTGATGTTGGTTAGGTCAAACTGGCTATTTTTAGTAAAAAATCCATCTTTCCCTCCTTTTCTCCTCGAGGGATCAATTTTGGGCTTGGTCAAGTTATTATTAGGTTTGTTTTGATGCGGGTGAGGGGTGATGAGTCATGGGTGTGGGTCTGGACCAAGTCATAGGTCTTAATTAGGTTGGTTTAGGGTTAGGGCTAGGTCATGGTGAGGTGGTGAGATGAGGGTGGCGGGTTTGAAGATGTGGATTTATTAATTATAAGGTAATTAATAAATCATTAGGTGTGTAAGGTTTTAGGTGGTGAGGTAGGGTTAGGTTGTGGGATGAGATATGGGGTAAAGGGCATCGTATGACCCAAATTTGGTGTCTACATAAAGTAGGAATCAAAGTCCTCCTTGAAATCTTCTACCTTATGGAAGGAAAATTTAAATATAATATACTATTATGAAATCCTTGGATTTGCATGCACTACATCCCCTCCATGCTTAAAATACAAACATGAAGGTAAGGCCTTTATATTCCCTACCAATCCTAACCCATTAAAATAATGACATATGACCTATAGGAAAAAAATCATGTTTATTCCTTTATGAAACATCACCTCCTCAAATCAAGCTTCCATGGGTTCCTTTTTCCTTACATGTAAATTAACCAATGATAAATCATTCAAATATATGATGCAACGTCTCTCAATAGGAGAGTATTGAATCCTGGATCTCAATACACTCCCTACACTAAAAACATATGGGAGACTTGATAAGCATCCTCTCTATGAGCCTAATATTGGAAATATTATCTCCTTTGGTCCTCACTTTATTCAAACATAACTCATATATTAAGGCATTGACCATCCCTCTTCACATCTCGATGATAAACACCAAAATAAACCATTCACATTAGCATTTTCATTCCTAGATAAGCCTCAATGTTACCAAACCTACCTTCATCTCTACATGTGGAAGGATTTTGGTATGGAAAGATAGAGAATGATCCACATGAGACAACCCTAGAGGATTAAAGAAACCCCATGAAAAACATGGAATCAACTTCAAATAACCTTCCCCAAATCCACCAACTCCAATCCTAAAGTCTGAACCCTTATCTTCAATATCACTAGAAATTCCCTATGATATAGAAGACACCATTACATCCCTCCTAAATTTTATTTAATTAATAGATCACCCTAGGACCATTAAATTATCAAGATAGAAAAAAAATATGATCCTCCCATTAGTGTTTCCTCATATGATAGAAGAGGATTCTCCCACTATCCATGTTCTCTAATGTCAAGAGAATAATGCCATCCTAGCCTATATGGGTGGTGAAGATTATTATCTCTAAAAATACCTACCTCTCGACACATCCACACTCCTTAACGAATTCACTATTGATATTAATATAGGGAGGAGCCATGTATAGTTAAATTTTTCCAAGCTAAAGTCCCACAAGAGCTCCACGAGTTCACCACCTTCTTATCCAATAATAGTCAATTCTTTACATGGCATTATAGTAACATGTCTAGTATTGACCCTAATATTTTTGTCCACAATATTTTCACCATACCCAATGCTAAACCATTGAATTAAAAACTTCAAAAAATACATCCTTGTGTAACATTACTAGTTAAAAAATAACTTCATATTCTCTCAACTAATTTCATCCTACCCATCGATTATCCACAATGGGTCTCTAACATTGTACATGTAGCCAAGGCCTCTCAGAAATTCTATATCTACACAAAATATGATTTCCCCTACCTAAAATTGATCATCTTGTTGACCTAATAAAAGGACATAAAATGTTGTCTCTTATGGATGGATTCTCTGGTTATAATCAAACCCTCATCGCACATGAAGATAAACATAATACATGAGGGTTTATATTATACATTATGCATAAGATGAAATATATTTGTTACATTATTTGTGCACTTGTGAAATATATAGAGTAATTCCCTTTGGCTTGAAAAATGCATGTGCATCTTACAAGTGCACCATGACCTATATATTTCACAACCTTATCCATAAAACCATAGAATACTATGTAGATGATCTCTTAGGTATATTTAAAAATTGAAAAATACCATCTTGTTGTCCTCGACATAATATTTGCTTGTATAATACAATTTTTCCTTTGAATCAACCCTGGTAAATGTGTGTTCAGAGTCCTAACCAGTAAAATATTAGGATTCATAGTATCTATCAGGGGAATTGAAGTCAATCCCCCTAAAATTAAATCCATAATCAAAATTCCCCTCCATTTAACCTTAAACATTTCCATAGTCTACAAGGGAAACATCAATCTATCTTCCATTTCATATCTTAATAATTAGATAGGTGTCAACCATTTCATCACCTCTTTAGAAAGTAAATCCATTTTAGATGGGATGATGATTTAAAAAAGGCCTTTGACACCCTTAAAAAATATCTCCTATCACCACCAGTCCTCACACCTCCATCCGGGGAGATTCTTTCTATACATATATACATGCGCACGGGCGCACGCATGCACACACACACACACACACATCTTCCACTAATCATGATTTGGTAGCTATGCTAACCCGCTGGGAAAATAAAGGTAAGGAGAAGGAAATTTATTATATAATATGTACCCTTCATGATTGCAAAACCTGTTATTTAGAAGTAGAAAATTTGTGTTGTTCTTTATAATTCGTAACTTATAAAATTCATTATTACCTCCTCAATAAAAATACCTATGTATTCACAAGTGTTAATACACTAAAATCCATACATTCTAATCCATATCATAATGCCTACATAACTAAATGGATCATGCTTATGACTAAGTTTAATCTTGAATTCATTTCTTGAAAATGCATTAAAGGACATGTTATTTATGATCAAATCACATAATCTCCCCTTTCCAATAATGAACTCCCTCATGAAAAAATTCCTGAAAAACCTATCAATGCCCTCAATCATAATAATAATCCTCCTAAAAATGACCTTACTTTTTAACAGGTTTAAATGTTGACAAGGGGGCTGCTATAATAATCATAGTAACTCCTTGTGGGACTCCTATTTTGCTATATTTTAAATTAAACTTTAACTATACAAATAACATGGCTGAATACGAGGCCATCATCATGGGTATTAAAACCACCACACTTCTTGGTGTAAGAATCTTTGACATCTAAGGTGATTCATAATTCATCATCAATCAAATCATAGGAACATATTAATTTTAGAATGAGACCTTGCAAAAATATAAATCCATCATTGACCATATCCTAAAGGATTTCAATCATTATGAAATCCAAAAAAATCCATGCTCATCTAATAAATTTTTAGATATAATGGCATCTCTTGTGTTCCTTATCCCTTTATCCCCATATAATTCTAAATTATTCATTATCATTCATAAAATTGATCAACCATCTCATGCCAACACTAATTTTCCTTCCATCAATCATATAGAAGACAACCAATCCGATATTTGGTATACCCAAGTATATGAATATATTTCCTAAAACAAGATACTCCCGGACCTAGATAGAACTAGTAGGACATCCTTCTAGTAATGTTCCTCCCTCTATGTTATATTAAGAGGCATCCTTTATACAAAAATGTTTGACAATATTCTCCTTCGATGTCTTAAATATCTAGAGGCTACCTAAGCTATCCAAGAAGTCAACGATGGAATATTTGGAAGAAAATTTGATGGTTTGGTCATCACTATATGAATCCTAAAAATGGGTTATTATTGTCCCATGCTTAGTCAAGATTGTTGTCAATATGTCAAAAATGCATCAAATGTCAACAACATACTAGTATTACACACATCCAAAGTCACGATCTTCAACCAACTCAGTATTTATGTCCTTTCTCACAATGGGAACTTTCTCTCATTGTCCATATCAATGCTCTATCATCTCAATGACATAATTCCATCATCATTGATTCTGAATATTTCGCAAAAATGGGTAGGATTTATCCCTCTTATCTACACTAAATAAAATAAGATTATTGATTTCATCCATCATCACATCATTTGTCACTTCAGAATCCACCATAAAATCATCACAGATAATGGTAAATCATTTAAAAATAAAAAAATTCAATAAATTTGTCACACTTACAATATTAAAATCATTTTCTCCACACCATACTCTCCACAAGCTAATGAGTAGGCCAAATCATCTAATAAAACCATTAAGAAAATCCTTACAAATACTATCGATTAGGATGGTAAGGATTGGTATCTCCAAATATCATCTAAATTATGGGCTTATATGACTTACATCCAAACCCATACGAGTGATAATCTCTTCTCTCTAGTCTGCAACATCGAATATTTTATTTCACTTGAATTCCAAATTCCATCCCTAAACATTTATCTTAAATATTTCATCCCCAAAGAAGAATGTCGTCAAGAACTCCTATCACAAATTGAATCGTTAGATAAAATCTAACAAACCACCTTCAAACATCTTAATATCTTTCAATAATGGATCAACCGTGCACATGATAAATATTTTAAAGAATGTGGATTCAATATTGGAAACCTTATCCTTAAAGAAAATAAACATGTCACAAATATGGAAAAAAGTAAATGTGGATTTATTTTTCCAAACTGGCTTGGACCATACATTATCACCCACAAATATGGGTCTGAGGCATATCATTTTTCCTTTGTTGATGGTAATCTTGAAAAGGAGCCTCTTAATTCCTTTGACTTATGACCTTTGTAATGTTAACATCTCTACTTACATGACCTTATTCAAACTAAGATCCCCCACTTTCAATACCCACTAATATCCCCTTACCATAGTAATGATTTGAAACTATATGGTCTCCCATCAGTATATTTAACATGACCTTAAATATGGGCATCATGGCCCTGCTCATAACATATTCTGCATGGATAATTCCCCTTGGTTACAGAATAGGACCCTAAAATCATTACTCCCTTAATTCACTTTATCTACCGATAAATAATATGTTTAGGATACACAAGTTATTATGTATATAAAACCTATCCTCATCAAATGGTCTCCTAGGCCCAACCTAACCTAAAATAATAAAAATCACTATGGGATGAATTTAATTATATCAAAGTATAGAATGATCCCTCAAAGGATATCTATGACTAAAAATTCTATCCACAATTGCAATAAAAATCCAAATATATTATTGTAGATCATTCCCACAAAGGATGACTACTCAATCTAAAAAACCTACATACATTATATACACCTAATTTTTCGTAACTTTTACCAACAACTCTTTTGGGTAGATAAGGGTCGATGATGCATCTATTTCTAGAGTGGGTGCTTTAATATACCTTCTAAGAATGAGGTATGAATCTTCACATAGTCACTATGGGTTAGAGAAAGTATACATAGAGATGTACCATGATGTTTCCCTAGTTTTAGTCACCCTTTCCTTTTTTAGTTCTTTTATGTTACACACATTACTACTCCCAAAACTTGATTTCATATGAATTCTTCACTGAATTACTATTGATCCATGAAAAACATATAATCCACTTGACATTAGGTCTTTCCTTAGGTGATGCCATTTCCCGTGGGTGATGGTGTCAATGTTAGGTTTTCTCTTGGCCAACACCATCATCTATCGGTGATGGCATCAGGTATATATGCCCATTATACCCTTAAATGTCATGGAAGAAAGGAATGCAATGAATTAATAACCATCTACTCTTCTCTTTTGATCCATATTTTCATCTGATCGATCTTATCTTAGTTTATCTTGAATTTGAATTCAATTGGACACTCTTCTTAGTTGTTGGATTTCTTACATGATTGGGTCATCTATAATGAGTCTAGGACAAGAACAATATTCCCATTCTCCACCCACACCAATTCTCTCTCGGTGTATTATTTATATGGAGAGATAGATGCATCAATGACAAACCCGCGGGTAAGTTCTCTATCACTCTTTGACATTTTTCATAGCTTATTTCATCTCCTTTCCCATTGATCCATGTTATCTTATTATTGTATGTACATTGGTTATAGTTAGTATATTTATCTTACATGATAAGGTCCTTATATTTATTTTATTTACATTTTAGTCATATTGCAATATTATATATTGTGTATGCTTCTATTGTATTTATTTTGATATATATCTCTCCCCCATTAACAAATATACTAGAAGGGTAATATCCTCTATCCTTATTGTGGGACTTAGAAACCCTGGGTTCACCTAGGGTAGTGATCAATTATCTCTAGATATGTGACCTTATTTCCCACCGCAACCTATTTTAAATCAAAAAAATTAATGCAAGTCTATGTGCATTTCCTCAACATTGCCTCATACCCTTATAGAATGGAAGCCTTAGGAATACAATCCATCAAGAAACATTCTAGTACCACCATACATTTTGATGAACCTAGTGTAAAACCTACAGACTTCCCGACTAAGAAAAACTCATTAAAAGCAACCACCTCTACTTTGGACATCATTTTGAATCACCAAAAGTCAGAAAACATAAAAAAAATCTACACACATTTCATCATGATACAGGAACATCATGTACATAGCACAATTTTGGCTTGATTAGGTGTGTAAGATGTTTTATGATGCTTTTGGATCCCATATAGTCCATCTGGACCCTTCATGATGTAATAAGTGGCATTTAGGAGGTTTCCCTCCAAAATTCACATTTAAATATTCAAATTAGCCTAGTAGTGCACCTTGGCTCTAAGTGTTAGTGTGTTAGTAATTTAGGGGGTTAGAATAGGCTTAATGTTAATGTACTAAGGTGGTCATGTGATGAAATCACCCTCTTTACTCTACCATGATGTAAAATAACCAAGGTAAGATTTTATTATGGTGAATTTGGTGGTGGAAAAGGTTTGTGAGAGGTTTTAAAGAGTTGGTAGTAAGGAATAAGTCTATATCCAAGCCATAATGGCTTGAGAAGATTATAATTTCAATGTTTTGAGTAATAAGAAGGATTCTTCGATACTAAACTGTGCATGTCTTTATTAATATAGATAAATGTTCAAGATTCATGAATCTATCTTGTTATAATTAAGGTTTGTGAATTAAATTATAGGAAAAGGAGGTTTGAGTAGGGTTCCATGTGCACATTAATCACTAAAGAATATTATCATAGAGCAGTGTTAAGGATCAGAACATGGTCAAACTACTTGTTTATGTAACTATCTCAATTATTCAATCAAATTCACGATTGATTGTGAACTTAAAAGATTCATAAAAATTTATATGAATTAATATCATTGTCATCCTGATACTAGGGTAAGAGGAAGTGTGTTTAAGAAATTGGAATCTCTATAAGGAAAAAAATAAAAGTAAATAATCTAGAAATCACTTAGTTTGAACTGTGTATTAATCTAGAGTCTATATTAAAGGAAAGTTGGTATAATTGTGAAAATAAGCAAAGGAACCTTATTCCAGAGTCATACCAGTGTGTTTTGGGTATAAAACAAATGATTATAAATTATAAGGAAATTAACAAGGAAATTCATAGTCAAATACACAAGAAACACTATGCAATCAACCATACTCTGTTCCTAAGGTTTTAAAAGTTAAAATATATGTATGTTAACTTGCACTTAGTGAAAGAGCATAGGAATTCATAAGAATAATTTTTTTAATGCAATGAGAATTCTTGTAAAGTATGAAGTGGAGTAAATCAAGTTAGATGTCTCAAAAGGTTTAAACTTAGTATTGTCAGAGCATGTAAACACAATCTTGAGTGGTAGTATGAGTAAAATTGAAATAACCAAACTTATTTCTAAACCCCCTGTTGAGAACGGTCTAATAAGTTGAATGTAACATATTTTAAGAAAACTTGAGTGCTAAACACATGGTAATCTGAGATTACATTGAAATTTCTCAACTTAGGTTAAAATTGTGCATGCCTAGTTTGAGGGCCTAGAGGTTCATATTTTAATGAAATGAGTTATATAATCAAGTAAACAATTGAATTAGATTCAATAATAGTTTATTAAAGATATCAGAGTATTAGAATCAGTTCTTGAATTTTGAATAAAACATTTAAGAGGAAAACTAGAATACAATCCTATGAAAGAAAACTAGGAGAGTCTAGAGCGCACACACACACACACACATATATATAAGAGGGATTAATTTCGGAGTTAGATTTGAGTGTTGGTGGAAGTTTGTAGAGAGTATTAGAACCTTGAAAAATATAAAAAACCTTGGGAAAATTCTAAATCATAGCTATCTAATTCTGATTACTCTGTGATAGTCTTATTAAGAACTTTGAGAAGCCTAGATAGCCAAATAGGTTTTTGTTATATGAGATTAAAGAGGTAAACTAGGAGGATGAGGTAAGTAAGATTATGACCAAGAGTTAAAGGATGCTTTCATGAGCATTTAGAGTGAAAATTTGATCAAGGATCATAGAAAATAGAGTAGATAGAAGGTTTAGTGCTAAAAATCATCAAGAATGCTTAAGGATGTCTAAAACAAAGAAAATGAGCCAATGAAGGTGTATAGAAGGTGGTGAACCCTCGAAAAAAGTGTGTTAATGTAATTTTAAGGTGTTTTAGAGGTTTTTATAGTGACAAGAAGTCAAACCCTATATTGTTTCTACTAAACCATAGCCTAGGCTTATTTAACAAGCTTAAAGGAAGGATTTTGAGTTGGGAAGAATATAGGAGTTGAGAGAAGAAAATTAGAGAAAATAAAGAACTCAAAAATGGGTATCCGAAAATATAAACATCTTTTCATGGAATTTTATGCATAGCTCCCAGTTTCAAGATTTGTTCTCTAGGAGGGTTAATTAGGGAAGCTAGAAAAACACTAAAAAGAGAATAAAATATTTTGGTGAGGATACGAGGCTTGAAATTTGAAATGCATCTTAAAGAGATTAAATAGTATCTAATAAGTTTACAAAAAAGATTTGTAAGTGCATATTTTGAGAGTTATGTAAGGAAAACAAGGTTTTGAGAGCTACAAATAAAATTTGGGGTATAAAAGGAAAACTATGAAAGATGAAGTGATGAAATTGGTTTAGTGATTTGAGAATTTTTTTTAGTGTGACTAATCATGTTTGAATTTATTTTAGCCTTTGATACTATTATTTAGTCCATTTTTCCCATTTGAGCCAGAAATAGCCTTCTTGAGCAATATTTCAATTTGTTGATTTTGATGATTGTAAAAGTGGATTTGTGGCTTCTAATGCATTGTTTGGTGATGTAAGGGATTGGTATGTAGGGATTTTCATAATTTTCTGTTAGAGTGTGAAGATTTAGGTATTGAAGTTGATTATGTTAATTAAATAAGTCATTTTGATATAAGCATTAGTATATCATTGTGTTGATAAATGTGATGAGTTGATTGAAGTGATTTGAAGCTAACAATTATCTGCTTGATTTATGTATGTGAAGTGAAAGTGTTAGGTTTATCCTTAAAATTGAAAGAATAATGAAGAAAAAAAGAGAAGAAAACAAGAAAGTCAAGAGACTAGGTAAAAGATAAACCTAGGTGAGACTTGGCAAAGTTAAAGAGACTTGCTAGAAGAAAGGAGGTAGAAATAGTGAGAGAGTTACTTCCGTTTGAAAAAGATAAAGAGATGAGAGAGAAGAAAAGTAAAGAAGAGAAAATGAGATATATGGAGAGGAAAATAATAATTTGGGAAGAGAAAGAGAGAAGAGAGTGTAAAATAAGCATGGAGCAGCTAGATGAGTTAGTGGAAAAGGTAAGATAAATGCAAAGAGAAGTAATGAAGATAGTGTTGAAAAAGGTGGTGAAGTGGACAATAAAGTCACTAATGGAGAAAATAAGAAAACTTCAGCTGAAAAATAAGATAATAGAAGATAAAAGAGAGTTAAATATGATGAATAAGAAAGAAAACAAGAAACAAAAAGAAGAAAACATGCAAATTATGATGAAAGAGTGTATTTGTGAAGAAGAACTTGAAGAAGAATATGAGACATCAGATTTTCAGTTTGTATATATCATTTAAGATCAAGTCTAGACAGAATTATGGGAATTTGAATATGCTTTAATGGTGAACAAATGAAGTATGGTGAAAGGAAGGTGAGATGGTGGAAGAAGATGCTGAAAATGAAAGAGAAAATGAAGAGAAAGCTAGTGAAGAGACACAAAAGTCTCTTGTTTTTACATCTAAGGTTTTGTGCTCATGTTTGATTGTAGGAACACTAGAAGAAGAGATATAAAGAATTGAAAGATAATCTCATCTAAGAGATAAAATTAGTATAATAATACATGAAGACCACATTCTTGAGGGTAAATAAAAGATGAAGAAAATGATGATAAATAAGGAAGAGAAAAAGAATCATGAAGTTGAAGAAATGAAGAAAATGTAGTAGTGAAGAAGAGTACTTTACAAGTGGATCATAATCAGAGAAAAGGGAAGAAAAATTCCTTTGTATATAGCACACTTCTCTCCACATGGGGAGTGCGATGCATGAGAATCATGTACATAGCACAATTTTGGCTTGATTAGGTGTGTAGGATGTTTTAACATGCTTTTGGGTCCTATTTAGTACATACGGACCCTTCATGATGTAATAAGTGGAATTTTTGAGGATCACCTCTAAAATCCACATTTAAATATTCAAATTACCCTATTAGTGTATCCTATCTCTAAGTGTTAGTGTGTTAGTAAGTTAGGGGTTAGAATAGGCTTAATGTTAATGTACTAAGGTGGTTGTGTGATGAAATCATCCTCTTGACCCTACCATGATGTAAACTAAGGTAAGCTTGTATTAGGGTGACTTAGGTGATGGAAAAGGTTGGTGAGAAGGTTGAAAGAGTTAGTAGTAAGGAAAAACTCTTTATCCAAGCCATAATGGATTGAGAAGCTTGTAATTCCATTGTTTCTATTAATAAGAAGGCTACTTGGATACGAAGCTATGCACGACTATATTATTGTAGATAAATGTTCAAGATTCATGAATGCATCTTCTTAGAATTAAGGTTTGTGAATGATACTCTAGGAAAAGGATGTTTGAATAGGGTTACATGTGTAGGTTGATCACTAATGAATATTATCATAAATAAGTGTTAAGGATCAAAATAAGGTCAAACTACTCATTTATGTATGTATCTCAATTAGACAATCACCTTCACAATTGATTGTGAACTTTAAAAGAGTCATCAAATTTAATATGAATTAATAACATTGTGATCCTGATAATAGGGTAAGAGGAAGTGTGTTTGAGAAATTGGAATCTCTATAAATAAAAAAGTAAAAGTAAATAATCTAGAAATTGCTCTGTGCGGAATGTGTATTACTCTAGAGTCTATATTAAAGGAAAGTAGGTATAATTTTGGAAATAAGTGAAGAAAATGTATTCTAGGGTCATAATAGTGTGGTTAGGGTATAAAACACATGATTATAAATTTCTACGGAAATTAACAAGGAAACTCATAGTCAAATGCACAAGAAACACTACACAGTGAAGAATACTCTGTCCCTAAGGTTTAGAAAGTCAAAATATGTGTATGTTAACTTGCACATGGTGAAAGAGCATAGGATTTTGTGAAAATAAATATTTCAATGTAATGAGAATTCTTGTCAAGTATCAAGTGGAGTGAATCAAGGTAGATGTCTCAAAAGGTTTAAAATTCTTGTTTGTAGAGCATGTAAACACAGTCTAGAGTGGTAGTATGAGTAAAATTAAAATAACCAAAGTTGATTCTTAACCCCATGTTGATAATGTTCTAAGAAATTGAATATAACATATTTGAAGGAAAATTGACTGCTAAACGTATGGTAATCCGACATCATTTACCTTGAAATTCATCAACTTAGGTTAAAATTGTGCATGACTAGTTTCAAGGCCTAGAGGTTCATATTTTAGTGAAATGAATTATATTATCAATTTGATCATTGATAAAGCTTGAGTAATATTTTATTAAATCTTTCATATTATGAGGATTAATTCTTTAAGTTTTAATAACACATGTAAGAGGAAAACTAGTATAAAGTCCTATGCAAGAAAAATGAGAGAGTCTAAAGCACATGAATGAAACAGAGCTAAATAAGAGGGATCAATTTGGGAGTTAGAGACGAGTGTTAGTGGAATTTGGTAGAGAGTATCATAACCTTGAACAAGATTAAGAACCTTGGGAAAATTGTAAATCATAGCTATATAATATTGATTACACTATAACAGTCTCATTAAGAACTTTGAGAAGCCTAGATAACCAAATAAGTTGTTAAAAGAGATTGAAGAGGTAAACTATGAGGGTGAGGTAAGTAATCTAATGACCAAGAGTTAATGGATGTTTTCATGAGAATTGAGAGTGAAAATTTGATCAAGGATAATAGAAAACAAAGTAGAAAGAACCATTAGTGCTAAGAATCATCAAGAGTGCTTAAGGAGGTATAAAACCAAGAAAATGAGTCAATGAAGGTAATAAGGTGTATGGAAGGTGGTGAATCCTTGAAAAAAGTGTTTTGAGGGAATTTTAAGGTTTCTAAGAGGTTGGTATAGTGATAATAAGTCAAACCCTAGCCTTGCCTTATTTAATAAGCTAAAAGGATTGTTTTTGAGTTGGAAAGAATGTAGGAGTTAAGAGAATAAAATTGGTGACAAGAAAGAACTCAAAAATGGGTATCCAAAAATGTAAACATATTCTCATAGAAGTTTGTGCATAGTTCCCAGTTTCAATATTTGTGCTCTAGGAGGGCTAATTCTCCTACATGGTCGATTGTGTCAGTAGGTCCCATTTCAAGACCTTCTCTCAAACTTAGCTCATCATTCCTCACTTGAGTATTAGGAATATATCTTCTAATCTATTTTGCCGACATCTCCTCAAACCTTTCACCTTGGTGAAATTGAAATACCCTTTTATAGGAGTTAAGTCAAGGAGTCCTGAAAGAACACCCCCACCATAATGGACCTTATTTGAGGGGAGGAAGAAAGAATATAATAAAAAACTTTTGACACCCTCCTAAGATTCGAAAAGAAATTCATAATGTATTTCCTTGGTAAGGATGAATTAGAATACAGATTAGTACACGTTCTTGAATTTGTATCTGAAAACTTGAGAAATAGGGAATAAACGGGAAAGGTTCATCTTACAGCTAGGTGGATATGAGACTACCCCATATTTTATCATCCAACCTTATCCTCAATTCTATGATAGGATGAACCAAAAACAAGTCCCATTATTATGGCTCAATTTCGTTAAATAAAAGCCAACAGATCACACAAGTCAATCTTCTATAATGGGCTATTAGGGCACATGTCCATCCTTTACCAAATGGGCTTTTAATGGGGTGCCCCATTTTCACATCCTAATCTCAAAAAATCCTCAGAGAATTCCAAACAAATCCTCTATTCCACCTTCATTATAGTATATTATTGGGGGTATTGGTCTTTCTCTCTTCTATGATGGGTCCACTGATCCCTTCATTAACATAAGGCCATTACGAATCTTTATAAGAATTTTGGATAGCATCCCATTCATACATTTCACCAAAACTATTACGTTATAACCATCACTGGGGATGATTGTATTGGGTATCATTACGTTACCTCCTAACTATTATAGCGAGCTAGAGTCTTTAGTGACCCTTGCGATGTTAACATCTCTACTTACATGACCTTATTCAAACTAAGATCCCCCACTTTCAATACCCACTAATATCCCCTTACCATAGTAATGATTTGAAACTATATGGTCTCCCATCAGTATATTTAACATGACCTTAAATATGGGCATCATGGCCCTGCTCATAACATATTCTGCATGGATAATTCCCCTTGGTTACAGAATAGGACCCTAAAATCATTACTCCCTTAATTCACTTTATCTACCGATAAATAATATGTTTAGGATACACAAGTTATTATGTATATAAACCTATCCTCATCAAATGGTCTCCTAGGCCCAACCTAACCTAAAATAATAAAAATCACTATGGGATGAATTTAATTATATCAAAGTATAGAATGATCCCTCAAAGGATATCTATGACTAAAAATTCTATCCACAATTGCAATAAAAATCCAAATATATTATTGTAGATCATTCCCACAAAGGATGACTACTCAATCTAAAAAACCTACATACATTATATACACCTAATTTTTCGTAACTTTTACCAACAACTCTTTTGGGTAGATAAGGGTCGATGATGCATCTATTTCTAGAGTGGGTGCTTTAATATACCTTCTAAGAATGAGGTATGAATCTTCACATAGTCACTATGGGTTAGAGAAAGTATACATAGAGATGTACCATGATGTTTCCCTAGTTTTAGTCACCCTTTCCTTTTTTAGTTCTTTTATGTTACACACATTACTACTCCCAAAACTTGATTTCATATGAATTCTTCACTGAATTACTATTGATCCATGAAAAACATATAATCCACTTGACATTAGGTCTTTCCTTAGGTGATGCCATTTCTCGTGGGTGATGGTGTCAATGTTAGGTTTTCTCTTGGCCAACACCATCATCTATCGGTGATGGCATCAGGTATATATGCCCATTATACCCTTAAATGTCATGGAAGAAAGGAATGCAATGAATTAATAACCATCTACTCTTCTCTTTTGATCCATATTTTCATCTGATCGATCTTATCTTAGTTTATCTTGAATTTGAATTCAATTGGACACTCTTCTTAGTTGTTGGATTTCTTACATGATTGGGTCATCTATAATGAGTCTAGGACAAGAACAATATTCCCATTCTCCACCCACACCAATTCTCTCTCGGTGTATTATTTATATGGAGAGATAGATGCATCAATGACAAACCCGCGGGTAAGTTCTCTATCACTCTTTGACATTTTTCATAGCTTATTTCATCTCCTTTCCCATTGATCCATGTTATCTTATTATTGTATGTACATTGGTTATAGTTAGTATATTTATCTACATGATAAGGTCCTTATATTTATTTTATTTACATTTTAGTCATATTGCAATATTATATATTGTGTATGCTTCTATTGTATTTATTTTGATATATATCTCTCCCCCATTAACAAATATACTAGAAGGGTAATATCCTCTATCCTTATTGTGGGACTTAGAAACCCTGGGTTCACCTAGGGTAGTGATCAATTATCTCTAGATATGTGACCTTATTTCCCACCGCAACCTATTTTAAATCAAAAAATTAATGCAAGTCTATGTGCATTTCCTCAACATTGCCTCATACCCTTATAGAATGGAAGCCTTAGGAATACAATCCATCAAGAAACATTCTAGTACCACCATACATTTTGATGAACCTAGTGTAAAACCTACAGACTTCCCGACTAAGAAAAACTCATTAAAAGCAACCACCTCTACTTTGGACATCATTTTGAATCACCAAAAGTCAGAAAACATAAAAAAAATCTACACACATTTCATCATGATACAGGAACATCATGTACATAGCACAATTTTGGCTTGATTAGGTGTGTAGGATGTTTTAGGACGCTTTTGGGTCTTGTTTATTCCATATGGACCCTTTATGATGTAATAAGTGGCATTTTAGAGGTTTCCCTAAAAAATCCACATTTAAATATTCAAATTAGCCTAGTAATGTATCCATCTATAAGTGTTAGTGTGTTAGCAAGTTAGGGGTTAGAATAGCCTTAATGTTAATGTACTAGGTGATCATGTGATGAAATCACCCTCTTGGCCCTACCTAGATGTAACTCACTATGGTAATGTTATACTAGTGTGAGTTAGGTGGATGAAAACCTAATTACCTTTTAATCCATCAAAAACAAGTGTATTCGAAGGATGAAGAGGTTATAAAGGTGGTAAAGGTTGAAGGTGGAGAATTCATCTTTGTAAAAGAGCCTTAGAGCTCTAGGATCTTTGTAAATTCCATGAATATCTAATAAAGGCTTCTCTATATGAATTGTTTATAACTAGTTGAAATCACGAATTCAATACTTAAGGATTAAGTAAAGTAATATTTTGTATAAATGGTGTTTATGATTTATGGATGAATGTGTATAGGTGTGAGTGTGGTTCAGTCTCAGAGAATAATTAATGGAATGCTAAAGAGGATAAAATTCCAAGGAATACAATCTTGTGCTAAGTTTATAAAGCTATGAAAATGAAGGTAAAACCTGAGTTTTGAAGGTTTTTTTTATATAATCTTATAACTGGTACATGATTATAATTGTATGTATTATGATGGTTTCAACAAGTCCATGGGATAGGGGTGAAATTTGTTTACTTTGGACGTTGAATTAGAGATTTAACATTGAAATGAGTGTTCTCGGGTTGTGTCACAGTATTGAGGTCAGAAATGGTGTAGTTAAAATATAACTTGATATAATTGGTGAAGAAGGTTCTGAAAGTAGTGATGGAGGTGCATGCATAGTTTAAAAATCAAATAAGAGGTTAGATAACTTAAAAAGACTAAAAATATGGTAAAAGTGCCCTTTCTTTACTTGTCTTGTGGATCTTATGCAAAGGAAGAGATTTGGAAATTTATTTCCTTTTGAACATCAAGTCTTGTTTGGTGATGTTAAGAAATACTTAGGGAATGTGTATAAATGGTGAGGAAATCCTCTTTAAGGTTCAAAAGAAGAAATTATAATCAAACTCAGTCATAAACAGTACTTACCCTACTCCTAAGGTTAGAAAACCAAAGAGAGGGGTAAATTCATTAGAGTTCATTGAAAACTATTAGGAATAGAGGACCTAAGACTCATGATGTAAACAAGTTGGTAGAGTAGTAGAAGATCAAATGAAGTTCACATTTAGATCTTAAATAAAATAACTCATAAATGATAGTGAAATGCCCTAGGTTTAGGGTTTAAAAGGAAGGTTTTAAGATGAAGTATGGAAAATATGACCTTTGAAATATATATGGAAGCATATCCAAGTTGAAGGTACTATAAAAAATGTGAGGATTACCTACAATAAATGGATAATCTTTATCTTGAGGGTTTAAGGAAATAGGCAAGTAAATTCCATGAAGGAAAATCTAGGACAATATCTAATTATGTCTTTAACAAGAAACATTTGTGAGTAAATTACCAAAGTGAGGTTATTATTTACTGTGAGAAGAGTGCTAACAAGTACTAAAGCCTTTTAATAGAGGGAAAGGCTCATGAAACCATCAAACATGATAAAGTACCACTTCCCTACTACAACTAAGGTGAAGAAAACATAGTAGTAAAAGGATTTGAGAAAGACATAAAGTGAAAGGAGTCATGAGTGAAGGTAGTGAATAAGTGGATGAACCAGTAGAAGTAAGGTGTAAAGTGTAGAAAGGAGAGGAATTAGAGTAAGATATCGTAGCCAAGTCAAAGAAAAGGAATTAAAAAATATCTTAGGAGGATTGTGACAGTCTCTGGACAAGACAAGGAAACTTAATAGCCAAAACCAAGCTAAATAGCACCATTTTAAAGCTAGTGGATGTTCTGGGCATTATGGTCATCTTGAATATGGTATATTGAAGTGGTGGAGAGTGGTCAGGAGGTGGAATAAGTTGATAAAGATCAAAAACCTAAAAATTGGCTTAAAATCCTAGTGAAGGGCTTAAGAAACCTAGTGAAAAAAGGGGTTTGTGTTGGGAAGAGATTAGAAGGAATAAAAGGACAAAAACTGATGAAAAGAAGAAAATAAATAAAGGGTATCCAAAAAGATAACTCACTTGGATTGGTTGTAGGTGGATTGTTCCCAGCTATGAACTTTGTGCAATATTAGGACTAATTAACCTAGTGTAGAATTTCAAAAAGGAGCATAATTTTTTATAGGAAAGGAGTTGAAGTCTAAAATTTTACATGCATCTCAATGAGGATAAAGGGTGTCTAAAAATTTTACCAATCAGATTTGGAATTTTGTAATTTGATAATTTTTCCAGAAAATCAGAGTTTCTAGGGCTACAAGGGCATTTAGAGGTCAACAAGAAAAAATGTGAAATATTAATTGATGAAATTGGTTTAGTGATTGGATAAAGTTTATTTGGTACTTGTAAACATGTTTCAAGTGATTTTGAGCTTTGATATAGTCTTTAATGCATTTTTGTGTGTTTAAGAAACTTTTAGTCTTCTTGAGCAAAGTGACAAGTTGTTAATTTTGGGTGATTGAATAGTGAAATTGTGACTTCTAATGCAAAAATTTTTAGTGATTTGAAGAGTGCATGTAGGGATCTGTGTTATTTTGGTATCAGAGTGGAGGAAATCAAGAATTTAAGTGATTAATTTGAAGGTAAAGTTGTTTTTTTGTTGAGAAGAATTTGTATATACTTGTTTTGATGATTTTTTATGATTTTTTCGTGGTTTTTTGAGTTGTGAGTGACTTGATTAAAGTTTTTGAGGCTTAAATTCTCCTTCTTGAGTTGTTTATGCGACGTGAAAATGACATGTTTCTACTCAAAAGTGAAGAAAAGAGATAGAGAAAGAGAAGAAAATAAGAAGTCAAGAGATTAGGTAAGAGAGAGAAACCTAGGTGAGAATTGGCAAGGTGAAAGAGACTTTCTAGAAGAAATATGGAAGAAGAGATAGTTAAAGATTTTCTTAAGTTGATGAATAATAGTAAACAAGAGAAAGAGATGACAGATAAGAAAAGGAAAGAATAGAGAATGAGAGAGATGGAGAGAAAGAGAAGAATGTGGGAAGAGAAAGAGATAAGAGGGTTAAGAAGAACTATGAAGCAACTAGATGATTTAGAGAAAAAGGTGAGAGAAATGAAAAGAGAATCAATGATGGTAGTGATGAAGAAGGTGGTGAAGTGGCCCATAAAGTCACTCATGGAGAGAGAAATAAAAATACAGATGAGAAAGAGGATTAGAGAAGAGGAAAGATAGTTTAAAATGATGAAAAAGAAGGCAAACAAGCATGTGGAGGAAGAAATTAGAGAAATAGAGAAGAAAGAGTTCAGCTGGGAAGAAGAACTTCAAATGGAATGTGAGAAATTAGATTACCAATTTTTATATATATTAGCCAAGAAAAATTAGAGGAAGAGATGTTTGCACTTGAATGTGATTTAAATGGTAAAAATATGGAGGATGAAGAAGAAAGAATGGTGATGATGTAAAAAGAGACTGAAAATAAAGATAGAAGTGAATAAGAAGCTAATGAAGAGACCCAAAAGTCTCTTGATTTTACATATAAGGTTTTGTGCTCATGTTTGATTGGAGGTACACTTGAAAAAGAAATAGAAAACATTGAAAGAACAGCTCATACAAGATATCAAGTGAAGAGAAGAAGGTATGAAGACTTCATTTTTTAGGGTAAAGACAAGACGAAGATAGAGAATGAAGATAGAAAATAAGTGTGAAGTTAATGAAGATGAAGATAATACAACAGTAAAGAATCGAATTTTACAAGTGGAGCATAATTGGAAAAGAAGAAAGAATAAAAGGCCTTTTGTATATAGCACTCTTCTCTCCACATGGGGAGTATGATACATGAGCATCATGTAAATATCACTTTTTTGGCTTAATTATGAGTGTAGGATGTTTTATGATGATTTTGTGTCCTTTTTAGTCTATATGGACCCTTCATGATGTAATAAGTGGCATTTTGGAGGTTTCCCTCCAAAATCCACATTTAAATATTCAAATTGGCCTAGTAATGTATCATATCTCTAAGTGTTAGTGTGTTAGTAAGTTAGGGGTTAGAATCACCTTAATGTTAATGTACTAGGTGGTCATGTGATGAACTCACCCTCTTGACCCTACCTAGATGTAACTCACTATGGTAAGCCTATACGAGTGCGAGTTAGGTGGATGAAAACCTAACTACCTTTTAATCCATCAAAAGCAAGTGTATTCAAATGTATGAAGAGGTTAGAAAGGTGGTAGAGGTTGAAGGTGGAGAATTCATCTCTATAACAAAGACTTAGAGATCTAAGAGATTTGAAAAGATCACAAACTATCTAATATAATCTTCTTTTATATGAAACTATGTACAAATGTGTTGAATGTATATTGTTCACGGTACATTGAATGTTGGTTAAATTAGGATTAGACCTCATTAAATTGTATGAATGAAATGTTCTACAAGATAGGTGAGATAGTGTAGTCCTACATAAATCATGAAGATAATGGTGAAGAGTTTGGAAAGAAAATTAAGGTAGTTTAGTGCAAGGCGGTGAGGTAAAGATAATCCAAAAACTATAGTAAATGTAAGAAAACTTTGTGAACTGAGAAATTTATGAGGAAAGAGTGTTGTCAAGTGTTAATGTTGATAAGAGAGGTATATTCCTGTAACTATTCAAAGAATGTGTCATAATGGTGTTTAGGTGTAATCAAGGTGACTAACAAATTTTAATGCCTTTAGAAGATGTCTTTTAATGCAAACATGAGAAACTCCCATGTAACTGTGTTGAATACCTTGTCCTTCAGGGTAAAACCTTGCAAATAACTATTAGGAAACTTGTTTTAAAGATTGTAAAAGTAATGTTAAGGTGTATATACATGATCAAGGAGTTATTATGCCTTGGAAAGGAAACTTATAGCTAAAACCCATGAAAACTAAGACCTGGCTGTAGATGCACAATTAAAGAAGTTAAAAAAGGTGAAATGTGTTTGTGTGTCAGTCTAGAGCCTATTTGAAAAAGTTTAAAGGATGGTGATAGGTTGTGAGTATTTTCAAAAAGGATAAAGAGCCATGGACACCATAAAGCAAGATAATAATTGAATGGTATTGTGAAAGTAAGGAATACGACAGTTTTGAAACTTGAGGTGGTGACAGTCAATAACTAGACTTAGTAACAAGAACCCTTGGAAGAAAGAAGATGTTTTAAAAATAGGTGTTAGGTTGATTGAACTCACCAAGAAGGTATAGAAACATTTAAAAGAGTTAAAAGATATCAGGTATATGTTATATTGGTTTGTCACATAGCACAATAGAGAATGGTGAAACTGTTCTAATTAGGGAGTGAAATCATTGAGTTGAGTAAAGTGATTAAGGAAAGAGAGTTTAATGTGAGAGGAATGAGCGCAAAAAGGTATATAGAGAGTGATAAGGAAGGAATCTAATGCAACAAAAGAGAGAGAAAGGTATAAGACAATGTGGATTGTGGTATGCCAATAGTGAACAAGGAATCTCAAGGCCTAAAGTTGTAAGGAAGTATAAATGTTGAAAGAAGAATGAATGTGAGTTGAAAGTAGCTTGAAAAAAGGGTGAGGAGTTAAAATAAGGTAATTAGGAGGGAGTTATAGTCATCGAGGGATATAAGGGAGAAACAAAACAGAGGCAGTCAACTTAGAGAATCAAAATCAAGAACAAACCAAGAGAGAAAACTATGAAACCAAGCAAGATGAGAAGCCCAGAGAGTTATTGATGATGAAAAAATATTGAATAAGGTGGATTAAGGTAGCTTGAAGTTTTTATGAGGTGAATAAGTGATCAAGAATCAAAATCCTAGTGATTTGACAAGAAACCCTAGCTAGACCTATTTAAACAAGTAAAAAGAGAAAAACTGGTGTTGGGAATACTAGAGAAGGAGTTGAGAGAAGAAAATTGGAAAAAAGAATGAAATCAAAAATGGGTATCCAAAAATGTAAACATATTCTCATAGAAGTTTGTGCATAGTTCCCAGTTTCAATATTTGTGCTCTAGGAGGGCTAATTCTCCTACATGGTCGATTGTGTCAGTAGGTCCCATTTCAAGACCTTCTCTCAACTAGATCATCATTCCATCATAGAGTATCTAGGAATATGATCTTCTAATTCTATTGTGCAGACATCTCCTCAAACCTTTCACCTTGAAATTGAAATACCCTTTTTATATGGATTGTTAAGTCATAGGAGTCCCTAGAAAGAAACACCCCCACCATAATGACCTATTTGAGGAGGAGGAAGAAGAATTATAATAAAAAAACTTTTGATCACCCTCCTAAGATTCAGAAATTCCTCATGTAATTTCCTTGGTATAAGGATGAATTAGAATAAATGATTAGTACACGTCTCCTTGAATTTGTCTCTGAACAAATTGATAATAGGGAATAAAAAGGGAAAGGTCTTAAAGTAGGTGGATATGAGAATACCCCATATTTTTATCCTTCCAACCTTATCCTCCATCTCATTGATAGGATGAACCAAAAACAATCCATTATTATGGCTCAATTTCTTTAAATAAAAGCCAACATGACTCAACTAGTCAATCTCTCTATAATGGGCTATTAGGGCACATGTCTCATCCTTTACAAAATGGGCTTAATGGGGTGCCCATTTCCCAACCTCCTATCCTCAAAAAATTCCTAAGAGAATTCCAACAAGATCCTCTATCACCTTACATTATTAGTATATATATTGGGGGTATTGGTCTTTCTATCTCCTATGATGGGTCCACTGATCCCTTCCTTCACATTAAGGCCTTTACGAATCTTTATAAGGATTGGATCAGATCCAATTCATACATTTCCACCAAAATATTAGTTATAACCATCACTGGGGATGATTTGTATTGGTATCATACCTTACCTCCTAACTCTATAGCCGAGCTAGAGTCTTTAGTGACACCCTTTGCGATTGAACTTCAATATCATGACTTACCTGAGAATAACATTAATGATTTCATCAAATGTAAGTAATCTGAAATTGAAACAATATAAGAAATCATAAAATGTTGGAAGGCCCTTTCTACATGCATTAAAGATAACATTCCAAATGATTGCCTTTTCCAAATTTTCTTATGAGCTCTATAACATCACCTTCAATGCATGGTAAGGTCCCTTTCTCTCAGATTTCTAGAATAATCTTTCAAACAAGCTAAAAGGTAGGATTAACTCATGAGAGAGTTTGAAAAAGTTCTTCCTAAGACACAACCAAAAAAATAAGTCCACATCCTCTAATGTCTTAAGAATAAGAATGTAACAAATGACAGAGTCTCTAATACTCTTCCTCTTATTGCTCATTCGAATAGAACAATTTTCAAAATTTACCAAAAAACAAAAGAAAAGTCATCCTAACTATCATTAACCATTGAGAAAGGAAGAATTGAAACATTTCTTACCTAATCCATTTAGCATGATCTTAGATCCTTCTTGACATGTTCCTCATTGGAATGATGAAAGTAAATTATGTTCGTGGCATGCTAATTGGGGTCACTCCCAAAAAATTTTCATGAACTACGCAAAATTTCCATCAACTTCTTCTTAGGATCCCAATTTGACCACAAAACCATAGCTCAGGAATGTTTGAATGAATTGGTTAAATCTCGTGATGTAACACAACAAAAATATCATCACGAAGAAATTAACCAAGCTAGTGATAAGTTACATGTCTTATCTAATCCCATGCCTAACCATAATACAAGTGAGAGTTCCAAAAATTAAGAATATGTTACGACTAATGTAGTTGAAACAAACCATCCTCATAAAATCATGGTTTACATGAATGATGTTAGGCACATCATAACTTATATATAAACTAAATATCCCACATCATTCCATCCTCAGACTCATAGGGTTGTGTACCCTTATGTATCACAAAATCAAGCCCCCAAGGAAAAATTATTCCTCTTCCAGATGCCATCAACCTCTGTGGAAAATATCCTATAGGGATAATGGTTCTTGAGATCACTTCCATAACTAAAAAAACCATTGGCCCCTATGAAAAATATCATATAGGGCTGATGGCTTATAACAATCCTTCTATAGGCAATATCGAGCAGTGTCACATTAAATCTTACAGGGATGATATCATATAAAAAAATAAAAAGATAGTTTTTAAAGTCTCCCTAATTACACATAATTATTCTGGATAGATTACCAAGGACTCCCATCACTCTCATCCCACAACACAACTCAATCATGATGAGTGGTATTCTCTTGAAGCACTTTCCCAACTTCCTAGCCAAATCCCTTTTTTAGAACTTATGCATATGTTACCTCATCACCGCGAGAGTATCATGAAAATATTATTTGACATGAAAATCCCCTTTCCTCCCACTTTGGGGAAGAGTCCCAAATTACATTACTCAGAGTAAAGCATCCACCATCAATGTGAGGAGCTCTCCATTCATACTGAACTTTCCATAGATGCTCAATATTATATTCGATTCCTTATAGCCTCCATGATCCATGATGAGCTCTTGATCTATGCAGATGATCCACCTTTTTCATCTCATTTCAAATTGGCCAAAATATGGTCAAACATACTCTCATCGACGAAGGAGATAACACTCGTGTTACCTTGTTAGAATTCATTAAGGCTCTTGATTACTCCATAGATAACTTAAAATGTACACATATCACTTGTCAAGGGTATGACCACTGACAGATACCCCCCCATGGGATGCATCTTGTTACCCATTATTATTTCACTTATAACAATCTAAGTTAACATCATGATTTTAAAATTTACCCTATCTTATAATATCTTATTAGGGAGGCCTTGGACTCATCACATGTGCACAATCCATTCCTTTTCTTGTCAATGTGTAAAATTTACTCACCTATGAGCTATCTATAAGATTCAAGGGTATCCTAATCCTTAGAACTACGTAAAACGACAACAAAAGGGGACATATAAAATCTCATCATTAGATGAGTTATCTCCCATCCCCTTTTAGAAGTATCAATGTTTTGATTATCTGATAAATTCTATCCATGACAGTGTCAGTTATCCTGAATTGGTCAGGTGTACACCTCCCAATCTCTTAGAGTTTGATGACGATGATACCAATGAGATCACACTTATAATTAATACTTCATATCTTCCTAATCTTATCATATTATCGTAAGGAGTCCTTAGTTCCTTCTATTATCTCATGTACACCATAACCTCCATCAAAACATGTGGTCTGATTAGAGACTATAGTCAACTCTTTTATGGGGGATACCTCGACATCAAACTATCACAATGGTTACACATTAGATGATCCCTAATTGGATAGATATGCCCAAAATTTTTGATAGGGAAGTCTTTTGTTACCAGTAAATCCTTCACACATGACATGCTCACAACATAAATGTGATCCTCATATAAGAGGATTCCTTGAGTATGATTGATACTTCTTTTAGTTGTCCAGTGTCAGAGCCTTAGATCACTCCCCTAGCCTCTTTAACTCATACTACCCCTCCACACTATACTATCCATCTATTTGACCCATCTAGCCTTAAAAAGTGAATGATCGTATCACTATTTTTGACTCTGAAGCTGATGATATCATGGGCGATGAACCCATATACTATGCCTCATTGAATGAGCCACAAATTAATCCATCAATATTTTCTTCACCTATTGCATTGACACATTCCCCACCTACTCTCATTATCCCTCCATATACTATAAGACTTCCCTCCCTACCTCTTTCCCTTATGAAACCCTAGATCCCTACATTTGAGCCATTTTACACATGGCATAAGGCCCTGGGATGACATTTCTGAATGTAGAGCTTATCGACGATACATGAAGAAGATAAAAACTAAATTCAAATGGTATCAAACTAGAAAAGATGTGAAACCTTCCACTTTTTCTCATTTATTTATTTATCATTATGGGTATTACATGCATAAATACACTAAATTTTGGGTTATGAATAACAACCATTAGGTTATAAAGTCCTCTTCATGTGGTAGAAAGCATAGAACTGAATCCTCTCGCACCCGACCACCTTCCCCTTAACTGACTAGACATCAACCTATTTATGGGCCACCACCTCACCCTAACATTATGTATAACATTCAACATGAAATTATGAAACAACTGGAGGATCATATTGATGGAAATCTATTTTCCATGATATCTGAAGTTCATCGGTAAGTCACTATTACACAACATGCCATAGAGGACCTCATGTCTCGAGCTAGAAGTCACATCTTATACCGGGTTGATGACATCATCACTGAAACCTTATGATACTTTTTCCCTTGTGGCTAGGACCCTATAGTACATTGAATACATATTATTTTCTACTTTGGATTGAGCTATCTTCTTCTCTTGGGCTCTTGTCTCTCACTTGGGTTCTCAAAAACTTCCTTGTATCTTGGTTCATCCTCACTTAAGACAACTTCCCTACTTGGATATATCCTTTTATATCCCCTGGCTCCTCTTACCGTTGATGTCCCGTGGTCTTGATTCTGACTATTTTATATTTGTATTCCCTAAATCCTCATACCATTAGAGTGTCTCGGTATTTATTACACCTATTTTGGCCTTATATGCCCCAATCGTTCTTATTGGATCACCATGGTATTATACAAATTATTGCTAATGCTTATGGACTTGCTTGGATTTATCTACCTAAAAAAATCTTGACATCCTTTCATTGGATGTCATTTTCATTTCCCATGCCTTGGATTTTTCACATCGTGTGGGTTGGGATATACTACCAATTTCCCCTCCCTCTGGTTTTATGTATCTAATGACATTATTTGTATTACTAAGTACCATGAGTATCATCAAATACATGTATGTAGAAAATAGGAAAGTGTCAAGAAAATTATGATATAAAGATCTAATGAAAAAAAATTCCATAATCATCATTGTGTGTGTGTGTGCACACGTGCGTGCTTATGTGTGTGTGTTTCAAGTCATTCTTATACATCGATAAAATGATTAAAAAAACACATGGCTCTAGCCCATCTATAATAAATCTCAAGAACCCTCACCCCCTACGGGGTGGGTGGGTTTGTGAATTCTTTGGGATGATGGGGACATGCTTATATCTTAGATAGTGTGAGTTAGAGACTTCACCCTAGATCAGGATCTGGAGGCATCTCCCTATGCTCTCACTAGTTGGACCTCTAATAAATTAGTCCTCTTGGCCACATGTTGGGCATATATTAAGTGGGTAACATACTCTTATAGCAAAGCCACCTGTTCCTGTAATAAAATTTGTAAGATCACATCTATGATACATGTAGACGCTAATTCCTAGGTGTCCCTATATCTTTGCAAGGTCCTATATGCCTCTCCAATGAAATAGAAGGCACCCAATGAGTATCCCACTGATGGTGCTACTAGATCAACCATCACTACAATATCCTAGACATCCAACATAGGATCCAGGATCTCATGGTGGGTGTTAGGCTAGAGAAATTACCTAAGTGTTGATAGGGCATGCAAAAGGTGGCGCATATGCACATGTAAGTTGTAATTAAACAGGGGCGCACCGAGAAAGAAATGTTTTGGACTTATCCTTTTTTATAGGGCATGACATAAAAATAGGATGGAGTGTTGATCAAGAAAAATATGATGAAAAGAAGACTTCTCAGTGAAGGAAGGCCTATTTTGGGAACAAGTGGAAGACCAAGAGACATGCGTAGTTTTTGCTAATAATATGATTAATATACTACTTAATTATAGATTAATCTATTATTATCCACCATGTAGATTTTTTGGTGCATGGCTATTCTAAGCATGCAACCTATTTTGAGAATTCATGGGTGTTGAAGGGAAAGTACCCACCGCTTTAAGTATGTAATGTATTCCACTATTTTGAAGGAATGGGTATTACAGAGTTATGCTTCCCCACTATTCTAAGTGTGCATGACTCTCTTGTAATTATTTTGATGTATTCAACTACTATTTTGTGATGAATTAATATGGATAGTTGTGGATGGATATTAAGTGTTGATCTATCTGTTCATGGTACTTGTATGCTAAATCTTAACTTAATTGATATACAAACTAATATGTTTCTTATTATACATGTTTACAATTTGAGCTAATGGATTTGATTATTGTGATGGAATATATATTCTGATTATGGTTATTACAAACATTCATTTTAAAATCTTGACAAGAAATTTTAAAAGAAGGACTTGGTAGCTTTGTGTGCTTCAGGTGAACATCTAGATCTATCTAGATGAAGTGCCAACGTGCCTAGGAAATTTAGTGGGAAAACAAGAATAAATTTTTATTCCATTTCTGGGACCTCTTTTCAAAACATTTTCCATGATGATGGCATATCAATTGAATGTTGCGGCCATAGAATATTGGTTAATCAATGAACAAGATAATTTTATGCGAAGAAATGGTTTTGGACCCGATTTTAATGCATGTAGTTTAGTGTAAAAAAAATATGTCATGAGCTTTACACTACGTTATTTTTTTGTTTTCCAATATAGTTTAATGAGTGGCTGTCCACTTACACATCAAATAAGCGATGGAGTTATAAAACAAGGGTTTGGATGTAAGAAGATTACTAGAATTTGTTTGATGTAGATGAACCTTGGATGTGTGCAATAGATCATTGGTGGCCTGGTGATGTGCACAATTATACTTTAGAGTAGGTTGTGTCTATGTATTCTTGTTCGGAATTTGTTGAGTTTGAATTTTTATGCGAACCCAATAGATCTTACATTCATGCTATTCCTTTGGTAATTAAGATATTGATGGTGGTGTTGAGTTTAGAGTGTCTACCTATGGATAGCTAAACATACCACCACATACAGGGGAAGAAGCAAGTGTGGTGATAGATGGTAGAACAAGCGGTAGAAAGGAAGAGAGAGGAAAGGTAGATTAAATATAATAAATAACAAGAGAAGGAATTAGCAAAGAATCACGATATTGATGAGTCTATGGAGTTGCGGAGGATGTTGTCTCGTTAAGGATTTGAAGCTCATGTGAAAGACATAGAGTCGGAGCATCAGGCTCTCTCCCACTTAGGCAAGTGTAGTAGAGAATCCCCTTCATCTTCTGGTGAGAGCGTCTAAGAGGAGGAAATTGTAATGACTATGGGTGCACATTTAATCCCACCTGGTGACCTAGCCCTTGCACTTGGTGTTCCATTTTTGGATGTAATCATTGATAAGAAGGTGAGTATAGGTAATCTAGTATATTCAGGTAGATACCATTTTCCTTTGAATACATAAGTGCATCAGACAAAAAAATCATCTATGGCAGCATAAACATCATCTTTTTTATTTGGAGGTCCAATTAGAGGAATATTTTTAGCGCGTCATTAGGATAGATTATACATGCATAGAACATTGGGAACATGCCTGGAAGTACTAAAACTTCACAAAATATGGGATTTTAGTCTAGTGCCACTATTGGGACTCAAGGAAGTACATCCACTAGTTTATATCTTGCTATAGGAGGAGGATTAAGTGGATATGGAGGATTAAGAGTCTTGGGATCAATTGGATCAGGTGGTTCTGGTTCTTGATCTAGAGGACAGGTCCCAATATTACCCCAGTAACCCCCACATCAACCTCACCAAGTTTATTATGAGATGTATCTCCACTTGCTAGAATATGGAGATATTGAAGATGTTGCAGAGAATGTGCACAAGTGTGAGTTACTATGGCACATTAAAGGAATCACCGCTTTAGATAGAAAGGCTAGTTAGTTTGTTACTACTCTTAAAGGGCGCACACATAGCTGGTATAGGAAGTATGACATACATTAGATTGTAGTGGATTATATTGCTTTGTGATCTATGTTTCTAGCATAATTCCATATTCCTAATTTTGACCAGAAAAGTATCCACACACTTAAGGACATTAAGCAGGGATTATCATAAAATGTTTAGGAATATGACGTGCATTTTCAAACTTTGTTGTCAAATTTGTATTATGGCATACATCCTAGTCAACATGCACAGTGGTTTGTTTTTGGGTTATTGAATCTATTCAGAAGAGTGATATCTCATAAGACCTTTGTGGATCCATGTGACGTTTTGGAGGAATCTTTGTGTGTTGAGGTAATTTAGAGTGTGGAAATTGCCAGGGTATGTCTATTTTTAGAGGCTTAGATTGTAGCTATGGCAAAAAATTTGGAGAATATATCTACTAATCCAGTTCATGATACTCATACTGGAATATGGTGTATAGACTATGAGGTTGAAGGACATACCACATATAGTTTTCCTTGTAAGTTGGTGTATACCATGTTGTTGGATTGTGAAATTTGTGATTTGGACCATGATGTAAGTATATGTCCTCTTTTGTAATGTGTGATCTAGAAGAATGTGTCTATGTATTATAATATTTGAAAAAATCATACTCATGACATCATTGACTTTAGATTAATTTATCAAATCGATGAGGCCATTGAAACTGGTGTGCGCTAGACTAGTGTAGCAAGTGGTTCTAAGGGAAAAGAATAACAACATAATGAAGGGTAATGAGGATAATAGGAATAGAGGCATTCATGGAGGATAGAGGTCGAGGTTGTGGTAATGGAAGAGGAGGATTTCCCAAATGAACTTGGTATACTTGTGGATCTCCTGATCATTATCAACACAAGTGACCTCAAAATGTGGTTTTCTCATGGTGTGGGAAACAACACAAATTTGAAGAATGTATAGAATTGTATGAGCATATGAGCAAGAAGAAAAAACAAGAAAAATGTGTAGCTATGATTGAGATATAGTGTATAGATAGAGATCAATGGATGTCAAAGGTTAGAATTAATTCTGAATTACAACCCGTATTAGTTATTACACACGCTAAGGCTGCACGTGCTCATGAAACTCCAAAGTGTAAGCTGACTATAACAAAGAAAGAAGTAATAAATTCCAACTACCTTGATGATACACATTAGAAAGAGGTTTACCAGGAAACTATGGATGTTATTAGGGATCTATAAGGAGACATTCAGATCCTTATGAAGTAGGTGTGCATGATGGAATGAGAAAAGAAGGTTGATCTCCTACAAAAGGACATAGATGATTCGAAGGAGGTATGTTGAATGTTGTGCTAGGAGAACACAATCCCTTTATTAGGAGAGTGGTTGAGAGAAAAATTACCACATGTAGGTAATGAATGCAAGAGGAAAATACTCCATGTAAATCTACCTCCCCATAATCGTGAGTATGATAAGGAGATTACATAAAATATAGTTATAGATGGATGAATTTTGAGAAACATTCTCATAGATATAGGTGTAGAAGTTAATGTACTCACGTAGGATACTTAGAATCAGATGGGTAGACCACCTTTTCATCCTTCATTGAATATATTATATATTGAAAATAGAACTAGAACCATGACACTTAGAGTACATAAGGATACAACTATTATGATTCAGGGAGACAATTTTACTAGGGACTTTGAAGTGTTAGAACTAGAAGAAGCAGATAGCTTCTCAACATTGCTTTGGTGCCCTTGGGGTTATGTGAATAATGTAAATTTATAATTGAAAAATAGGTACATTATCTTTGAGAACAAAGAAAATCACGTTATTATACCTTTGACAGATGGAAAGGTTTCTCCATATGTTGATCCTTTGAGTGAAGAGGACTTAAACACAATATATGCATGCATAATTAGAGACCCTAGGATAACTGAGCATTTAAGGAAGGTGTGATACAGTGGGATGATGCACATTCAATTAGTGATACCATAATTATTTCTTGTGACAATTGGATGCATGGAATGTATGACGTATTTGGGTGAGAGATGAAGAACACAGTCACTCATGTGATTGAGACATAAACTTTTTGACACTTGAGTTATAATCAGGTACGTAGGTACACTGGTGAAAGAAATCCTCATGTCTTTATATGTTCCATGAAAGTACAATGGAATAATGAAGGAGATAGATAAAATATGATGGTATATACTTTGTGTTACACATCAACACGCTAGTGGAATACACATAGAGATAGCTTATTAGAGTGACGAGAAGTGAGAATCATATTTTTTACTAGGTTCCTAAGGAGCAATGTACCCTCTCAGTTATGCAAATTTCATGGGAAGTTCAGTGCTTCGCATAAAATCTGAGAGTGTGAGATACTTTGGATGGAGGGATAGGAGGCCTTGTCACCATCACTCTGGGTATATAAGTTTTACGTAACCTTAGGAGGCTACGTGCACGCATGGTATCCCCATGCAAAATTAACAAGAGAAACAATTAATTGGTAGGTGATAACCTCAGGTATGATTCATACTTTTGATTAAATTTCTACTACGCCTTCGGTTAATGAATCGCTATAGATTATGAATCAACTTACTTTGGGAGATAGAGCAAAGGATGAAGAAATTGTTGATGCAAAATCACAGCACCCCTGGTTGCACATCAGATTTTAGGTTAATGCTCATGCGTCCAGTGTGATTGCATAACATTGAATCCTTTCTCCAAGTGTGGGACATGAAAAATGAGAAAGAATTCTCCAGAGAAAGGCTGGTTCCTATTCCTCTATTTAGATGCACCAATGAAACGCAGAGGTTTACCCAAGAAAAACTAAACTAACTACCAAGGAGACAGGGAGAGAGAAATGCATATAAATAAACCTAAGCTAAGGAGGTGATGCACCGAGGAATGAAGAACATAAGCTTTGCAACATAAACACAAATCATATAGATGCAATACCACACCATGCACAGATAGCAAAAATGCAATGAAAGATCAAAAATGACAGTAATAAATATGTAAGAGGGTTTAGAAGCAACCACAGACACATATATATTGCTTAAGGATCGATTCAATACATTGCAATGGCCAAAAGGAAAAAAATGGTGTTACAGTCTATATGGGAGGTTTGAAAACTCCATAAATCTTCTTATGAACAGGAGAGAAGGGAGGGGTTGCAAAACAAGAATGTCCAACATTAGAAAGAAGCCCCTCCTTACAATTTATAGGAAGAATGAGACGGAAAAGAGAGAGGAATTCAAAATCTATCCCAACCACCTCCAGAATGCTCTTAACTCATCTCATAATGATGGAAGTGGCGGATCCTGGCAAAACGGCGAGCTGTCTAGCAGAGGCGGCGAACTGTCTGCTGCATTAAAGTTGTTAGTTGAGCATCACTTCTGCTTATTATTTCATGCCATAGGCGTCTTCTGATTTTCTCTCTTCAAACTGAACCAAAATGCAAGATTGACCCTGGAAACGTGTAGAGAATCTCACAAGATTTCCGTTGATATAAAGAACGTGCAAATCTGAGCTCTGGATCGAAAGTTATGTTGATCTGAAGTTTTAGGGCACGGAACAGGTGAAAACGGATTTTTGAATTTCTTCCTGCGCTCTGCCACTTGGATGACACGTGGCACACTCTGATTGGACGGGAAATTCTCTCTCCTCCATCTTTTTGGTGGGTTGTCCTTTGAAATTTTGACTTTTGATGATTTTGGGACTTTTTTCACCCCTTTCCCGCGCTCCCACCATTTGGATGACACGTGGCATGATCTTGTTGGAGGATAGGGCACGGGGCTTCCTTTACTTTTAGCCTTTTTGGGGAACTCAACCAAATTCTCTAACTTCCTCCTGAGCTCTGCACTTTACTGCTCTATTGGACACGTGTCCAATTCCTATTGGCTCGGCCCAGCGCTTCAAACCTTACCCCTTTGACTTTTTAACCTTTCTCGTTGAGACACGTGGCGTCTTTTGGTTGGTTCTCGGGCCTTCCAGGTCTTCCGCGTACTTCACGTCCATCTGTCCCGGATGTCCCATTTGATTTTGGGCCCTTTGTGACAATTTCGACCAATTCGGCCGGTTCGCACCCATTTGTACCACTTGTCCCACTTTGTTTTTGGGCCCTTTGTGCTTATTTTGCCCGATTCGGCTAGTTCAGACCTTTCTGTCCCAAACATCCTGAGCAACACTTAGCCAATTTATCCCTCCTCCTTCGGCCGGATCGGCTTTACGCGCCTTTCACGTACTTCTAGCCCGATTGTCCCAAATGCAATTTGGGCCGCCTGGAGGCTTTTCGGCCGATCCGCGCCTTGACGTCCCAAATGTCCCAGTTGCTCCCTTTGGCAGGACTTAGCCAATTTTTTCACTTTTTTCTGAATCAACCTATTTGCCTCTCTGCCACCTTTGATGCATGTTATCGAAATTTACCCCGGGGGGGAAATTTTGATAACAGTTTTGACGACTCAGCGGGGTCACCTGCCTGCTAGGTAGAAGATCAGTGGCCTTTTAGCGGTCCATTGGGCATGGAGTTAAGCACTAACCTGAAACAAGCCTGATACTGCAACTTCCTCTCCAGCAACACTCTGAACTGTAGAAAACAACCTGAGAGCAGCAAAACCTGTGCCAAAGCACTTAGGGAAATAGAAACCTAACTACAACAGGACAATGTGCATATGCACTTAGAGGAATTAAGAAAACTCTAAACTAATATTTACAAGGGCAAAACGTTTCTCTTAGTAGCAATGTTTAAGATAGATTCCTTTAACCGGGATCTGAAGTTCCTCTCCATCCAATGCAGACAATTGGAAAGCATTACTATTTTTGCATCCCGTGACCATGTAGGGACCACTCTAGATGGCATCAAACTTGGAATGTCTCCCTGGTTTTGCCCGATCTGCATCCCATTTTAGAACCAGGTCCCCTTCCTAGAAGGTTCTTGCTGTAGCTCTCTTATCAAACCATCTTTTTACTATGGCCTGATCCTTTTCAATCATCTGAACTGCATGTTCTCTGATTTCTTCTAATTCCATCAATTCCGCATACCTGACCTCCATTGGTTCGAACTCAGATAACTCAAGCTGCTTCATGAGCTCCAAGGCTGGCAATTCTAATGATATAGGCAATATTGCCTCCTTCCCATAGACCAACTTGTAGGGAGAATTACCTGTAGACCTCTTTGGTGTTATTCTGTCAGCCCATAACGCTGATTTTAGCCTTGTATGCCATGTTCTTTGATTTTCATCCAGAGTCCTTCTGATGATTTTTAGCAAATTCTTGTTTGTGGACTCTGCCTGTCCATTACCCTGCGGGTAATAATTTGAAGAGGTGCTCAAATAGATTCCATTCTTGACAGCCCATTCTGTAATTTTTGAACCTATGAATGCTAATGCATTATCTGATATGATGGTGGCCGGCACACCGAACCTAGTTACTATCCCTTCATAAAAGTCTAGTATGCTAGACTCACTTGCCTCTTTGAGCGCTACTGCTTCGGTCCACTTGGTGAAATAGTCTGTCACTGTAAGAATCCACTTGTGGCCTTGACTCGAATTGGGATTGATGACTCCAATGAAGTCCAATCCCCACTGCATGAATGGATGTTCTACTGAAATTGGACAAAGGGGCAATGCTGCTAACCTTCCTTTCCCTGTGAAGAATGCACATTTCTTGCATTTCTTAACCCATGAGTAGCAATCATTGAATATAGTAGGCCAATAGTAACCAGCTTTCATGATTTTGAGAGCTGTTACTCATGGGGTGAAATGGCCTCCTGCCTCTCCGTCATGGAACTCCTGTAAGATCCTCTTGATCTGACCTATCCCGATACATCTCAATAGAACATCGTTGATGTCCCTTTTAAACAAAACATTATCAACAAGCACATAAGGAACTGCTTGTAATCTGAAGTACCTTCTTTTCAATTTGCTCATTTCTGGAGGGCACATGCCCATTTGTAGGAAATGTATCATATTCTGAGTCCAACAGGGAGTGGACACATCATCATTTTCCTGTTTTTGATCTTCTTGTAATAGCAGGACAGCGTCTTCTTCATCTTCTGGGTTGTCTGGTTGTTTGGAAGCGAGCTGCTCACACAAACCTTTGCCTCTTACCAGCTTGGTGATCTTGATCTCAATGTCATACTCCATGACACGGGTGATCCATCCTGCCCTTTTCTCATTCAAATCCTTGTTGAGGAGGAAGTCCTTAACCCTAGCATGTGAGACCAATAACTGGACCTTGTTGTTTGAGACTAAATGCTTGAATTTCTTCAAGCTTCTGAATACTGCAAGCACATGCTTTTCAATAAAAGAGTACCTCACCTCGCAGTTATTTAGGCTCTGGCTGAAGAAAGCAATCCGCTGCTCCTCATTATCTTTGTTCTGTTGTACCAGAATGGCAGAAATAGTGTCATCACCTCCAAATGCATAGAGGATGAAATCCTTGGAAAAGTCCGGGTTGATGAGAGTGGGTGCCTGGGAGATGGCTTCTTTGATTGCTTCAAAACTCTCCTTTCCTTCTGCCATCCATTTGAAAGCCATGCTTTTCCTTAACATTTTGGTGATGGGCTTGACAAGGGCTGCAAAGTTTGGGACAAACCTCCGAACAAAGTTTATCCTTCCCAGGAAACTCTGAAGGGCTTTCTTGTGACTTGGCAATGGTAGAGCTCTTATGGCTTCAACCCTCTCTGGATCAATTGCTAATCCTTCCTTGGAGACAATATGGCCAAGGAGTTTCCCTTCATGTGCAAGAAAGATGCAGTTCTTAGGATTCAAAGACACTCCAAACTTTCTACACCTCTGAAACACTTGCCTGAGGTGAAAGAGATGGTCTGCAGCATTCTTTGAGAAGACAGTGATATCATCTAGGTATATCAGCACTATCTTGTTGATCAAGCCTTTGAATGCCATATCCATGGCTCGCTGGAATGTTGCTCCGGCGTTTGACAGTCCAAATGACATCTTCTTGTAAGCATATGTGCCCCATTTGGTTTTGAAGGCTGTCTTGAACTGGTCTTCCTCCTTCACCTTAATTTGATTGAAGCCTGAGTAACCATCAAGTAGCAAAAACCTTTCTGACCCAGCTACGACCTGTAATATTTGCTCCATGGAGGGGAGTGGAAAATGGTCCTTGAGAGAAGCTCTATTCAAATCTCTGAAGTTAACACACATCCTGATCTCTCCACTCTTCTTTCTGACCGGAACCAAGTTCGCAACCCAGCTTGAATGCTTGATAGGGAATATAATTGCTGACTCAATCAGCTTGTCCAGCTCCTTCCTCATGAGAGGCTCCATGTGTGGATTGAATGGTCTCTGTTTCTACCTGACAGGCTTAGTATTTGGATCCAACTCGATTGTATGATGAGCTAAGTTGGGATTGAACCCTTTCAAGTCTTCATAGCTCCAAGCAAACACATCAGGGAATTCTTGACATAGCTGTATGAACTCATACCTTTCCTGTTCAGTTGTCATCTTTCCAATTTGCAGTGGCTTGTTCTCTTCTACCAAGATGGATGCTGAATATTCCCTCTTGACCTAAATATTTGCTTTCTCCTTTCTAAACTGATCATTGGGGTTAAAAATTGACTCCAAGGTGACAAGTCCCTTGGGCAGCTTATCAGTTCTCAGCTGTATCACCTGGTCACCATATTGCTGTTCCAACTTCTCTTGATTCTTAGCTGAGAACTCAGCTTCTTCCTGCAAGAAGTGGATGATTTGCTGGTCATTCTCAAATACTTGCCAATTGACATCGTTATCCGGCACTGAAGGCCTCACAATCACATGGATGTTTGGCTGTACCTTGTTTTGTTGAATGTTTTCTATAATGTCAAAGGCTGCCCCTACTGCTGCAAGCCTGTCAGCAGCTTGATTCTCTTTCCTGGGAATGGCCTTGATGCCGAAACCCTCAAAATCTTCCATGAGGTCCCATACCCTGTTCTTGTAGCACCTGAGTAGGTCATTTTTGGTGGCATGTTGTCCCTTGACCTGATTTACAATCAGCTCACTGTCCCCAAAAACTTGCAAGTTTTTTTATTTTTCTCTTTATTGCCCAATGCATCCCCTACACCAAGGCTTCATATTCAGCAGTGTTATTGGAGCATGCAAATTGAAATCTAAAAGCTGAATAATACTTTATTCTTTGCGGTGAAATAAGCATGGCTCCACCTCCTGCGCCTTGTCTACTCCTTGATCCATCAAAAAACAATTGCCATACCTCATTGTCATCCTTGTGGTTTGGCTTGGTGATGCCAGGAATAGGTTTACTTTCTTCGTGTATACAATATACCCCTGGCTCAGATTCTTCTACTTCTTGATAAGGATCAAAAGCATGTACCTTGTTTGTCCATTCATCAAGAGTCAAATCTGGGATACTTCCAACCTTAGTGTCGGCTTCATCAGTGCCAAGGTGATCTTCTTGATCAAATGCTGAGCAATTGGTATTAATATGACTTGGAGTATAGGGCTCAATGTGGAAATCTGCAATAGGTTCTGACCTAATTGTAGTTTTAGTTCCATACCTCGTTCTGAACAGCATGTGTGACCAATCAGTGGAAAAATATCCCCCAATCTTGGCAGTAAAGTCCCTTGACAAACAGAGGGCAAAGAGTGGTGGAAGGTCTATGACTGATATATCTTGTAAGACAACAACATTTGGACATGCATGCAAGGTAAGGCTCAAATTTTTAATCATTCCAACTGTTGCTATTGCTGTCCCATCCAGCTGCACTACTCCCTTAGATGTTATTTCATACTGGAGCCCTAACTGATCAGCTATCTGTTTAGGCATTACTGAGCTACTTGCCCCGGAATCTATCATGCAATTATGCACTAGCTGATTTCCAATGATTAACGAAACATAAAAGGGGGGAGGCTTCAGCATTCTACCTTGTTGTGCTGCATGTTTTCCTTGAGGCTGGGCAGCATTTGTGAGTACCTTCTCCTGTATTTGGATCTGTTGATTCGAAGTTGGCCAATCCTTCATAGCAGCTTTCAGCAAATCTCTTTGGCCTGGGATGGATAGGGATTCCGACATACATATATTGACATTTGTCTTCTTCATCTGGTCAATGATACTAAATGGTGATGAAGGATCTCTCTGCTGTCCCTTGGTCTGCACATTTGCTCCTTGTATGTGGGCAGCAACAGCTGGCATTTGAGTTGGCCTAGGGGCTATTCTTGGCTGCCCTTATGCATTTGAAACTGGGTTTTGCTTGCCAATAATTTGTGGAGCTGTGGAAGGTTGTGGATTGGCTGGGGCTAATGGCTATTCTTCACCCAAATTTCTCCTTTTTGACCTTGTGTTGGCAGCAACACCTTGAGAAACTACCTGATTCATGCCACAGAAATCCTCTGCTTGCCAATTTACCAATGTGGTGTCATTTGGGGCAGGTTGCTGTTGGAATGTTTCTTGTTGTTGGATGTTTTCTTGATTGCTTTCACCCTCCACACTAGTAGTTGTTACCATTAAAGCTTGGGTCAAAGCACCATTGAAGCACATGGATTGATTATGGGGTTCATTACATGGAAAACACCATTCATACTCCTGGGCAATGTTGTTTTGTGCTGGTACTAATGCCTTAGAGGAAGATATGGCATTTGGATTATAGGGCTGGAATGGTCTATTGGCAGGAGGCCTCGTTTGATTCATATTTGCAGCTGGATTAGGTGGCCTTTGAGGCTGATATGGCTGCCTATTAGGTTGAGCTTGAGGCTGATACAAAGGTCTAAAACCTTGAGCTTGCTGTCTTTTTAGAGTGACCAGCTCATTGCCTAAATTTTGCAGCTGCTTCATGACTTCTTGAAGCTCATTTGGGGCACTTGGAGATGAAGTGGAAGCTTAATTTGAACTATAATTCCTAGGAGTGGGAATAGGAGCTAAGACAGGTGCTTGACTAGTACTTGGGCTCTCTAAACTTGGATATAATGGCATTGGAGGCCTAGGAGCTAGCTTGCCAGCTTGAATCAGACAATTTTCAGCTCTAATGGCAATACTATAAGCAGCAGGGATAGTTGTGCCTCCCATAGATTGAACTAACATAGAAATATCAGAATTTAAAGCTTTAAGGTAGTATAGAAAAGCACCTTCTGCTGTTGGCCTGACTGCCACCGGAATTCTATCCCAAGATCTTTGAAATCTGAAGTTGAAGTCAGTTAGCTGCTCATTGGGAGCTCTCTTGATGGTTGTCAGCTGCTCCAAAAGAGACAAGTTGTCTCCCTTTTCTCCAAATTGATCATGAAGTGAAATACACAGCTAATTCCAGTTTGTGATAGAGCCAGCTTCAAGGCTTCTAAACCATTGCAATGCTTTTCCCTTGAATGAAGACGCCAGCAATTTGACAGCTACTTGCATCTCATTAATCTCATGGATTGCACAAATGTTAGCAATGTCCTTGACATGATCACCAGGAGTGGTCTGATTTTCTCCAGTAAAGTATGGAATGTTCTTCAATGCTGCAACTGGGATTGGATTTTGTGCATTGAGAGCAAGTGGGCCGCTGCCTGTGAAGTTGACATAGGGGTTCACTGGTTGCGCCATTCTGATTGATCTTAAAACCCTTGTATACTGAAAGAAAGGCCACTCAGGTGGAGGAGTTGAGAGAGTTCTGTTTGGTGGAGATGGAGACCTTTGAATCCTTCTTCCTCTTTGCCTTCTTCTTGGAGATAATTGCAGGTGTTCAAACAGCACTTCCTCTTCTCCAACTTTTGACCTTGTGATTCTTCTCATAAGCTTTTAGGCCTGTACTGCTGAAACCAGTTGATTCTTCCCCTTAGAGTCACCAGACATGCAAATAATAGCTCTTTTTAAGCAAGAAAATTGCAGCAGATGCATATCAACTTTACTGCAATAAAAATGAGACCTCTATGTCCCACCGGGCGTGCCAAAACTGTTGATGCAAAATCACAACACCCCTGGTTGCACATCAGATTTTAGGTTAATGCTCATGCGTCCAGTGTGATTGCATAACATTGAATCCTTTCTCCAAGTGTGGGACTTGAAAAATGAGAAAGAATTCTCCAGAGAAAGGCTGGTTCCTATTCCTCTGTTTAGATGCACCAATGAAACGCAGAGGTTTACCCAAGAAAAACTAAACTAACTACCAAGGAGACAGGGAGAGAGAAATGCATATAAATAAACCTAAGCTAAGGAGGTGATGCACCGAGGAATGAAGAACATAAGCTTTGCAACATAAACACAGATCATATAGATGCAATACCACACCATGCACAGATAGCAAAAATGTAATGAAAGATCAAAAATGACAGTAATAAATATGTAAGAGGGTTTAGAAGCAACCACAGACACATATATATTGCTTAAGGATCGATTCAATACATTGCAATGGCCAAAAGGAAAAAAACGGTGTTACAGTCTATATGGGAGGTTTGAAAACTCCATAAATCTTCTTATGAACAAGAGAGAAGGGAGGGGTTGCAAAACAAGAATGTCCAACATTAGAAAGAAGCCCCTCCTTACAATTTATAGGAAGAATGAGAGGGAAAAGAGAGAGGAATTGGAAATCTGTCCCAACCACCTCCAGAATGCTCTTAACTCATCTCATAATGATGGAAGCGGCAGATCCTGGCAAAATGGCGAGCTGTCTAGCAGAGGCGGCGAACTGTCTGCTGCATTAAAGTTGTTAGTTGAGCATCACTTCTGCTTATTATTTCGTGCCATAGGCGTCTTCTGATTTTCTCTCTTCAAACTGAACCAAAATGCAAGATTGACCCTGGAAACGTGTAGAGAATCTCACAAGCTTTCCGTTGATATAAAGAACGCACAAATCTGAGCTCTGGATCGAAGGTTATGTCGATCTGAAGTTTTAGGGCACGGAATAGGTGAAAATGGATTTTTGAATTTCTTCCCGCGCTCTGCCACTTGGATGACACGTGGCACGCTCTGATTGGACGGGCAATTCTCTCTCCTCCATCTTTTCGGCGGGTTGTCCTTTGAAATTTTGACTTTTGATGATTTTGGGACTTTTTTCACCCCTTTCCCGCGCTCCCGCCATTTGGATGACACGTGGAATGATATTGTTGGAGGACAGGGCGCGGGGCTTCCTTTACTTTTAGCCGTTTTGGGGAACTCAACCAAATTCTCTAACTTCCTCCTGAGCTCCACACTTTACTACTCTATTGGACACGTGTCCAATTCCTATTGGCTCGGGCCAGTGCTTCAAACCTTGCCCCTTTGACTTTTTAACCTTTCTCCTTGAGACACGTGGCGTCTTTTGGTTGGTTCTCGGGCCTACCGGGTCTTCCGCGTACTTCACGTCCATCTGTCCCGGATGTCCCATTTGATTTTGGGCCCTTTGTGACAATTTCGGCCAATTCGGCCGGTTCGCGCCCTTTTGTACTACTTGTCCCACTTTGTTTTTGGGCCCTTTGTGCTTATTTCGCCCGGTTCAGCCGGTTCGGGCCTTTCTGTCCCAAACGTCCTGAGCAACACTTAGCCAATTTCTCCCTCCTCCTTCGGCCGGATCAGCTTTTCGCACCTTTCGCATACTTCTGGCCCGATTGTGCCAAATGCAATTTGGGCCGCCTGGAGGCTTTTCAACCGATCCACGCCTTGACGTCCCAAATGTCCCAGTTGCTCCCTTTGGCAGGACTTAGCCAATTTTTTCACTTTTTTTTGAATCAACCTATTTGCCTTTCTACCACCTTTGATGCATGTTATCGAAATTTACCCCGGGGGGGAAATTTTGATAACAGAAATTTTGATGGATATGTTTGGATAACTAGATCTAGAAGCGCACCTTGACCTTAAAGAAACTAAGGAATAAGAAATGGTCCATGCTTGGGAAGTAAAGGAAAATGGTAAACTAGTATGCATGATAAATGATGAGGATAACAAGGACAATAATATAGATGTTAACCATAGAGAATGTACACGTGAAGTGATGGACACAACATATGAAAAGGTATGCGTATATCATGATCCTATGAAATCAAAGAAGGATAACATTAGAAAGTATATAGAGTGTAAAGAGGATATTATTGGTGACTAATGATCAGAGATGGAATTTGCTAATATTATTGAAATCCTGCATGACTTTGAGTACTTATATCCATAGGGCTATAATGAGTTAAAATGAGTACACCCTTATTTAGGTAATATGTGAATCAAAATTAAATAAGGCATGCAACCGATTAGGAAGAGGCCATATAAGATGAATCCTAATATGTGAATTAAGGTAAATGAAGAAATTGATAAAATTCTCAAGTCTAGTATAATTGATCCCATTGAGAAATATGAGTGGGTTAGTCCTAAGGTCATTAGTATTAAAAAGGATAGGAGGATAAATATATGTGTGGACTATAGAGAATTGAATGCTTCATATGTTATTGATCCTTTTACCACCCCATTTATAGAGGAGATCCTTGAAGGAGTTGTAAGGTGCTAGATCTAATATTTTACATATGGTCTTTTAGGATATCATCAAGTATGCATAGAAAATAAAGACTAGGAAAAGACAAAATTCACCACTAAATGGGGAATTTTTCAATACAAAGTTATGCCCTTTGGACTGAAGAATGTGCCAACTGTGTTCTCACACATTGTTGTACAGGATTTTCAATACTTCATTCACAATTGTTTACAAGTATATTTGGATGAGTAGATAGTGTATGGCTTGGTTAAGGATCATTGTGAGACTCTTAGACTCATGTTTGAGAGATGTAGGAAGTTAAGCATCTCTCTTAATATAAAGAAGTGCATCTTTGTAACACCTTTTGGGACTCTACTGGGGCATATAACTTGTAAAGAAGAGTTGTTGGTGAATCCAACCAAGATATCAATGATCTTGGGTTTAGAAGAACCTAATAATAAAAGTGAAGTTCAAGGATTTCTTGGACATACAGGATATTACAGGAAATTCACAAAGGGATATGTAAAGATTACCACACCTTTTGAGGAATTATTGAAGGATAAGGGTAAGTTCTACTAGGGTGAAGCGCAGTAGCATGACATGCATTTGAAAATGTGAAGGAGAAACTGAATACTGCACCTATTTTCAACTTTTATTCTTGGGATAAGCCCTTTCATGTTCATGTTGATGGTTCTAGGATGACAATTGGCATAGTGTTGGAACAATCAGGAGAAGGAATTATAGACTACCCTATTTTTTTTAAAAGTTGGAAGTTGACACCTGTGAAATAAAATTATACAAATACTGAATGTAAGGTTTTGTCCATGATCTATGTGCTACACAATTTCAGATAATAGTTATTGGAAACACCATTTATCTTCTTTAAAAATCATATGGAACTTAAGTATTTTGTCAAAAAACCTTTTTTGTAAGGGTACATTTGTAGGTGGCTACTAATATTTCAAGAATTTTGGTTTACAATGGTTTTCAAACAAGGGAAAAGTAACTCAGGACATTACCATTTGGAATTAATTCTGGAGAGGACACACAAAGCATTGAGGAAACAATGCCTGATGTATAATTTTTTACATTGAATCGTGCACCCACTAAACTAGAGGACATTGAAGTATTCTTACAAACTGGATAGGTGCCTGAGGGAATGAAGACTTTGAAGAAGAAAAAACTTGTAATGTGCATAGCACCCTATTAGTTGATAGGTGGATATTTATATAAAATAGGTCATGATGAAGTTTTTTTTTGATGTGTTTTGGAGTATGAGGGGGAGGCCATTATGGAAGAATCTCATGGTGGAATTGTAGGAGGTCATTATGCTCAATATGCCAATTCGCATAAGATTATGATGGCTGGCCTTTGGTGGGAAACTCTGTATAAAGATATCAAAGAAAATGTCAAGGTGCATGATTATTGCTAGTGCCTTGAGAAACCTTGAACTAGAGATGAAATTACTTTGTGACCTATTGAAAGTGCTGAACCATTAGATAAATGGGCAATTGATTTTTTAGGTCCTATTTACCAACCCATGTATAGGATTGACAAGCTCTATATTATAACTTATATAGAATATCTTACAAGGTCGGAAAAAGAAACACCTACTAAGTATTGTACAACAAGTACAATAATGATATTTTTATGTGAGAAAATTATCAGCAGGTATGGATGTCCTTTAAGTTTAACAAGTGATATGGGAACTCATTTATTAAATGAGACCATCAGAATTATCTTTGGTGAGTTTATAATAACACACCGTAAGACAACACTATATCACCCATAAGCCAATGGAGCTGCTGAGGCTTTCAACAATATTTTAGGGCATACATTGACAAAAATTTGTGATGTTGGAAGGAAATATTGGGATGATAAATTTTCTATTGTACTTTGGGCATATCAGACTACCAATAAAAGGTTGAATAAAGTGACACCTTTTCAATTGGAGTTTGTCACCAAGGTTGTATTTCCTATCGATTTCATGTTTTCATCCCTACGTATTGCACGCGTAGGAGGAGTAGATGATGAGAAAGTTTTGGATGAGTTCATAGACAAATTGATGTAGTTAGATGAACAATGTACTATTTCTTAGTGGGGCTAAAGATAGAAAAAGTGAGACAAAATGCCTTACATGAAAGGCATATCAGGAACAAAACATTTGACATGGGAAAAAGGGTTCTTCTTTATTATTCAAAGTTTTCATGCCACCCAAGGAAATTGAATGTTCATTGGTAGGGACTTTTTATCGTAACGAATATACTTTATTCAGACATTTTTTAGTTACAGGTGTTTGATGAAACTTTATTTCTTGGTTACTTCAATGATATTAGGCTGAAGCCCTACTATAAATAAGGCTTCTTGGTGTTTGTAATAAGTAAGTATTACCACTTACATTAGATTTCCCTTTAATTAATTTCCTTTAATGTGTTTCCTTTCATCGTTGTTATGCTTTTTCAATTTAGTTTAGCTTTTTGTTGTAATAACTTGCACGTCAGGAGTCGATTACTATCTATTGGGTTCATGCATAGTAGACCGCACATAATTTTAGTGTGGGGTGGATTGTAGGTACACGCAGAAGAGTAATTTAGTTGGTGCAAAAGGTTGACTATGAACTAAAGAAGTGCACTTGAGGATGACAATATGGGTTAGTACAAAAAATGAGAAGGATGGTGATAATAAGGAATAAGAAAAATTGCTTAGATAGAAGACCACGTGTAGAACGATGAACACGTAGTGTAATGTGAGGTAGGAAATATCATGAGAAAATACTTGGGATGAGGCACAATGGTTGATGTAATTCAGAACATTTAGGCACAAGTAAGGAGGTTTGTGGATGAGAAGTAGTGGGCGCACCAAAAGGTTATTCCTGGGGCATAGAAAAATTAGAAAAAACTGTAGAAAAAGAAAGAAAATGTTATTAATGTTGCGTATAGTGGTAGGTGGAGATAAATTAATGAAGAAATAATTGAAACATCTATAAAATGGGTTCTTGTGAGTTCATTTCTACCATGCAGAATTTTATTTTTTGAGTGTTGAAGAGAAATTCAAGGAGCGATTTGAGTGCGAAGTGCAAAGAGTGATTTAATAGAGTAATAAACCAGCTGAGAAGTGCAGACAACCATCACAAAGATCCATTAGAAGGGTGTTTAAGCTAGAGGAAGGTGTGCAGAAAGAAAATTTACAAAGATAGGGTTAAAAGGAGACAAATTCGCACCTAGGGTATGCTAAGGCACACAAATTTTAAAGTCACAAAGGTCGTGAAAGCACAAGGAAGTTTTGAAGTTTAAAATGGCACCCAATAGAGCACCTGAGGCAACCATGTGAGGCAAGAATAAGGTTGAACTCAAGGTGGAAGTAGAAGAATCTCTAAAGCATCGATTTTTGGAAATGTAGTATCCATAAGGGGTGATCATCGGGTGCAAATAGGAGTTTTATGTCTGAAAGCGTAAGTTAAGTGACTATAACCACCACACCAACAAAAATTCAGATGAGATTGAGAAAGAGATGACAAATAAAATAGATCGGAGTATGGAAGATGATAAGCCTATATATGATGATGATGGAAAGAAGATCTTGGAGAAAGTTGGGGTTTTACAAGTCTATGAGCTGCACTATTTTGGGAAACCAGAGGGGGTGTACCAGTGGCTCATATTCATAGTACATGGTGATTTCTTCTATTTTTCTGATAGAAGGGTGTGACTCACAACACCCTTCATTGGGAAACTAATTGGAATAAGGAGATTAGGAAACAAATTCACTTATTATCTTGAAGACAATGCAAGTGTGGAGGCTATTGCTATAGAGATGGGGTACCAGAAAGAATAGTGCACAATGGCCATTACAAAGGTAACACACCCCGTTATCAATATTTCTGCACACTTATTGACCAAGTTCAATGGTCAGGAGAGATGGCGCATAGTAAATAAGAAGTGGTTACATATATCAAAGAATATGGAAGAAGGTATTGTCCATAACCTTGCATCATACATAGTTGAATGCATCATCGAGGAGGTGCATAAAGGAGATAATATTAGTTAGGGAACCATTCTCCTTTTTATTTTGTTTGTTGAAATTGGGGTCTCTGATGGTCCACGAGATAAAGTGTGGCAATATCCAGAGGAAAATAATTCATTGGTGGAGTGGTATGCTAAGTATACATGTGATGGGTCAACTAGAGGTGTGTACAAGAATATAGTGGAGATGTGGTATAGAAGGATGCATGAAGCCTTTGAATACAAATGGTGCATCCCTAAGGACCTAGGCTCCATAGTTGAAGGGGAAGAAAAGTTTACAGTATTCCAACATTATTTTGATGGTAGGTTTAGAATAAAGACTAAACAATGGGGTCCATGGTGAAAAATACTCTATGCCTTCACCACAAAATACTTCCAGGCCTCTTTTAACCATTTCTCAGATGTGTGCAGATTAAATATTGATATAGACAAAGTGGATTGTGAATACCATACTTTTTAGAGGACATATGTCTATTCAGGTAAGTTTTCCTATATTGAAACCATGATTTCTGATGATATAATGATCAACCCCACAAGTTTGATGATTGGAAAAATGGTAGTGGATAAGATATATATTTACCTTAAACCCAAATTAGTGTATGGAAAATATTTTTAAAATGAATTCAAGCTCTCAGAATTTCCTTAAGGAAAACAGATAGTTTATATGAGGAAGGAGCACGAGCCCACTCCTCCTGAAGTGGAAGAAGAGGAACTTGGGGAAGAGGAATATGTTAGCACACTGAATCAAGGGAAAAGAAAGCAAGAAAATGTTAGGCAGAAGCGACCACACGAGAAGATCCCTCCTAGGAAAGAAGAAGAGGATATTATAATTGATACTGATGGCAAGGAAAAAAAGAAAGAGGAAGGATACCCAAAGGAATTGGGCTTCATAAGAGTACCAAAGGAGACTAGGATGCATGACACAAGTGTGAGATATTCATTTCCTTTAAGGTGGTCACCAAGAATATCACTGGTCAAGCCAAGCCCTTAGAATAATACAAAGAAGAGGTGCAAGTATGTGCCTATAAAGGTCAGTGAAGAAGATGTTTTAGAAGAGATGACACATACTATGATGGAGATACCCTGGAGTAATGTATAAGGAGATGAGGAGATGAGGGAAGAATAAAATTTGCAAGAAATAGTGGCACATGGTGAACGAGATGGAGAAAAGGCCAAATGGATGTAGGAGAGGAGAAAGAAAAGACTATAGGTGAACCTTCAGGTGAGCCTACCAAGGAACATGGGGACGTAATGGGTAGAGATCCTGTTCATGATACAAGAATGAAGATTCCTAGAGGGTGTCAGTTTGGGAGAAATAAGGGCATAAAGATGTATAAGACACTAGAGTTGGCATACATTAATGACCCCTCCAAAATAATTCGTGTTAGGTTCCAAAGTATTCTTGATCCTAAGAAATTATATGGATGGGAATTGATGGACCCGCAGTAAGCAAATATGTGCACCTTGAAACACCTATCTTGGAGCATGCAGACCCATATGGATGATCCACAATTTAACATAAATGGAAAAAACATGCATCAGAAGGAAAATGAAGAAGGGGGCATAGGATGTGCTCATGACTATGAAGCTAAAAGAATTCATTGATGAGGAGGAAAGTAATGCCTTAAGTAAGATGGAAATAGAAGTGGCACGTAGGAACTTAGATGAAGCGACCAATCTAAAGGAATAATTTGATCAATTAATTGAAGCATGCAAGAAGGAAAAGTAACAACTTCTATATTTTTCTGCAAACATTGGAGGAAAGATTATAACGGCACATCAAGAGATTGATGGGAAGATAAATCAGACCTACCACTTGTTCCTACAATTTTTATTGGATTGTGTCCACCTTTTACTTAAGAATAAGGTGGTAATGATGGAAGAGACAAAGGAAACTTTTGAAGCCAAGAAACAATAGCTAAAGGAAAAAATAGTGTGTTGGATTACGAAGTATGAAACCATACTTCAAACCTTGAAGGAAGAGATGTAAAAAGTAGAATGGGCACTGAAGATATGTGATTATCCTAAACAGATCCTTTTAACATGTACTTTGTAGGAGGAGAATGATGTAATTACATCAAAGAACAATGAAACCTTGAGCAGGGAGGGGATATTGGAGTTGGTAGCAAAGAAACGTGATGCACTTAAAATAGCCATGGATTCCCATTTACATAAATTAAAGGAGATGGGTACGCTGATTGCAAGGAAAATGGATTACATGGATGGTATGATTTTAGGGTTAGCTAGAGTGATAAGGGAGTTAAAGAATAAGGGTGAAAATATGATCCTAGAGGAAATGGATAAATTACTCGGTGATGTTCCCACACAGGCTAAGTTGCTAGTGTAGACACCTAAATTTTGATTTTACAATCTTATTACGAAAATGCACACAAATCACTCTCATTCTTGCCTAATTTGTTATCATTAGTGGTTTTCACTAATTAAGTAGCGTTTCTTACCAAATTAGCCATCTAAAACCATGTTGTTGATTTTGTAACCTCTGTCACATTTAGGATGCCACTTTATGATGAATCGTAAGTCAAAATCCCCTTTGAAATAGACAATTAGTGATTATAGGCTAATTAAACCTATTTTCCCCTTGATTTGGTCAATATTCCCTAGTATTGACTCAAAACCCTCTTCCAACCACTCAGAATCACCCTATTAACCTCCACAACATCTCAACAACCTTCAAAATCTTATCCTGGTCTCCTGGTTGACCCTAAGTGGTTGACTAAGGATCCCACATCTTAATCACTTGATAATTCACTAATTGTGATTAGCAAGGAATAATCACGATTATAAATTCTAATCTAATTTGGGGATTTTAGTCCCACATGCACCAAAATACTAGTTTCTCCCAAAAGTAAAACTATGAAAAGAGTACACCTCATTCCTTTATATTTTACACCATGTTTTGATTTTCATCTCATATAATAAATATGATATATATCCAAGTTAGATCCTTTCCTAAAGCCTTCATCAAGGTTAGTAGATGGATATCCAAAATTACCAAGAAGTCATTTGGAGAGGCCATTTCACCTTTTTTGGTGTAGCAACCATAACCATTTGATTTCCCTCTTGGGTCTATTTAGGCCCAAGTTAGGTAATTCAAGCATATTAGTAGGCATGTTTAGTTAGATTTTGTATTGTTTTCTTACTAGTTAAGCATTCTTTTAAGATTCTATATTAATGTTACATTCTTAGACTTAGAATCCTTAGCTATTAGGTGCCTTGGTGTTAGCCTTCCATAATTAGTTTTTTTATTATCTTTGTAAAGTTTAGGGTGCTTTCATTTGGCATGCCCAATGGGAACATACCCCATTGTATTCAATTTTTAAATATTTTTAAGTTAGTTTCAAAGTTTTTCATTTCAAGTTTTATATTCGTTTCAATTTTCCTAGATTAATTTCAATTTTTATAGTTTACTTTCAATATTTCTAGAGTAATTTCAATCTTTTTAGATTAGTTTCTCAAGCTTTTTAGATCAATTTCAAAGTTTTAGAGTAATTTTCAGAATTTTATAGATCAATTTCCATTTTTGAAAGTTATTTCAACTAGATTAGTGGTAGGATTTGTGTTTTCATGATTTTTACAGGATATAAGGAGGTGAAGCCCTATCAAAATTGACCCAAAATGCCAAAGATTGGACCTTAATTCAAGAAATCTTCTCAAAAACCCAGATTTTTGACCACCTACATGAAAAAGGCACTTGTACATGACTGTGAGTTCCTGTGCATCCAGAGAGGCGCCTATACAGTACTATGAGTGCCCTTGCATACACTGAATTTTTGGTTATGAGTGAAAAAAGTCCCTGTGTATGACTGAAAGTGCATGTGCCTCACTAGAAGCACCCATTCATCATTGATTGTGTGAAAAATGATAGAGGAGTGTCTGTGCATGAGTGTGAGCTCCCATACATGACTATGAGCACCCGTGCATAACTCTGAATGCCTATGCACTAAGAGGGACACCTATACATCAAGGTTAAAAAAATTCAAATTCCGGAATTTCAATTTTATGATTCCTATCAATATTTTAGGGTTTTTAGATTTTTTTGTCAATTTATTGGTTTTAGAGTAATATTCCTAAAAAAATTGGCATAGAGTATGATAGATGACATGTTTTCATACATATTTTTTAGTTTGGAACAGGATTGTGCATGATATTCTCTTGCACCTAGTGTGATCTTGAGAATAAAAAACACCTGTAAAACACTTTTTGCTTCTTGGGAGTAAGTAGAAACAATCATCCTTAATTTTTCTTAAGGTAAAAAAATTGCATGTTTTTACATATACTTGATGTTTTAGTTTAAGATATTTTTCATTTGATAAAGAATCAAGGCTAAAATTTGTGTATGATCTTCCCTTACACTTAGTGTGATCTTGGGAATTAAAAGTAATTTTAGTATTTCATTAAGAAGCACATGGATTAATAGGGAATAAACCTTAATTTTCAAGTTTTTATGGTAGTTAGTTGATTTACAAGCTTTACATTTCTATTTAGTTAGATAATTTGTTGTGTATGCTCTTCTCTTACACCTAGTGTGATCTTGAGAAACAAAAAACAACACTTAATCCTATTTCTATGATATTGTAAACCTTTTATTGAACTACTAATCATTTGTGTGAAGGACCTAAAACACTTGTCAAAGAAAGAAGTGCTCTCTTTAAAACCAAAATATAACATTCTAGTGTGTTGTAGGTTGCCATTAGTGGTCTAAACCAAATTGTTTAATCCAAAAGATAAAAAGTACACCAACACACCATTCAAAACTTTCTATTATAGGTTTTAGTTAAGAGCTATGGCTCATCCACTCAAATACATTATAAAACCTTTAACATAAGCCTTAAGATACAACAATGGAGGTGGTGTTGGTATCCAAATTGATTCTCCTTTGCAAGCTGAGAAAAATCAATGATTTAACAAGAAGATTAGAGATAAATAAATCATTATGTATGTCATTTTGTAGATGGGGAGGTGATTCAACTGGCTCTTTGTCACTCAGATGTTATAGAAATGGATAGGACCTTCAAAAGAATTTGATCTATCCTCACTACTTTAGGTTGCGCCTTTCAACCAGGGTAAGAGGACCCATTTTTTAACCTCTGTTGGTGAAGGAGAATGAAGATATCCTTCTTTTCACAAATTTGAAAGGAAACCTTGAGAAAATATGATCAATGCACCACAATTTAACTCTCACGAGTTGTCACTTCTAAAGAATGGTGATATTTTCTAAACAAGGTTAAGGTTACTAAAGACATTATGGAATCTTGATTGCTTCTGCATATTTTGGTAGTAGAATTTATTCATTTGTGGACATACAGGGAAAACAGGGGTAGTTCAGGTAGGATTCATTGTTTTTGAATAATTTTTGGTGGGAGATTAAGTAGGATAAACTTGATTTTTCCAGATCTTTGAGAACCTTCACAACAATTGGAAAACTAAATGACATAATGCTTCGAATAGCTAAAATATTCCTTCAACCAGAAGGTGTGCATCAATGGAGGCCCAGATTTGCATGCGTTTCACACAATATCCAAGAATTTAACATGAAGGCTCGAGCTAAAGACTCAATTAAACATTAAAGACCCCTGGTTCCTCATGCCTAAGATACACTCAAAGGATTACAAACAATCTTTATCAACAAAATGATAGTAAAGTGATTTTAAATTGTTTATCTCATTACAGGATGAAGGCTCTTCTCGTAATGAAATTACAAATTCCACTAAACTATCATAGGGATGAGATCCTGTGTGATTCAGAGGGATTTTAACACAAGATTGCAATAGGAACAAGAAATACTATTTGCAGACATTCTGAAATAAAGAAGACACAAATTTTCCCAAGATTAACATAGATTAATTCAAAGTTGATTAGATTCATCAGTAGGGGAATTTTTCTTGAACAATCTCAGAGCTTGTCAATGGTTGTACACTTGCAACCAACTTGACATGATCAAATCTAAAACATAAGAGATTAACAGGTTTCTTAGATGGTCTCTTAGGAAGATGGGATTTCTCAAATTTTCTTGTAAGAATTCAACCCCCGACCATTTGCATGACTAAATCATGCCCTTTATAGCACTCATTTACATCCAAGATTTCCCCCCAAGAAAAGAATATTTGAGGAACCTTTGTTTGTTAAATGTTTGATCATGATTTCCAAAAAATGATGTTTAACAATTTTGCAACAAAAATTTGCTAGTTGTTCAAAAGGTGAATCATTTCAAATATCTCCATCATTGTTTTAACTGGGGCATCTAGTCATCTCCTCTGGCAACACATTTTTCATCCTTTGTGCCTATAGCTTCCTTCTCCTCATTCTTTCCTCTGCAATTTTCTCTGTTGGATCTGACAATTTGTTTTCTACAGGTGCCTGAGTAACTCTGTTTCAAAATGTCAACTCTTGCACTTCCTTAGATTCAAAAATTTGAGCTCTACAACACTTCAATTACACTTTACTGATAGAAATGACAATAAATCATTCAGATTCACCATGAAAAACAATGTGTATTTGCATCTCTAGGAGTCTTGGAACATTAATGGTAGAAAAATTAGATGCATCGTGCCATAAACGTTGATTCTACCCTTTCAAAACTTTAAAATGGATCTATCCATGTGGAAGATTAGAGCCAAAATGGGCCTGGGGGTGCCTTTTACATTTTATGAATTTTGGAGAAAATGTGTAATTTTCACATTTTTCCTCACCCCTCTGCCTTTGAAATATGGGCTCGACACATGGCTTAATCTGGGCCTTTGATGGAGTCACAACTCATTTTTGCAATTTTACCCTTTATTACAAAAAGGAAAAATTTCCAATTTTCCTCTGGCGACCCTTTTCTTGCTTCCCACTTTTATATTTTGATGTGGGCCCCAGCGGAGCCGCGCTTCATTTTTTATACTTTGCTCCTTTTCACACAAAGGCAAAAATCTTCAAATATTGACATCACTTTTATGGGGTTGTGGATCACACAAAAGGTAAAAAAACTCTTCAACCCACCTCCCCACTTGCAACTTGGAAATATGCGACCTGTCCTCTTTAGGGTCAAAGCTTCTAAATTTTGATGTGGGCCCTAACAGAGTTGTGATTTATTTCATAACTTTTCTCCCATCGTACAAAGAGGCAAAAAACTTCAAAATGTTCCGCGACCCGCTTCCCCACTTGTAACATAAAAAACTGCCACGGTGTCCTTCTTTAGGGTCAAAGTGAGACTCTTTCCATGCCACTTCATATTTGTTGAATAGCCAATCAGAGACTATCGGGGCTACGAGGCCAATTTGGTATTTTTTACAAATGTGACCAAAGTGGAAAATTTCACCAAAAAGACCCGTCGGGCCGCAACCAATTAAAAATGAACATGTATACACCTTCAGGGAAAAAAAGAGAAATTCACTCCACCTTTATAAATTTGACCAGCCAATCAAAACTCAATGGGGCTGTAAGGCCAAATTGATCTTTTTGTAAACATAGCAAAATGTTACAAGTTATAAAATAGACCCGATGTGCGTCATCTAATCAAAAGAGACCACGTAGTTGAAGATGCTAAGATATAATTTGATGGGGAAAACACGCCCGTCAAACCGTAAGATGTAGGGGAACTTCACCATTTGCGCCCAAAATTGAATCTTTCTTCAAGGAAAAAGAATTTGCAAATAATTCATGGCTCAATAGCAATCCACGACCATAGAGAAGGATTTACAATAACACCCTGGTAAAGATAAAACTTGTACGCATCCATTCGGGGAGATAGAAAATATGACAAACCAGGTAGATTGGGAAATTTTTAGAACAAACAGGGTGAGATCAAATTGAGCACCAACATCAGCTTTGACTCGGGGATGGGCACTCCCTGCGAGTGCCACAAGAACAATAGAGTAGACCATGTGCCAAAAATCCATTGGGAAATGGAGTCAAGAACAAGCTTGCAGAGTAGAAAGACAATAACCAAATCCCCCAAAATGAGCTAAGAAACCAACAAAAAACTAGTCACCAGGGACCAGGAAACACCGAAACAAAAAAACACGAAAGCAGAACAAAAATAAAAGACTATACATTGTACAATGGTGTGCATGCCCTGATTCTGAGAAAATAATCAAGGAATATTTTCAAGTGCCTTATATTCTGGATATGACCATGCTAAGCAGTTCTAATAAATCTTTAACAACTGGTCATATGATTATTTCTCTTCTCCATCCAAGTTGCTATATGACCACATTTTTTCAAGCTTATCCTTTGTTCCTATGTCAAGTTTTTCAACATCTCTTGAGGATACATCAAACATTAAAGTCCCAGGAAAATCAACCTACTCAAGATATATGCATTGATCAATTTCATACTCCTTGAAAAGAACATAGCTCATAGATTTATCAACATTAGTGTTTGTGTGCAATACTTCATAAGAAGCATTATTGGGGTCCTCAATGAGATATAACATTTTCTTTTCACCAGGTAACTTCACAAGGTTTCCCTCAATTGGTATGGTGGCATAAGACATATCCATTTGCACACTTCCACCCACACTCACTGCCCACTTTCTAGATAATAACATTCCCCACTTAACATGACAATCCACAATTCCTACATTCAAACTTAAGTATTTTCCTTGATACGTTGCTAATTACACTACTAAACCTTTGACACATCCAACTACTTGCACCTCTCTTGAATCCATGGCAGTACATTTCCCATAAGCTATTGTTACTTTGAGATTTAACTCATTCATGACCTCAAGAGGCATTACATTACATGAGGCTCCTGAATCAAACATGCAGTTATGTAACAACCTATCTTTAATAATCAGAGTAGTAAAAAATGGATCCACATTTAGTTGATACTCAACCAGAGAGGTTCCTAAATAAACCTCAGGAGGTTCACCCAATTCCTCTAATGCTTGTGGTTTTTCTAATTCTACAATGATAGGGGGAACCTCTACTTTTTTTACATTTTTACCCTGGGTGACCTTTTCTTCCTCAAGCCCCAAATATTCGAATGCTTTGTTCTTATGCTTAGGGATTCTAAGAAATTCAACAATAGGAATAGAAATCTTGATCTGACTCAAGATTTGGGCTATGTCATAAGGAACATATTTGGGTAAGGTAGTATTAGGAGGAAGGTTTACAACTTCATCTGATAATATGGGAGTCTTCACAGTTTGAGCATGGAGAGGAACACAAGTTTTATTTGGGGTGACAAAGCCTTTACCAGATGCATCCTTTTTAGGGGCTCCTCAAGGATACTAGTAAGCACAGGAATTGTTGGTTTGGTCTGAGGCCCTACCCCTTTGACAACCTTACTCCTAGTGTTATATTATTTTTCTTGGCAACTGCAACATTCATTAACAACTTTCATATCCTCCTCTGAAGGAATTCCTCCATCATACTTTTTAATCATTAATGCCCTTAAGTACTTTAAAATCATTATTAGGAAATTCAAAATCTTGTACCATATCGATTTCAAAAGCATGAGATGGGAGGAAGGGGTAATACCTGATGAATGCAATCCCAGAAATTTGCAACAGTTCTGGCATTGATTAATTTCAGTCAAGGTTTCTCCCTTACTGTGAGCTTGTAGAGCACCCCATCATGCATGCATCATCAGCTTCTTCCTCAACTCCATTTTCAAAAACACATGGATAAATTGGTAAGAAACAACTATCACACGACTCAATCTCATGAACTTCTTAAACAAAAGTAACTTTGGTAGCTAAAGGATCAGGCACCAATCTATTTTCCCAGGGTTGGGGCTATTTATTTCCTTGATCCCATGGGCCCTTTACCCCTGTCATCTGATCTATGATCACCTCTGGGATGATTTGCAAATATTTCTTGACCTTGTGGCTTGTGCTGACCTTGGGAACCTTGTCCAATCCCTTTCTCTGCTCTGGCCAGTTTATAGGATATTTCATTAACAGCTCTAGCCAAAGTTTTTACAACCTCTTCTAGATTCACATACTTACTTGACTGAGGCTTCTCTGGATTGATCAGCTTGATACCTTCTCTCTTAGGAGGCTTACCAACTAATTTGATGTTATTTTCAATCTGCAAAGCCATGGTGAAGGCCTGCCTCAATGTTGGTGGGTTCTTATCCCTCAAATAATAGGAAACCTTCTTATCAAAAGCATCAAAGTATTTTATTAGATAGGAAACATCACTTGGCCTCAGGATTATAGGTAGCCTATTCAGGGTCTTATTGAACCTTATATTGAAGTCATGAACATATTCATTAGGATTCTTCTTAATATTTTCAAATTCAGACAAAAGAAACCTGAGATTTGTCTTATCCCCATATTGCAATCTAAAAGCATTTTTCATTTCTATCCATGAATCTATTGAGTTATCTGGTAAAGAAGTTATACCAGTCACGTGCATCTTCCTCAAGAGTATGAATAAATAGTTTTATATACACATCCTCAAATTCAATCTCAAATTCTTCCATCATATTGAAAAAAAGTTTTAAATGCTGATCACTAGTGATAGCATTATTTCCTTGAAATTTAGGCAGTCTATTTCTAACATCTTGTGGCACTGTAATAGGATATCCAACCATACCTCTAAAACCTATAGGACCAAAATTATTGAAAACAAATGGAGGTCTAGTTGGGGGCTAGGCCATATTGTTGTAGGGAGGTGATCTTACAGGAGAAATAGAATGATGAGGGACAAGGGGTCTTTGGAACACATGAGTATAATTTTCAAAATGAATGTCCTCTAAAGACTCTGTTTTGTGGAAAACCCTATCAAATTTGGAAAATATAGGGACAAAATGAGACGTAAAATTTTCAAATACAAATGAAGGCCCCTCTCTAGATGGAGAATTTTGATCTACAAAAAGACTACCTGATTCAGAAGCACTTGAGGAAGTATGGAAATCTTCAATGACAGGCTGATTAGTTTCCACAATTGATAACTCTTTTCTTGATTTATGATCTCCAACAACTTTCCAAATTCTTCTTCCTTCAGAATTTGTCTTTCCCAATTCTGGAAACAACCTTCTAGAAGGGTCTTTAATGAAGAAATATCTTCTTTCTTCCAGCTTTGCAAAGATTAGTGATAAATTTCAATTGACAGAGGTTAAGACACTGGCATTTATCAAAAATTAATTCAACACAGAGTCGCCACTAAGGATTTTCACCTTAGTTGTGTAAATGCACTAAAATTGAACTGTCAAATGTCTGTCAACACTAAATTCATGCAAAGCTTCATAGATATGACCTTCCTTTACCTGTATTTAACATTGATGATGTAAACTTAGTGCAAAAACCAACAAAAACTTGAAATATTGCACACAAAACTTGTAACTTTGCAAATCTTACAGATCTCAACAAAGGATGATGTTTAAATAATGTATTTGTAATTAGATCATGTAAAAAAATTTACCAGGGTTGATATGAGAATTCCTTTGTTAATCCTCAAAAATGGCAACCTGGGTGTTGTTATCCACAAATAGGTCCCCGATGTTCAAATAATCCCTGACACAACATAATCTGTAGTTGTTGCCCATTAAACAAGTCCCGGAGTTTAAATAATTCCTGACAATGCTAATAAGTCCTTGGAAACGGTGCCAATCTGGTGTTGGTATCCAAATTGATTCTCCTTTACAAGTTGAGAAACATCACATATTTAGCAAGAAGCCTAGAGACAGATAAATCATCATGTATATCGTTTTGTAGCCGGGGAGGTGATTCAACTGGCTCTTTGTCACTCAAATGTTAGAGAAATGGATAACACCTTCAAAAGGATTTGATCTATCCTCACTACTTTAGGTTGTGCCTTTCAACCAGGGTGAGAGGACCCATTTTTTAACCTTTGTTGGTGAAGGATAATGAATATATCCTTCTTTGCACAAATTTGAAAGGAAACCTTGAGAAAATATGATCAATGCACCACAATTTAACTCTCACGAGTTGTCACTTCTAAAGAATGGTGATATTTTCTAAACAAGGTTAAGGTTACTAAAGACATTATGGAATCCTGATTGCTTATGCATATTTTGGTAGTAGAATTTATTCATTTGTGGACATACAAGGAAAATAGGGGTAGTTCAGGTAGGATTCATTGCTTTTGAATAATTTTTGGTGGGAGATTAAACAGGATAAACTTGATTGTTCCAGATCTTTGAGAACCTTCACAACGATTGGAAAAATAAATGACAGAATGCCTCAGAATAGCTAAATTATTCTTTTAACCAGAAGGTGTGCATCAATGGAGGCTCGGATTTCCATGGTTTCACACAATCTCCAATAATTTAACATGAAGGATTAAGCTAAAGGCTCAATTAAACATTAAAGACCCATCGTTCCTCATGCCTAAGATACACTCAAAGGCTTACATATAATGTTTATCAACAAAATGTGAGTAAATTTATTTTAAATTTTTTATATCATTACAGGATGAAGGCTCTTCTCATAATGAAATTGTAAATGCCACTAAACTATCACAGGGACGAGATCCTATGTGATTCAGAGGGATTTTAACACAAGATTGAAATAGGAACAAGAAATACTATTTGCAGACATTCTGAAATAAAGCAAACACAAATTTTCCCAAGATTAACATAGATTAATTCGAAGTTGATTAGATTCATCAGCAGGGGAAGGTTTCTTGAACAATCTTAGAGCTTGTCAATGGTTGTACACTTGCAACCAACTTGACATGATTAAATCTAAAACATAAGAGATTAACATGTTTCTCATATGGTCTCTTAGGAAGATGGGATTTCTCAGATTTTCTCGTAAGAATTTAACCCCCGACCATTTAAATGACTAACACATGCCCTTTATAGCACTCATTTACATCCAAGATTTCCCCTAAGAAAAGAATATTTGAGGAACCTTTGTTTGTTACATGTTTGATCATGATTTCCAAAAAATGATGTTTAACAGGTTTATAACAAAAAATTTCTAGTTGTTCAAAAAGTTGAATCATTGCAAATATCTCCATCATTGTTTTAAGTGGGGCATCTAGTCATCTCCTCTGGAAACATATTTTTCATCCTTTTCACCTATAACTTCCTTCTCCTCATTCTTTCCTCTACAATTTACTCTGCTGGATCTAAAAATTCATTTTCTATAGGTTCCTGAGTAACTCTGTTTCAAAATATCAACTCTTGCACTTCCTTAGATTCACAAATTCGAGCTCCACAACACTTCAATTGCACTTTGCTGATAGAAATGACAAGAAATCATTCAGATTCACCATGAAAAATGATGCGTATTTACATCCCCTGAAGTTGTGGAACGTTAATGGCAACAAAACTAGATGCATCATGACATAACTATTTATTTTTCCCTTTCACAACTTTGAATTAGAGTTTTCCACATGGAAGATTAGAGCCGAAACAGGCCTGGAGGATGCCTTTTGCATTTTATGACTTTTGGAGAAAATGCATGATTTTCAATTTTTTCCCTTCCCCCGCATCTTTGAAATACGGGCTTGAGATGTGGTTTAATATGGGCCTTTGATGGAGTCATGGCTCATTTATGTAATTTTACCCTCTATTACAAAAAGGAAAAATTTCCAATCTTCATCCGGCGACCCACTTCCTACTTTTATCTTTTTATGTGGGCCCCAGCAGAGTCGCACTTCATTTTTATACTTTTCTCCTTTTCACAAAAAGGAAAAAATCTTCAAAATCAAGCGACCCGCCTCCCTTTGAATTTTCAATGCTGACCCACCTCTCCCACTTTTGAATTTTCAACAAAACTCAAACATGTGACATCAATCTGTCCCCTACAGGGTTGTGGATCAATTTATAACTTTGCTCCTTCGTATAAAAGGGAAAAAAACTGTAAAATTCTCTAGTGACCTGCCTCCCTTCTTATAACTTGGAAATATGCCACGTGTCCTTCTTCAGGGTCAAAGTAAGACTTTTTCCTTTCCGCTTCTAACTTATGATGTGGGCCCTAGTAGATTTTTAGATTATTTCATAACTTTTCTCCCTCGTACAAAGAGGAAAAAAAATTCAAAATGTTCCCCCGACCTACTTCCCTGCTTGTAACATGAAAAACTGCCACGTGTCCTTCATTGGGGCCAAAGTAAGACTTTCTCCCTACCGCTTCATATTTTCTGAACAACCAATTAAAGACTCGCAGGGCCAAATTGGTATTTTTTACAAATGTGATGAAAGTGGAAAATTTCACCAAAAATACCCGTCGGGCACAACCAATTAAAAATGAACATGTATACACCTTCAAGGAAAAAAAGAGAAATTCCCTCCGCCTTTATAAATTTTACTGGCCAATCAAAACTCAATGGGGGTGCAGGGCCAAATTGATCTTTTTGCAAACATAGAAAAAATTTACAAGTTATAAAATAGACCCGATGTGCCTCATCCAATCAAAAGAGACCACGTAGCTGAAGATGTTGAGATATAATTTGATATGGGGAAAACATGCCCATCAAATAGTAAGATGTAGGGGAACTTCACCATTTGCACCCATAATTGAATCTTTCTTCAAGGACAAAGAATTTACAAATAATTCATGGCTCAACAACAATCCACGACCATAGAGAAGGATTTACAATAACACCCTGGTAAAGATAAAACTTGTATGAATCCATTCAAGGAGATAGAAAATACGATGAACCAGGAAGATTGGGAAATTTTTAGAATAAATGTGGTGAGATAAAATTGAGCACAAAAAGGTGGTCCTTGGATCCCTAAAGTAGTTCATACAAGAGATAACATTATGAACGAAATAGGAAATTTCTCCACACTACCAACTTGATCAGTACGTCTTGGTGAGATTAGAGTCAAAGATATATGTATCGCAACCCCAGTAAAAGTATAATTGAATGCAATTCAATGGTCATTATACTGAAGGGGGTAAAGTAAATCTGCGATACTCCTTGGGGAACCTTGGTAAATTGTAACGCCTTGATTTTTGTAAGTTATCATGGTAATTACCTTTCATGAGGTTGTAACTGCAGAAATGAAGATAAATATGTTAAGACACATTTTTTGATCTTAGAGGAATGTGTTGCTGATCTGGACCCTTGTTTGTTGTAACTTGATACTTGAGATAGAAGTTATTATTGATTGGGTGATTGCTAATGAGACAACAGACTTGTCGTATGCTTGATGAACTCTATTCGTTGATTGACAATACACCTTGAATCAATTCCATTGATCCAAGGTATGTTGTGGCCTTCTTATGATCGCTTTGTCGATTTAATTTTAAACCAGACTGAAGGTTAATATAAATTTTTCAGCACCTGATTTTAGGTATGAATATCTAGTACGTAGATGCCAATGAACAAGGTTTGATTCTTAAACCACACACCATTGTAATGCTAGAAAGCATAAGATGATAAGGGCCTGGATGCAAGTGGCACAAGTATGTGGAACTTAGGACGAAATGTCCTGCTTAATGTTGAATATGACTGTTAGGTGGAAAGACTTGATAAGGAAACTAGTTAATTAAATATTAGGGGATTAAACCCTAACCTACCCCTATGTTTTATCCTATACCCTAAACTACTATCCTATATGGATTTTAAATTTTATAAGGATGAAAATAGATGTGAATTCTATTAACCTAGGAACTAGGTGAATGACCTAGATATAGACTATTAAAATCCTAAACTAACCCTAACCTAAGGAAGGGGATGCATAGACCCATGTGGATGGAAAGGATAAGGGGGGAAGGTAGGAAATTTAATGGGACAGTAAATGGAGCCCTTACATGTGCAGCGCCAAGTTTGGCGGGAACATGGAAAAGTTGGAGGCGTCCAACTAGCTATGAAGCTAAACTATGATTTCATGCAAAAATTTGAAATTGGGAACTCGCCAACCCTGAGTCGGTGGTGGCGTGAAAAATTAGGAAAAAGCAATGCATTCAATGCATTCAATTACCTTGGTCTTAGTGACCAGTTCACCTTTGAAAGAGGATAGAGGAAAAAGGAAAATTGTTTGTTGCTGTGTGCATTTGGATTTTAGTTGCTATGCATTTTGTTTCTACCTGGTTCTGTCGAACCAGCTGTGTTTTAATTATTATGTCTTTTCTTTGGAAAAAAAAAGGCTATTCTTGAGCCTGTGGAAGTTAGTGACTGGTTGGAAAGCCTGGCCGAGGACGTTAAGGAGAGAAACAACTCCAGTGGGTGTGGTTTTCTTTGAGCCACAAGAAAAATTAACAGGCATGTTTAGCCCTTCTCCTTAAACCGCTTGCTTTTGTTTAATCGTCTCATTAAAACAACCCTACTCTTATGATGGGGGTTTTGGTTATTTGATTTAGGCTATTTTGTTGAGATGATTTTGGTTTGAGTCATTTTCTTTTGCTGTATGTGACTTAAGCATTCTTTGCATAATTATTGAGTGGAATACACTACCCATGCTGAGTGGATTCATTTCGATAGTATTGGGGATTCGTTCTTTATTTTATGAGTTTGTGCTTATGAATACTTTAGCTGTGCGTGTAGCAATTCTGAGTTCTGTGCATCCTTGTGAAAATAGGAGGATGAGATGATTTTTTTTGTATGTCTGGTTGAATAGTCATTATATGGATGAATACGACTTGAGTATTCTTGTGCATTTTGAAGAAAATGAGTGTTTTTCTTACTAAAACTATTAATGAACTAGTTTTCTCTTTTACTGTTGGAAATCTGAAGCTAATGGTAAGTGGATTTTATTGTGTATTATGGATTCGGTCTTATGTAAACAATACTGATAAGAAGATTATTTTTCTAAATGTTGTACATGAACGGTTTTTGAAGAACTGTGAGAATAATAGATGGAACTATTGGGTGATTTATTTTCTTGAGGGTATACAGTGCATAAAATATAAATACTTGGAACAGTGGGCTTGTTTCATCATTTTACTCTCACTTCCTTTTTAAAACGATTAAAAAGCATTTGTGTTTGGTTGAATTCCATGAAAGACTTTGTTTAAAAGAATTAATTCTTGATTCTGGAACTCAGTATCTGGATATTTAATAGATAGATTAGAGTTCACTATTTCAGTCTTCTTTGGATTGGATGATGAATTATTTGCATAAATATGTGATTGTATACCTATACGAACTGCCCTTTGGATTTCTTGCTATTTCATCAAGGCTAAACTGAAGTGGAATTATTACTTTGAATGTTTGGAAAATGATTTTTTTTTTATTATTATTATGAGGAAGCTCATAATTTTGTAGCTGGTTGTACATTCATGTTGTTCAGGTCTAGCTGAAATGCTGATTTTGATGAAACGATAGCTGATAAAACTAGATGTGCATTCTTGCTTGTCTATATCTAGACGTGAATGTCTGTAGAGTGAAATGTTTAAAAGAAAATGATTGTGTTTATAGGTTCTTTTGGTACTAATGTTTACGGACTAGTTGCAATGAACTCTGGTCAACATTTTGGAAAGGTAATAGTAGATTTTGAATACTAAAATATACTATTATGAATGAATTATACTATTAGAATATGTCTGTTCTAAATAATGGGTATTTGGATAGACAGTGAGAAGAGGTGATATGATATTTCTCCCTTTTATTTGATTATTGATTTTCGTTCATTTCTCTTTGGACTATTATCATTGATTGATATCATGTTTGGATTAAAATTCTCAGTACAGCTATGAGGAAAGGAAAGAGAGTGTGGATGGATAATTTGAATTAATGTTCGTTTATTCTCTCTTATAGCTGGAAATCTATAATTATTATGGATTAAATTTTGTACTCCTTTGGTTTAAGAATCTGCATTAATTGCTTTTTACTTTTCTCTTCTGCGTTTGATTGTTTGAATTCTGATGAGTTGTATGAAAGCAAAGGAAAGTAGTTCGGTTGAATCTTCAATTATACTCTATCTTTTGAAATTATAACTATTATAAGGAATGGAAATTATAGCATTTATGCTAGAACAACAGTTTGCAAAATTGTGTTTGTAGTTCTTACAGATGTTGTAATCTGGAACTGTTTGATGGAAATTACTCCTTGTAATAATTATTTGAGAAAGAGGGCAGTAATCCTTTGTCTGATTGGGATGGTAATTAGATGATTGAGTTGTTATGTTGTTCATCCTTTTCGGTACTTAATTCTTGAATGATGTTCATATTAATGTTTCATAAAAGCAGGTTCTTTTATTGAGACAGTTAATTAAAAGCACCTCATTTTAAAAACAAGTGCTTAATATGCTCAGTTCAATGAAATGACCCGTGCAAGTAATATTCCAGATGAAACTTGAGTATAAATGAAGACATGGTTGTTTTCTGATACTTCTTTGATTAACTGAAGATGGATTGTATTGATAGCTATTACTCCTCCATGAGGAAATGAGAAAGGAAGAAGTTACATTCTTCTATCTTTATGAGTTGTAATGTCGTTTGATATAAACAAAGTCCAGTCGTTTGGACTGGAAAATGTATAGATTGTAAATTTGATGGATGAATACAAGTAAAAGTGTGATATTTTCAATAACTGTATCAGTTTGATATGGTTGAATAAGTTTGATAATATAACATTATTCCTTGACTTGGAATTATTCAAATGTTCATGGATGAATTTAAAAAGAAATAACATCTATTCTTTACCATAATGCAACTTTTACGTTGAAATGTGCAATTAGTTCATAATTGGGTTAAGATGAATTTTGAATTGACATTAAAAAGATTTAGATAAACACGAAATCCTAATTGGAAGGTATTCGGGATTAGTTTGAAAGCTAAGGGATATCAAATAACTTAGAGGAAGCCAAACCTTGTATTCAGACTCTGTTAATAGCCTCGAATATTTAAATTCAGAAAATAAAGATATGGGAAATCATATCTATTGTTAACAGACCTTAACTAAGTAAGGTTAAGGAGGATAAATGAATAAATTCATTTAGAATTAGACCTCGTTTAAATGACGTCTAATAAGATGGAAATCTAAATTTGTAATAGGTTAAACTTATTAGGTTTATCAATAATGGACTGATTAGTCTAAAGAATAAGAAAGGAACCAAGAAGTGAATATGCAACCCTTCGGTATGAAGGAGGAGATGCGTATTAAGCTAGAAGATGGATTAAGTCTCTCTTAGCTACATACAACTGTAACAAGAAGAAGGATAAAGGATCAACATGGCCACTGAAAGTTGATCTTAAATACTAAGATAATAACCAAATCACAATTGAGCTGGATGTGTACCCTCGATGAGAGGATTTCGTAGGACATTGAGATACGCGAGCTACAATATGGTGTCTTCATGAAGGTGCAGCCTTCATGACGACACAATGTTATAGCTGACATATTACAATGCCCTTCTGAATTAAATCATCAAGTTTACATAAGCTGGATAATAAGTTCTTATCTGGGGATGGAAATGTGATCACGTATACGGAGTGAATCCGGAGGACTAAAGGTAACTAGACACACTAGAGTTTGACCTTAAATGGAAGGACTGGTAGAGACCAAGAAAGACCATTCTAGATAACAGATGAAGTGAGGTGAAGGATGTATTCCATTGGTGTGTATCACATCTAGGAATATGATCATGCAAAGCATGTGAAAATCTTTGGCCAAAGTATCACAAGTGCTGGTTGCGTTGTCCTAATCACCTAGTAAAGATGTAGGATGTCAGAGAATATTAGTAACAGATATTTAGATAGGCTTATTAAATGGATCACTTTGATAACAGGAAATGGTAAAAGAACCCTGTATATTCATTATACTATGCATGAATTAACATGAAGGATCGGTAAGTCACTGAGTCATAAAATGAGAGATCGCTGAAACTTGGAGCCATAAAGTGGGAGGTCAGTAGTTCTTCGAGTCATTTATAGCATCATATGGTATCTTTTATATGATTGATTGGCACTGAATGTGTGTTCCATATTGCAAATATGTGAATAGAGAACATTAGTTTTAAAAAGAAATTGTGTGATCCAAATTGCATTAATTGGACAGAGAACAATTATTAAAACTTGAACATGTGTTTGAATTATATAATTCATAATAGGGAACGTTTTACAAAAAAAAAAGTTTCCCTTGTTCTAGTATCTTAAAATGGGGATGTTACATCTTGGTATCAGAGCTGAAGGTTGCAGCTTTTGGACCTAATGAGTCCACAATTTAATAAGGTTTACATTTTCTTATTGAACAAAAAATGGTCAGAACAAGAAGAAATGCTACGAACAACCCGTTACCGGGTGGAGAAGCAGCTAGTGCTCAAAAGTTGGATGAAATCCTTGTTGCCCTACTAGACATGAGAGATCGTTTGACTATTTTGGAACAACAGTCAATGTGAAATGAAGAGGAGGAAGAAGCTGATATAAATGATCAGCCACCTCCTGTGGATAACACCAATGGAGGGAATCCGGGTGTTGATAATAGTAATGTGAATGCTCCTAAGATTAGTAGCTGAACTTACAAATGACATAAAGAGAATAAGTCCTCCAAAGTTTGATGGAACAACCCTTGGGGATGGAGCTGAGAATTGGCTTAGTGAAATGGATAAGTACTTTGCAATAAGAAACTTCTCTAAGGAGACCAAAGCGATATGGGGAGCATATCATCTTTCTCATGAAGCATCATCATGGTGGGACAACCGTAAGGTTGAGTTGAATATTGTTGAATCAGAAATAAATTGGGATCAATTTAAGGGTTACTTTAGGCAATGGTGGCTGCCTCAACTCTATTTTGATAGGAAAATGACTGAATTTCAGAACTGGTCGCAAGGAAGGATGACGGTGACAGAATACTGGGAAGGGTTTACTAAACTCCTTATGTATGTGCTGCAGTACCAAGCTGACGAGAAGTTCAGAATAGGAAAGTTCATAATGGGACTAAATCCCATCATTGGTGGTGAAGTGGATGTCCACGGTCCAACCACCATGGAAGGAGTTGTCAAAAAGGCAATAAGACAGGAACAGAAACTGAGAGCAATTTTTTCTCATAGGGAAGAGATAAGGAAGAAGATTCCCAATTCTTCTTCATCTCTCACACCTAAAATGGGGCCTTGGAAAAGGTTTGGTGTGAAAAATAAAATTGTTGTAGATAACAACAAGAAATCTGTAATGAACAAACCTATAAATAGTGTGCGGAAAAGCTTTGCAAAAGTTAGTGGCAATGGACAAAAGTCCTATGGGAGCCAGAATGATAACTTCAAAGCTGGTAACAAATTTGAGCCTAGGAAAGGGCCAGTTGGAGGATTCTTCAACTATGGAAAGGACCATTATGTGAGCCACTGTCCTCTGCAAAATGATGATCATGATCAGCAACATAGGATACACACTGCGGTGGTTAACAGACAAGCTGAAAAGCAAGTTACGCCTATAGAAGTTCCGGGTAAGTTATTCGGTACACCTGTAGTCATAATTTTTGATACTGGAGCCACTGAATGCTTTATTTCTACTAAACTTACAATGAAATTAAAAAGAAAGGCTGAACAGATGGATAAGACATGGACAGTGCATTATGGGAATAATGCTGTCCATACAGTCGAAATGTGCCTTTTTGGGGCAATTCTTGACATGCCCAGTTTCTCCACCGAAGTTGACCTGTATGTCACTCCTTTAGGATCATATGATATCATTATTGGAGTTAACTGGTTGGCAGAACATAAGGCAAAGGTCGACTATTATGAAAAACAAATTTGTTGTTTTGACAACTTGCAGAAAGCAGCAGTCATTCAAGGTGTAAAGCGTGAAGTTGCAGTTAGGAAACTAATAGCTATGCAACTAAAAAGGGCTAAAAATAGAGGTTGCACCTTGTATGTAGTAAAAATGACAGAAAATGTTGAGGAGGATAATGATTTCATGGAAAGATATCCATTATTAAGGGATTTCAGTGATGTATTCCCAGAGGAATTACCAGGTCTTCCACCCAAATGAGAGTTTGAATTTGCAATAGAAATCAAGCCAGGAACTGAACCCATATCTAAGGCACCATATAGAATGACCACCCTCGAGTTGGTAGAGCTAAAGGCTCAATTACAGGAACTTTTGACTAGGGGGATGATAAGACCGAGCGTCTCAACATGGGGAGCACCGGTAATTTTTGTAAAGAAAAAGGATGACACATTGAGATTGTGCATTGATTATAGAATGTTGAACAAGGCAACTATTAAGAATCGATACCCACTTCCTAGGATTGATGATCTATTTGACCAGATGCATGGAACATCAGTCTATTCAAAAATAGATCTTCAATTTGGGTATCATCAGCTGAGAATAAAGGAAGAAGATATTCATAAAACAACTTTTAGAACAAGGTACGTGCATTATGAATTCATGGTGTTACCTTTTGGGTTGACAAATGCACCTGCTGCCTTCATGAATCTGATGAACAATATTTTTCAAGAATACCTAGAAGAGTTTGTGCTTGTATTCTTAAACAACATTCTTATATACTCTAAAAATGTCGAAGATCACCAAGAACATTTAAGGGTAGTGCTGGAAGTTTTAAGAAAGAGGAAGTTGTATGGTAAACTATCTAAATGTTCCTTTTATGATGTAGAGGTGCATTATTTAGGACACATTATAAGCAAGAACAAAACAACTGTAGACCCTTCAAAGATCGCAGCTATAACTGAGTGGCCTGCGCCTAAGAATGTGCATGAAGTAAGAAGCTTCATGAGCTTGGTAGGATATTATAGAAAGTTCGTTAAGGATTTTTCAAAAATTGTTGCCCCAATCACTTCACTGTAAAAGAAGGATAAGAAATTTGTCTGGACTAACAAATGTGAATCTGCCTTTAAAAATTTAAAGGAACAGTTAGCTACAGCACCTATTTTAACTGTACCAGATCCAAATGGAAATTTTATGGTTGTAATGGATGCATAGGGAGAAGGCCTTGGAGGTATTCTGTTATAGAATGACCATGTCATAGCTTATGAAAGCAGAAAGCTTAAGTTACATGAACAGAATTATGCTCCACACGACCTAGAGCTCGCTGCCATTGTACATGCACTTCAAATGTGGAGGCATTACCTTTTAGGCAAACCTTTTGAGCTAAAAACTGACCATCTGGGGTTGAAGTATATTTTTACTCAGCGAAATTTGAATGCAAGACATCAAAGATGGTTAGAATTTCTATCTCAGTATGATTTTGATATAAGCTACATCAAAGGCAAGGAAAATAGAGTGGCAGATGCTCTGAGTCGAAGGAAGCACATCTCTGCTCTTATAACATTAAGAACTTAGTTTAAGGATGAGGTGAAAGATGCCTTGGAATCAGATCCTTATTTCCAGCAAGTTAAAACAGTGCTTGCTGTAGATCCAAAGGATGTGAGGTATAAAAGATTTTACTTTGATAGCGAAGGAATTATGAAGTTTGAAAACAGGGTCTATATACCCTTGGCAAATGATTTAAGAAGGAAATTGTTAACTGAATTCCATAATTCACCTTTTTCTAGACACCTTGGCATTACGAAAATGCTTGCTGATCTTAAGAAGCAATACTTCTGGAAGGGAATGAAAAAGGATGTGGTGGAATTTGTAACACACTGCTTGGAATGTCAGCATGTTAAAGCGGAACATATGCATCCTGCTGGATTATTATATCCCCATAGCGTTCCACAGTACAAATGGCAAGTGATAACGATGGATTTCGTTCAAGGATTGCCTATGTCAAGGAATAAGCATGATATCATCCTGGTTGTCTTCGAAAAATTAACCAAAGTGGTACACTTCATTGCTGGTAATTTGAAAGATGAGCACCAGTGTTAGCAAGAAGATTTGTACATGAAATTTTTAGATTGCATGGAATACCCGAATTGATCATATCAGACAGAGATCTGAGGATGACATCAAGGTTTTGGCAAACACTTAGTGCGGCCTTGGGAACTAAATTAAACTTCAGCTCTGCATATGATCCGGAGACGGATGGACAGACTGAGAGAGTCAATCAAGTTTTAAAGGACATGTTAAGGATGTATTGCATGGACCAGCAGTATAAATGGGAGGAATACCTTCCGCTAGTTGAATTTTCCTACAATAATACATAGCACACCTCTTTAAAAATGGTGCCCTTTGAAGCATTGTATGGAAGAAAATGCAGAACCCCTGTTAGCTTGGATAGCATAGAGGAAAGAGAGGTAATTGGGCCAGAAATCCTCATGGAAATGGAACAAAAAATCAAAATGATTCAGGAACATCTAAAGGAGGCTGCTAATAGGCAAAAGAGTTATGCAGACTTAAAGTGGGTTGATAGGAATTATAAACTTGGTGAGAAGGTCTTTCTTCAGGTTAAGCCGAAAAGGAGCTCAATAACTTTTCGCAAGGCTACCAAGTTGTTGCCATGTTACATGGGACCTTTTGAAATTGTTGAAATAATCAACCCTGTAGCTTATCATCTAGTATTACCTCCTGCTTTATCACAAATGCATGATGTCTTTCATATTTCTTTTCTTAAGAAATACGTAACAGATTTATCATATGTGCTGAATTGGAATTCCTTGTAGGTCCAAGACCCAGGAATAATCATGGTTAAGCCCATTCGAGTGCTGGGAACTCACCATTTGTACTTAAGAAATCACGAAGTGAATCAATGTAGGGTCCACTGGGACCAGTTTAGCGAAGAAAGTGCATCTTGGGAAAATCTCAAAGAAATGAGATCTGCTTTTCCATACTTGTTTGATCAAAATTGAAATTCAAAAAACTGATAATTCTACCAAATTTAGACAATTATTGGTCTATTTTACAGTTATCTTAAAACACTGTTTTAAAGAGTGAATCTGTTTTTGGTATGAACTTATGAATGGAAGGACAATAACTGAATTTTGTCCTAGAAACTCCTTGAATTGGTTAATTTGATCATCAGGACGATGATTCTTTAAGAAGGGAGGAATGTAACGCCTTGATTTTTGTAAGTTATCATGGTAATTACCTTTCATGAGGTTGTAACTATAAAAATGAAGATAAATACGTTAAGACACATTTTTTGATCTTAGAGGAATGTGTTGCTGATTTGGACCCTTGTTTGCTGTAACTTGATACTTGAGATAGAATTTATTATTGCTTGTGTGATTGCTAATGAGACAACAGACTTGTCGTATGTTTGATGAACTCTATTCACTGATTGAAAACACACCTTGAATCAATTCCATTGATCCAAGGTATGTTGTGGCCTTCTTATGATTGCTTTGTCAATTTACTTTTAAACCAGACTGAAGGTTGATATAAATGTTGCAGCACCTGATTTCAGGTATGAATATCTGGTACGTAGATTCCAATGAAAAAGGTTCGATTCTCAAACCACACACCGTTGTAACGCTAGACAGCGTAAGACGATAAGGGCCTGGATGCAAGTGGCACAGGTATGTGGAACTTAGGAAGAAATGTCCTGTTTAATGTTGAATATGATTGTCAGGCGGAAAGACTTGATAAGGAAACTAGTTAATTAAATATTAGGGGATTGAACCCTAACCTACCCCTAAGTTTTATCCTATACCCTAAACTACAATCCTATATGGATTTTAAATTTTATAAGGATGATAATAGATGTGAATTCTATTAACCTAGGAACTAGGCGAATGACCTAGATATGGACTATTAAAATCCTAAACTAACCCTAACCTAAGGAAGGGGACGCATAGACCCATGTGGATGGAAAGGATAATGGGGGAAGGTAGGAAATTTAATGGGACAGTAAATGGAGTCCTTACATGTGCAGTGCCAAGTTTGGCGGGAACATGGAAAATTTGGAGGCGTCCAACTAGCTATGAAGCTAAACTATGATTTCATGCAAAAATTTGAAATTGGGAACTCGCCAACCTTGAGTCGGTGGTGGCGTGAAAAATTAGGAAAAAGCAATGCATTCAATGCATTCAACTACCTTGGTCTTAGCGACCAGTTCGCCTTGGAAAGAGGATAGAGGAAAAAGGAAAATTGTTTGTTGCTGTGTGCATTTAGATTTTAGTTGCTCTGCATTTTGTTTCTCTCTGGTTCTGTTGAACCAGCTGTTTTTTATTATTATCTCTATTATTTAGAAAAACAAAGGCTATTCTTGAGCCTGTGGAAGTTAGTGACTGGTTGGAAAGCTTGGCTGAGGACATCGTGGAGAGAAACAACTCCAGTGGGTGTGGTTTTCTTTGAGCCAGAAGAAAAATTAACAGGCATGTTAAGCCCTTCTCCTTAAACCGCTTACTTTTGTTTAATCATCTCATTAAAACAACCCTGCTCTTATGATGGGGGTTTTGGTTATTTGATTTGGCTGTTTTATTGAGATGATTTTGGGTTGAGTCATTTTCTTTTGCTGTATGCGACTTAAGCATTCTTTGCATAATTATTGAGTGGAATACACTACCCATGCTGAGTGGATTCATTTCGATAGTATTGGGGATTCGTTCTTTATTTTATGAGTTTGTGCTTATGAATACTTTAGTTGTGCATGTAGCAATTCTGAGTTCTGTGCATCCTTGTGAAAATAGGAGGATGAGATGATTTTTTTTGTATGTCTGGTTGAACAGTCATTATATGGATGAATACGACTTGAGCATTCTTGTGCGTTTTGAAGAAAATGAGTGTTTTTCTTACTAAAACTATTAATGAACTAGTTTTCTCTTTTGCTATTGGAAATCTGAAGCTAATGGTAAGTGGATTTTATTGTGTATTATGGATTTGGTCTTATGTAAACAATACTGATAAGGAGATTGTTTTTCTGAATGCTGTACGTGAACGGTTTTTGAAGAACCATGAGAATAATAGATGGAACTATTGGGTGAGTTATTTTCTTGAGGGTATACAGTGCATAGAATATAAATACTTAGAACAGTAGGCTTGTTTCATCATTTTACTCTCACTTCCTTTTAAAATGATTAAAAAGCATCCGTGTTTGGTTGAATTCCATGAAAGACTTTGTCTAAAAGAATTAATTCTTGATTCTGGAACTGAGTATTTGGATATTTACCAGATAGATTAGAGTTCACTATTTCAGTCTTCTTTGGATTGGATGATGAATTATTTGCACAAATATGTGATTGTATACCTATACAAAATGCCCTTTGGATTTCTTGCTATTCCATCAAGGCTAAACTGAGGTGGAATTCTTACTTTGTTTGGAAAATGATTCTTTTTTTTTATTAGTATGAGGAATCTCATAATTTTGTAGCTGGTTGTACATTCATGTTGTTCAGGTCTAGCTGAAATGCTGATTTTGATGAAACAATAGCTAATAAAACTAGATGTGCATTCTTGCTTGTCTATATCTAGACGTGAATGTCTGTAGAGTGAAATGTTTAAAAGGAAATGATTGTGTTTATAGGTTCTTTTGGTACTAATGTTTACGGACCAGTTGCAATGAACTCTGGTCAACATTTTGGAAAGGTAATAGTAGATTTTGAATACTAAAATATACTATTATGAATGAATTATACTATTGGAATATGTCTGTTCTAAATAATGGGTATTTGGATAGACAGTGAGAAGAGGTGATATGATATTTCTCCCTTTTATTTGATTATTGATTTTCATTCATTTCTCTTTGCACTGTTATCATTGATTGATATCACATTTGGATTAAAATTCTCAGTAAAAATATGAGGAAAGGAAAGAGAGTGTGGATGGATAATTTGAATTAATGTTCGTTTCTTCTCTCTTACAGCTAGAAATCTATAATTATTATGGATTAAATTTTGTACTGCTTTGGTTTAAGCATCTGCATTAATTACTGTTTACTTTTCTCTTCTGCGTTTGATTGTTTGAATTCTGATGAGTTGTACGAAAGAAAAGGAAAGTAGTTCGGTTGAATCTTCAGTTATACTCTATCTTTTGAAATTATAACTATTGTAAGGAATGGAAATTATAGCATTTATGCTAGAACAATAGTTTGCAAAATTGTGTTTGTAGTTCTTACAGATGTTGTAATCTAGAACTGTTTGATGGAAATTAGTCCTTGTAATAATTATTTGGGAAAGAGGGCGGTAATCCTTTGTCTAATTGGGATGGTAATTAGATGATTGAGTTGTTATGCTGTTCATCCTTTTCAGTACTTAATTCTTGAATGATGTTCATATTAACGTTTCATAAAAGCAGGGTTCTTTTATTGAGACAGTTAATTAAAAGCACCTCATTTTAAAGACAAGTGCTTAATATGCTCATTTCAATGAACTGACCCGTGTAAGTAATTTTGCAGATGAAACTTGAGTATAAATGAAGACATGGTTGTTTTCCGATACTTCTTTGATTAACTGAAGATGGATTGTATTGATAGCTATTACTCCTCCACGAGGAAATGAGAAAGGAAGAAGTTACATTCTTCTATCTTTATGAGTTGTAATGTCATTTGATATAAACAAATTCCAGTCGTTTGGATTGGAAAATGTATAGATTGTAAATTTGATGGATGAATACAAGTAAAAGTGTGATATTTTCAATAACTGTATCAGTTTGATATGGTTGAATAAGTTTGAGAATATAACATTATTCCTTGACTTGGAATTATTCAAATGTTAATGAATGAATTTAAAAAGAAATAGCATCTATTCTTTACCTGAATGCAACTTTTATGTTGAAATGTGCAATTTGAAATCTTTGAAAGAGATTTACACAATAATCTTCTTCACAAAAATATGTACGATATATTATTTTTGTATATAATATTTAGATACAAGTGGCTATTATATAGCCATAAAGGTAGGTAAACAACTTCCTAGAAAATAGGAAGTGAGTAGAACAATAAACCCGTATTGATATATTGTTATATAATTGTTATAACAATATATCAACAACTTACAAACAAATTACTCTATGATTAATTATACAATTACATCACACATATATAATTATATTATCATTGATAATATAATTGCACATATTAATAATGTGAACACCATTCATTCCTAACATTCACCCCCTTGGTGTGAACATTATTAAATCCCAATATTCACCCCCTTAATGTGAACACGAAGAAGAACCATATTCACAGAAATTGAACCACCTCCTGAAAGCACTTCTTAGACTAGGTACAGACTCCATAGATTATCTCTTTACCCTCGTAAAGGTGTAGTGTCAAGCTGAATTATGCAGGAATGCTCCCTTCCTCTTTGGGTTCCTGTGGGACTTTCCCTTCCTTTCTGGGCACCCGAATTCTGAATCTCCAAGATCCACAAGCTTCACACTAGCTAGATAACCATCCCTTGAATCTACCTCGAAATCTTCTCCTGCTCCCCAAACATGAGTATTCTGAAAACATGACTCCTCCAAAAAGTTCTGAAAAGGGTTTATTCAGAAAACCATCACTCAGCAAAACAAGAACACTGAAAATGAAAAAACCACACTGCACACATGTCACTAGATCAGTATGCGGCCCCGTCGTTGGCGACTGACGAGAGGATGTTGCTTGTCCTCCATCCTCTGATTACATGCTGCTAACTCAGCCGGATTTGGATATGAAGCTCAAAAATTACACACCTTACCCGAACGTCGGATTCTACCGAAAATGCGTTCATAAGGCAATTTTTTTTTTAATTTTTTTTTGGACTTAATACAATGACACAACTTTAACACTTGACAAGACAATAATCCTAAAATCACCTATTTAACAATGTTGACAATACAACTTTTGAGAATTTTGACGCAAAAAATGACTATGAAACCTAAATGAAATAAGGACCTGACAATACTTATACACAATGTATCTTATGGTTTAGACACCAAAAATATTGATTTTTAAACAACCTATTTAAAAAAGTAATAGAAAATTACTTTTTAATACCTTACAACTATTGACTTGAATAATAAATAAACACTAAAATTCTACCTATAGAATAAAAAGTAATATTTAATTACTTTTTTCAAACTATAAAAATAAAGACTCAAAGAGATTTTTTTTTACTTTGATAAACTTCACGGGAAATGACAATTAAACTAATGATGACAAGACTAGTATTATAACAATACAATTCGACTGTATCACAAAAAAATAACACGACTAATTACCAATTTCCGTTGGAGGAAAACATGGATCTGTGTTGTGCCTGAGAATTTTCCGCAACATCCATTCATCAATTTGCGCAGAAGATTGAGGGAGGAGTACTTTGCTGAAAAATCCATGCTTTGAATTTGTTGTATTGATCTGGAAGGCACTCAGTTCAATGAGCCATGGAGACTTCAATAACTCGAGGTGTTTAGCCTGCAGTATTCTCCTGAAGTTCACACCATTTTCAGAGCAGTGCACTTTGTCATATTTCTTCAAAATTTTGTGAACAGCAACGGAATTCATTGCAACATAATTAATTAGGTTCTGACCTTCTTGAATCATTTCCAAATAATCAGAAAATAAAGATACGGGAAATCATATCTATTGTTAACAGACCTTAACTAAGTAAGGTTAAGGAGGATAAATGAATAAATTTATTTAGAATTAGACCTCATTTAAATGACGTCTAATAAGATGGAATTCTGAATTTGTTTACAGTTGTTGAAAAACTTGGTTAAGTTTAATAGGTTAAACTTATTGGGTTTATCGATAATGGACTGATTAGTCCAAAGAATAAGAAAGGAACCAAGAAGTGAATATGCAACCCTTCGGTATGAAGGAGGAGATGCGTATTAAGCTAGAAGACGGATTAAGTCTCTCTTAGCTACATACAACTGTAACAAGAAGAAGGATAAAGGATCAACATGGCTACTGAAAGTTGATCTTAAATACTAAGATAATAACCAAATCACAATTGAGCTGGATGTGTACCCTTGATGAGAGGATTCCGTAGGACATTGACATACACGAGCTATAATATGGTGTCTTCGTGAAGGCGGGGCCTTCATGATGACACAATGTTATAGCTGACATATTACAATGCCCTTCTGAATTAAATCATCAAGTTTACATAAGCTGGATAATAAGTTCTTAGCTGGGGATGGAAATGTGATCACGTATACGGAGTGACTCTGGAGGACTAAAGGTAACTAGAAACACTGATTCGTCTAGGAACGACACCGTATGTCTGTGTATCTTTAGTTACCATGAGTAACTTCCTATACTCGTTCATATTGCTAGTTGAGGTTAGAGTTTGACCTTAAATGGAAGGACTGGTAGAGAGCAGGAAAGACCATTCTAGATAACAGACGAAGTGAGGTGAAGGACGTATTCCATTGGTGTGTATCACATCTAGGAATATGATCATGCAAAGCATGTGAAAATCTTTGGCCAAAGTATCACAAGTGCTGGTTGCGTTGTCCTAATCACCTAGTAAAGATGCAGGATGTCAAAGAATATCAATAATAGATATTCAGATAGGCTTCTTAAATGGATCACTTCGATAACCGGAAATGGTAAAAGAACCCTATATATTCATTATACTATGCATGAATTAACATGAAGGATCGGTAAGTCACCGAGTCGTGAAATGAGAGATCGCTGAAACTCCGAGCCATAAAGTGGGAGGTCGGTAGTTCTTCGAGTCATTTACAGCAGCATATGGTATCTGTTATATGATTGATTGGCACTGAATGTGTGTTCCATATTGCAAATATGTGAACAGAGAACATTAGTTTTAAAAGGAAATTGTGTGATCCAAACTGCATTAATTGGACAGAGAACAATTATTAAAACTTGAACGTGTGTTTGAATTATATAATTCATAATAGGGAACGTTTTATAAAAAAAAAAAAATTCCCTTGTTCTAGTATCTTAAAATGGGGATGTTACATAAATCAAGCTAGACATAGATATATTGTGACACCTAGAGAGAGAACCATCTAAGAATCTTGTTAGCTTGGAGCCATTCTTTTTGTCTTAGTTGTTATACTTGCGAGCTCTCACGAAGTGAAAACTTTGCTAGATTCAAAATCATGTTTTTTGAATAAAGGAAAGAATCTCTTAAAGTTGAAACCACATGATTTTCATCATCAAATATACTTAGTGTTATTTTGTCTTAGTTTTTCACTTGTCCTAAGACAAGGCGAAACTCTAGCAAAATAACACCAAGTTTATTTCGACACCACCTAGTCTACACCCTTATTTTCTTGTTGCCCATTTTTGGAAAAAAGGGAACAACACATACTGATACCGCTAGATATCATGTGTCAACCACTTTTGTATTCTACTTGTGTAACTAGGTTGCAATGCCAGAGCACAAGTGTTGAAAGTGTGCATTGTACGAGCTCATAATCTAGTAGGCCCCCCTTGTCTCAAAAACCCATATTTGAGACTTATTATTATCTTAGTTAGGTGATTTCATCCTTGTCTTATTTTGACTTGTTATGATGCCAAAATTGTAGCCATACAATTGAGATATTTATGTCTTGTTTCCATTGTGAAATTAGGCCTAAATCTCTATATTGTAGGGTTACGATACTCGCACACATAAAAATTTCTTGATATCCTTAGACATAGGTTTTACACCCTAGCTTTGTCTTGAGTTTTGTGAGTATTGAGGTTACATTGTGTTGGTGAGAAAATTTTTTGGGTGGACAAACTTGTGGATTTATCACCAACACTCTGGGAATCTAAGTCCCTCTACTTAACCGGTGCAGCGGCCGTATATGCGTGCACGAGTAAAGGTTGATTTTCTTGGTTGCCTTGTGGCTAGAGAACCAATAGTGGAACTCCACTGGCCCTATGGAAAAGCTAGAAATATCTTTCTAGGGGAATTTTTATTTGAATAACGGGAAAGGGGAGTGAGAAAAGAGGTAGGGGAACTAATGTTGCAAGTAGAAAATAAGATTCATGCACACACTAAATAGAAGTTTCATCACATGCACTAAATTTAGGAAGAAACAATACTACAAATAGCAACAAGACCAATTATAATTTAATGAACATAAAGTATCAGTAAACCCCTTAGTCAAAAAAGGCTTTAAAATCCTTCTTTTTGTATTAATACTAAAGAAAAAATTGTACATAGTTTGAGAATTGAAGACATTGAGAATATGGGAGAAGTGGCTAACTCTTTTCACTCACAAGGGAGAAAAATTTGTCTCATGAAATTAAAAGAATACAACCAGCTAGAATAATTTTGGAATTAGAAGAACCTTTCACCTCCCTCACATGACTCTTCATTTCCATATTTCACTCATGACCTTTCATTTTCCACAAATTAAGGATTTCTCTTATAATTTTGAGAATATAATTTTTACAATTATAATGGGTCACTTAAGTGAATAGGATGAAATAAAATGATGATGCATAATGAAGAATCAGAACGAAGAGATAAAGTAGAGAGGGAAAGAGAGGGAGAGGGAAGGGATGGAGGGGAACACACTCCTCATGATGAAATTATTTGAATGTATTGATCTAACCATGAAATTTGAGGGAGGATTTATTCCATTGGTGATATTTTACAATGATGAAGATATCTCCCTTGAATAATTTTAAATCATTTTCCCAATCTAGGGATGATCACAAACTCTATGATGCATGGACATCCTAGACCATAGAATGAGTGTCTAGAAACAAATTTATGATGTTTACCACCAAAAACTTGAGATCAACACATATGATGCCCATGATGATCATCCTCGAAACATGGTTATTGGACCCTTTGACTCATTGAAATCATTCTGACCAATTCACTTTGGATCACTCGGTTCCTTAAGAAATGAAGATGAATTCAGATGACATGCCTTGCGATGCCTTGCTTTGCTTCTATAAACCTTTACTCTCAAGATGATGATTTTAGGACCAGAAGTTATTATTCCTCATTTTCAACTCATGAAACCATCTCATTATCCAAAAGGGAGTCCAAAAATTAGTAAGGTGAGTGAAAATGAAGTCATATGCAACTTTCCACTCCAAAATGAAAATGTTCTATTTTTAAAATATGAGCCTATGCTTTGCTATTTTGAGACATATCACATGTCTTGTTCCAGTTTCACATTTTGAACTATCCACCATATTCCAACCTCTTATATTACTAAGATATTGCTATTTTTAGCACATTTCTATTTTTAGGAGGTTGTTATTTGGGGACCTGTTATTTTTGGAAGAAGTCGTTTTCTGTCTTACTTTTCATTTTACCCCTTTTCTAATTGTTCTGAGTGAAAAAACTTACAATTTAGTGGGACTTGTCATTTATAGCGTGTGAGGAAATATAACATATGATATTTTTAGTAAGTGGTGAAAATTACCTCAATTTGTGATAGGAACATCTTTTGTGGATTCAAATCTTTGTCACAAAATTGTGTTCTGATTTTCATTATGATTCTCTTTCCAAAAATCTCAAAAATGAAAAATGGAAATGTATGTCTTGTAAGAGCTTCAGGTATGGAGCTACTAGGGAATAATAATAATAAAAATTCAGTCCTTCATATCTCAAGAAACTGGAAACATCATCGTGTAAAAACTAGTTTGAGAGAAACTAGATTTTTTGGAGACCCTTTCCTTTGAATTTTGGATGATTTCGCCCGTCGGATCTTCGGGAATTTAAAATTTTCTTCAAAGAGGGAATAATTCTGATAAAAATCACAGCCCTACATATCCCTAAAAAATAGGGACTTCATGACATGAAAAATAGTTCATGCGAAACTAGATTTTTCAGCGATCATTTCCTCCAATTTTCAGGTGATTTCGCCAACTAGACCCTTAAGAAGCGGAGAGGTAGCTCGCTGATTTTTTCCATTACTATGTCATGGAAGCTATCAATGGAGATTAAAATTTGAAGGTATGGTTTTTTTCCATTTTTGATGAAATAAATTCCATTGTGATAGGTTTTTGCTTCTAGTGCTTCACACAAAATTTTACTTCAATCTGACAACCGGTTTGATGGGAAATTGAACTTTGTTCTTCGTGAAGCTAGAAGTGAAATTTTTTCTCTATGAGCATTAATTGCTGAAAATTGGAAGTTTTAATATGATTTCTTAATGTCCTTCAAGAGATAATAACTCAACAATAAATGGTTTTTCAATCCATGCAATGTTTTGTAAGATATGTTAGATTCTTGGTTTTATGGCAATGGAGTTTTCAGACTTCTTTTCCTCTATTCTTCGTTCTTTCTTATTTGTTTGATCAATATTCCTTCTATGACCTATGTGTCATCATGGAGTGAAGGATAATATTCTGTGATGGAGCTGGTTTGAGCTTTGGCAATGGCAGAGTGGTGTTCTCTGTAACTTTTCTTCTGACAGCGAGAAGCAACAAGAAGTAGCAAGAAACAACTAACAATTAGAAAAGAAATTCAAATTCTTGAGTTTGAGTTGGGTGAATTTTTCATTTCTTGATTTCCCTAACCTTAGGGATGTGAGGGAAATCAATTTCCATGGCATTCCTAGAGCTGACATGTGACGACGATCGGACGACAGGGAATGGAGGTGAAAAAAGGGGCTTTAAAGCACTGGGGGCTGAAATCCAGTCACGTGGATGACCAAAGGAATCCCCATAGGAACTGGGTGAATTTTTCCAAGGTTGATGTACCTGATCTCAGGGACTTTGGGGACATAAAATCCTATCAGGCTCCTAGTGCTAACAGGTGTCCTCCCAAAAATTGACTAACTCCCGAACTATCTCCAAGAGGGTAACTTGCAACGGTGATAACTTGAGCTCCCGGTGGAACTTATTGGTGAAATGTTATATGATCTTGACTAGAAATGGAATTTTTAATCCAAAAGTGGGGATATCATGTTTATATTCTTCCATCTAATCCCTGAAAAATGGATTTTTGATTTAGTACTCTACTTATGCCTAAGAAAGATTTCCTAAAAACCGTATGCATGAAAGTGTTGTGAACAATATGATTTCATAATATCGTAGGTATTGGAATTATATTTTGGAGATGTTTTAGTTTACTCATAAATCCATCTAGAGCTCCTGGAATCTTCTTCTGAAGCTCAACATTTTTTTTAGGCTTGTGTATTGTATAGGTTTGCGAACCATGGGTTTTATTCAAACTACTCCAAATATTTCAAAACTTCCCTAAACCTTCCAAAATAATTTCCATGATGTTCTAAGGTCTTAAATTCACATCCATGTTTAATTTTACCCTTACATTCCACTCCAAGGGTTGATCCAGTCTTGGGAAGGCTAGTGATAGCCCTTCCTGTGACTACCTGAAATTTGCATTTTTAAATAACTCCTAAAATCACCTAGGGGGAATGAATGGAATTTCGTAAATCACCTAGGGGACTAATTTTACATCTAATAGGGGGTGACCAGACTGACATATTTGACCTGGGGTGCCTAGCAATGATAAAACATGAAAATTTTGGCATAGGGGTATAGTTTTCGTGCTTGGAAACTTCAAATTTCCCGGTCACACATTTTCATGATAAGACATTGTTAGCATCACTATAGTTCCATTTTCATACTAAAATCTTGATTTTTCATAAAGTTTGATTACGTGTACAAATAGCATTGTTATGATACTCACATTTGTATCGTCCATTTTAGAAGGCTTAGACTTTGTTAGTGTTTAGAAACTAGCTTTTAGTATATTTTGTTAGAAGACCACGTCAAGATTCTCTTATCATTTAGGCCTTGTTTGTTACAAACTTGACCTAACCGGTGATATTGCGTTGTCACTATTTGGTCGTAAACCTATCTAGATGAAATCTTAGAGAATAAAATATTTGGTGTTACTAAATTTTGAGTGTTTTATGTCATTGTATTATTCTAATGAAAACTTATGTCATATTTTACCTTTCTAGGGTAGCTTGGTTTTTGTCCTTTAGTTCACATGTTTGCTTTGATATATCAATTTTGTGGCTATTCCATAGTCACCTTGTTTTGGAAAATTAGCGTTGTTACACTGCAAAAATTTGACTAAGGTCCCTTTTTAGTAAACCTTAGTGGAAACTCTTCACATTTTATTACCTATCTCGTGTATGCCTACTACGAGGATGGGATCCTGAAAAATTAGGAACCGATATATTTTGAGGTGATGACCTTATCTTAGAGGATAATCTCATGGTTGACCATAGTTGTGGAGAGGAATATTCTCCTCATATGAATATAGAGCATCCTCCCACAAATTTTGACAATTACATTTTTCAAAACAAACATGAGGTTCTTATGCGTGTTATGGAACAAGGATCTAATTTACCTCCCATGGTGGACCCTTATCTCATTTCCACAATGGTTTGAGGGGAAGAAGAAGTGGAACGTCCTCTTCACCATATAGATGCCATATTAAACCCAGGTCAAGCCTCTACTTCTGCATGACAAAATAATGAAGAAATAACATTTGAAAATGATGGAGACTATTATCTACCTCCTCTTAAAATTCATGTCGAAGACCATGAAACACATGCTCACCGCAAGAAACCTCATCGTGATAAAATAACATAAATAAATACCAACTTGAGAGGTAACCTTAGAGGAGTAGGTTAAATTTCTCACTTGCCAATTGGAAAATTTGGCTTCACATATACAAAAGGAACAACCAAAAGTTTTGAAACAAGCCATACCAAAGGAAAAACCTAAGGCTTCATTTCATAACTTTCCAATACACACTACTCTATAGGAGGCACAAAGAGATTCTTATGAAGATATTCTCATAGAAAATAGGGGTGGGAATACACCTAGATTTAATCCTATGTATAGACCTACACCACCCATGCAATACCAACTCTTCCATCAAGAATGGTCTACTATGAAGAAAACCCTTCAAACATTATAATAGGGCCAAAATGGTAATAATAACAAGAAATACTTGTTCGATGAGTTACGTCCCTACCCATTTGAAAAATCCATGATACAGGTACCTTTCTTAAGACACTTTGATTTTCCAAAATGTGACAAGTATAATTGAGAAGGTTACCCTCATGACCATATTAAAGTTTTTTATATGGCATGTCAACATGTGGCATTCAACAACAATTATCTTATGTGCCTCTTTCCATGAAGTTTAGGAGAAATGATGCTAGAATGTTTTGTACACATCTCTAATGGATCTATATCAGCATGGATGGAATTAGCTGAATAATTTGTATGACACTTATCATTCAATATTGATAATGATGTCACCATGTTAGATCTCTGCAATGCCAAAAAACAAAATAATGAAAACTTCATTGCATTTTTACAATGATGGAGAGGATTAGCTAGTCATTTTCCTTGCTCCATACCAAATTAATAGGTAATAGGAAGATTTGTTCCCAACCTCCATCTAGAAATTACGTTCCACTTGCAACTGCATTGTGGTAACACATTTGAAGAGGTCATCGAAAAAGGGATTCAAATCAAAAGAGTGTTGTTAGCTAGAGGGACCCTAAATCCCTTTTCACGCAATCATAATGATTCCAAAACTAATGAATTTTTTTTTGTCCCTAATAGGAAAATTTTTTTGTTCTTGATGGGATAATAGACTCTAAACTAGTACAAGCCATTCAAAACAACACTGCTTTGAAGCTTGCAAAGGGATCTCCAGCTACAGAGTATAAGCATCATGATTTCACTCCTCTTTCAGACTCCATGCCATCAAAAATAAAATATCTAGAGGTAGTTAATATGGTTAGATATCCTACAACTATTCCTTATGAGGATGATGTGGCTAAACCATCATGGTTTAGAGATAATGAATATTGCCAATTCCACCACATTAAAAGTCACAAAACAAATAATTGTTTGAAGTTTCAGCACTACATCCAAGACTTAATCGAAAGTGGCTATGGAGAGATGTATTTATCCTATCCTAACAAATCCCCCAATATGAATAATTTTCCTTAACATAACTAGAACAAGAATGCTAATTATGTGTCTAATGAGGAGAATCATTTTTATGCTCTTATTGGTTGTGTAGATACACATCTTGAACATGTCAACACAATAACCCTTGTTATATCCCCTAGACTATCTATGTCTAGGCATGTACCAAAAAATATTGATTATCACATAGTTCTCCATACTTATTAGAGAAATAAACCTATGTTTCAAAATTCCCATCAAAGGATGCCTATCACAACTAGACCTTGTTTGATTCTTCATGCTAAAGAACCCGTTCACTTACCTCTTCCCCCATCTTCAACTCATGGTAAGTGGTATGATTCTAATTCTTTTGATTCTTCCAAATATTCCAATCCCAATGATTCTAAGTCTTTTGATTATTCTAAATATCCCAATCCAAATTATTTCTCTAATATGACTCCTAAGTCATGGTTCTCCCTGTCTTCACATGAACACATTTCTTGGTCACCTCAACAACCCCTTCTTCCCTAGAAGAGCTTGCTGACTCAAAGTCCTTCAAATAAATCATCCACATTGATTCCCATGTAAAATTCATCCAATCAAACTCTTGTGGTAGAAAAACTACCCAAACTGATTGATTCATTTCAGAATGAAGAAGCCATTAGAGAATTTATGAGGGTACATGAATACATTCCTCTAGAATTTTATGAGCAAGAAAAAACTTTAGACCCTAATATCACATTCATGTATTGGGAGAAAAAGATTGATTCCTTTTATCAGAAAATAGAGGAAGACCCTAAGATCACGTTCACATATTGGGAGGAAGAGATTGATAACTTTTGTTAGAAAACTGAGGAAGACCCTAAGATCATTGAACATGATCCTCCGCTTATTCTTCCATCTTCACATTCTTCATTGGGAAATGAAATGTCTAGTTCTAGCATTGATCGATGACTTATGTTCTCATTACCTAATCATTCTTTATATATCATGATTCCTCTATTGCAATCTTACCTTGGGTCACCACTTGGTAGCCCATCGTATTATTCTATATATGGGCCACCTCCAAGTAGCCCCATATAATCTATATGTGGCTCACCTCCTGGTAGCCCATCTTTGTTTATACTAGGGGTATGTCCTAAAACCCTCTCATCTTTGATTCTTGGGCCACATCCTAATAGTCCATATTATTTTATATATGGGACACCTCTCGGTAGTCCTTCATCTTCTATCTATGGTATGCCACTAGATAGTCCTTCATCTTCAATATTAGGGCCACATCCTAGTATTCCTTCCTCTTCAATCTATAAGAAAGCTCCAGGTAGTCTGAATTATTCTATATGTGGTTCACAACTATCAGCCCATCTTTGTCTATACTGAAGGCGCATCCTAGAAGTCCCTCATCTTCAATTCTGGGGTCACATCCTAGTATCCCATCATCTTTTATCTATGGGACACCTCTAGGTAGCCCATCCTCTTTAATTCTTGGACCGTAACCTTCACGTCCATCACATTTTCCTTCTATCAATGATTATGGCAAGCCTACTATCATTCCTCACATTAATTCTATTTTTTCACTTTCTTCTCCTAATTCTTAGGATCAAACAACCATGTATTATCTTATAGGAAACCCAAACCATTTCTTTATCAAGCTAAGATCAAAAATTCTACGAGCTCCAAAGCTCACAAAAATTTAAACAATCTTAAAGTTTAGAATCAAACATGCTTTAGAAATGAACATCAATTCACCCATCAAGTATGGCATAAAGTCCAAAAACCTCTGGATAAGGACCTCAAGCTCCCCCACACAAATCCATGTTTCATGATAAAACACAATCATCTATTTAGTATGACATCACCACGATCATTGAGATCGGGAATAATATGAATCTTGATAAGAAAACACACCTATTATTCCTTATCAAGGAAATCACTAACATTGTTGTTGGATATTATCACGTTAAGTAACCTTGTCGGTTCTACCTTTAGAAAAAGATAAAATACAAAAAAATGAGAAATTATTTCAAAAAAATATATATCAAAGGTAAAAAGATCAAACATTGTAATCTGGTATTGCATACACATACCATTTTCATCCCTTTGGTAATATTTTGGTTTTCCCAATTTGCACACATTTTGTGACATTCATATCTATGGTATCCATTTTACCTTGGTCTTTTATCACCATGGTAAATAAGAGAACACATGACCTCAAAGAGATCTTATCAAAATCAACATCTAAAATAACTTGTTGCGAAGAATTTTTGGATATATTTGTTGACACTAGATAATGTCGTCATCACAAACACTTCCAAATTCTTCCAATAATCCATCAATATTTCTTAACTCCTTGTTAACCAGAGATCTGAAATAAGTTTTTAGAAAGTAAAAAAATCAATCAAATAAAAATCCAAAGCCAAAAGAAAAAGAAAATTGATATATAACTATCTCTTAGAGTATTTCCAATAAAATCTACTGGGGCTATGGAATCTTGACTGGTAGTAGAGAAATGTTGTAATTAGAATCAAATGCATCTCCATCGAGGCTACGGATTCCTAGTTGGCAATAGTGTAATGTACAACTCTCCTTCCACAAATCCATTAGAAAAAAAATCAACTTTGAAAAATAAATCATTCCAACACATTGGCTATGGTGTCTTCACTTTTTTTCTATCAAATATCCCCTCCAAGAGGTAATAAATTTCCAAATGCACACACTAGATTTCTACTGAGAAAATGAGGATTAGTATGTTACCAAGTGTAATTCTTTGGACCTTGTTCAGACCTCTTACTCTAGTCTATATCTTGTTCTCACGATTCATGCCTTTGGCTAATCACTTCTTCATCACGAGTTTTCTCAAGATACATTCACAACATTCACGTTGTTCTTTTACTTCGTTCAGAACATCCATGTTTATAAGATTTCCTTTTTTCCATGTTTGCGGGCACCTTTTTCCCCTTCACAAAGAATAATCTTCCACTTCTTTCTACCATGGGTTTCTTGGCATATCGAACCAAGAGCACATCGAACCTCGATGAAATGAAGTGGTAAGGTGCTTTCTAGACCTGTCATTCACTGTACATGCCAAAACTGTGTAGTGCAAAATCATAACACCCCCAAATTGAGCTCTACAGGTCTAATTTTCTACAGGCATGAATCATCTGGTCCTGATTGCATAACATGGGACCATCTCTCAATGTTGTGGGAACTTGCGGACTTGAGATGGCCCTCCGGAGAAAGCTGACTTCTTGCTTCCTGATCGCTAATGGCTAAACTACTCCTAATGCATCCCATGATGTCTAACTACACCTATCCTAACAATGTCTAAGGAGACAGGGAGAGAGAAAGTACATAAGGAGGGAAATCCTGACACTATCAAGGTGATAACATTCAAGAAAAGGGAAGTGTTGGTCACAATCTCAAAACATGCTCGAAGTGGAGAGAGGTGAGTAGAGGAGAGGGTAGACAAGATGCACCACAGGATCCAGAGATATATTTAACATAAAAAACCACTTCAAAACCCATTAAACACAACTCTCAAGACCTGTACAAAATTCATAAGACTATGCACAATATACCCTGTAATGACGATTGAAGTGAGGAAATACAATAAAATAAGCAAAGGATGGACAAATGCATCAGCAAAACAAAATTTATTGCTCCAAAAGTTCACACAGTACACCGTTAGTGGGCAAGAGGTAAGAGAAATAGCCATTACAGAGCCTCTGAAAGATAGGTTCAAACTCCATTTAGTGACCCTAGGGAAGAAAAGAAGCAGGGGAGGCAGAGAAGAAGAATGAACAATCCTTTATAATGAATCTTGCCCCCATTTTTATAGATTACGATCAGAGAGAAGAAAGAGAGAGAGAGACAGTGGGAAATAAGTAGGTCAGAACTTAACCACTGTTGTTAATTATTTTGATAAAATCTACCCCCAAATCCATCTTTACTGCATTGATCCTTGGTTCGATGCCTTGGAGGAAGAGGAAACGGTGAAACAGATCAAATCTGATCTGGTTGTTGAGGCAAGTGAGATCACTACATTAAAATCCTGAAGACATTTATTCTATTTTTCCTTCACCTAACCTCCTCAAAACCCAAATTTTTAGACCTACCATGGCGTGGTTCAAGGCTTCAAGATCTTTCCAACGGCGTTAGATTTGCAATATTTGTGAGCCTTAGGAGTCTAAAGATTTATGCCCCTCCGGAAGTTTGTATCAGGTCCACTACAGGAGGATGGGAAAACAACTTGAAAAAATGGGTCCTGTTTTGATATGGGACACGTGAGCAACCAAATTGGAACAAAAATAAGGCCTATGGGTCCATAATTTATCTTTTGCCCTTTTCTTTGATTCCCCACTTTGGCTTTGACTCAAGCCCAAATGCTGACCTTTTCCCTTGGGCGGAGTTGTGGGCCATTTAGTACAACTTTTAGCCCCTTTTGAGATAGCATTCTCAACGACAGGCCCACTTTCCGCTGGGACACCGCTGTATTCTGGTGCTAGTTTGAAAACCTTTTCTCTATTCAACCCTTGCAATAATGCATGCCATTAAGACACTTGGCAACCTCAGGCGCTGATGCTCAAGTGGACCTTTCAAAAAAAATGAAAAATTAATGCCAACATAGGTTTAGCTACATGGAGATTTGCTACCGCTCAATTTGGGTCTCTACCTTGGGACCAACTCTTGGAGACATGCCATACTGACACTTGGCATTCTTTGCTTACACCATGTCTTAGCCAGTAAACCTTTTCTGATTTTGAGCCCGAAAAAAATTCGAATCTAAAATTTCATGCCCTTTTCCTTTCTGGTTCTCTGCAGCATCGCCCCTTCTTGTCTGACCTAAGCTATCCCATAGAGAATCTACCTGTCTACTTTGCAGGATTTAAATGAGTTTTCTAGAGGTTACCTTCTATGCGAGTTCACTCAACATAGTTGCCTCACATGGCCCAGCAAAATGCCCTTTGATTCACTAAAAACTCGCCATTTTCTCTCATGTGTGCTCCTGTTTCCTTCTGCGGTGTATTTCTCACACCCTGAAGTGCCCTAAAAACTGTCGTATTTCTTCTAAAAATAGTCTAACACTTGCCACAATTATTATTTTTAGGTAAATAATTAATTTTGTGCACCCCATTTTGGTAGATTAGGGCATGCTTTTGCTTCCGGGCGGCCTTTTCTACTACCTGGGGCATATTTTTGCCTTACAATAACATTTAGCATTGTCTCACGACTTCGTTATCTCTTCTATAATATTTTATTTCATACACTAATTATATATATATATTACAAATCAATATTTTATTAGTGGTCAAAAAAATTGCATAAAATCATTAAAAATCCAAAAAAAAATGCAAAAAACGTGAACTATTTGACAAAATGTAGTAAACATCATATACACAACTAGTTGAAGGCTCGTGTCAATTGCATTACTCTTGAACATCAAAATATGTCTTACAAAATCATATTTCTACCATTCTTGATTGTTCTGGTCTTAAATGACTTGTATATCACTGTGATCTACCTCCATTGCCAAAATCTCAGCTACATGTTATGTCGCTACTCCTGTGCAACAGTGAGTTGTCAGAGATTATGTCATAATGCACGAAAGATTTTCCATGGGACTACTTGTGTCCTCTATTTAAATCCCCTCGCATTGGTATGAAGTGCTTATTGGGGTAACCATGTTTAACCCTTATTTCTACTTACAACACGAACATATGTTGGAAAATGTAATTTCATCTTGATAACAAAAACTGATGGTGCAACTGTCTTACATGTTGTTTGTTTGACATGCATGTGATTGTACTAGTTTCTCTGTTAGGCTGCTGGTTTACTTTCTTATATTGCATTGCATTTTGTATGTTGCATTGAGCTCTAGCTATCATTTTACTTTCTCAATATTGCATTGCATACAATGTATGTTGAATGGAGTTATCATATTTTTAATATACCCAATGTTTCTAATTTATCTTTTTCATGATTATCTTACATTTTTTTGGCATTTTAAATAAAGGCCGATGATGTAATTACCTAGGGGCAAAATGATATATACAAGTTGCTTATTAAATACATGTTGGATGCAAAGATTGGAAAGCTTGTCCATATATTCTCCACTAATCATTTTTTCTCGCATTATCATTTATTACCATTGCTATTTTTTCTTCCAAACCACCCAAGGGCAATAAACAATCGAGTCTATCCTTGTATAGTTATTCATTCTCAATACCTAAGGGTTTTGCTCCCATTCTGAACCTATTTTATTTTATCCATTTTAAGGGGATCATATTTTTGGTAATCATCGATTGATATTCTCCTATCACCCTATCGACACTCGAGGGGGCATCCTTCATTCCATTAATTTTTCTTCAAAAATTTACTAGTGGTCAAATACTTGTAAATATATTTGAATGTGAAGTCACTAACTTCACTTTAAACAGGGGCAAATGTAGACACCTAAATTCTACTTTTTGTGTGAATCTTATTGCCAAAATGCACGCAAATCACTCTTATTCTTAGGCAATTTTGTTATAATTAGTGGGATTTCTAGTAATTAACTAATGTTCCTTAGGCAACATTATTGATCATTAACAAGCACGTTCGTTGATTTTTTAACCTCTTTTGCATTCAAAATGCCAATTTATGATGACATTGTAAGTCAAAATCCTTTTCAAAATTGAATAATTAGTGATTATAGGCTAAATAAGCCTATTTTGGACGAAATTGATTTGGTCAATATGCCCTAATATTTTGACTGTAAACCCAGTCTTCCAACCACTCAAAATCACCCCATTCACCTCCACAATCCCATCTCATTGCAAGCTTCATAAGTATTTATCCTTACCTTCTACTTGACCCTAACTGGTTGATTAACGATTTAATACCTCTTAATCACTTGGTAATTCACTTATTGTAATTAGAAAGTCCTAATCATGATTATAAATTCTAATCTAATTTGGGTATTTTAGTCCCACATGCACCAAATAAAAATTTCTCCCAAAAGGAATACTATAAATAAAATGTACCTCATTCCTTTATATTTTACACCATGATTTGATTTGCATATCATATAATACATATGATTCATAGTCAAGTTCAAACCCTTGCCTAAAACATTTAACAAGGTTAGTAGATGAATAATCTAAAGTGACTTAACAATTAATTTGGAGAGGTCATTTCACCATTGTTCGGAGTAGAAACCATAACCATTTGATTTCCCTCTTATGTCTATTTAGGCCCATGTTAGGAAATTCAAGCATATTAGTAGGCACGTTTAATTAGATGCATTGCATTGTCTTCATACTAGTTAAGCATTCCCATTTAACTTTTATCTTAATGTTAGGATTCACTTCCACTTAGAATCCTTAGCTATTAGGTGGCAATGGTGCTATGCGCTTCAAATGTTTCATAAAAACTTTGTTAGTTACCCCCTTTATAAAATATAGGGTGCTATAAAACATGGACACGCAGGTATCTGGTCGATATCAAGGAATGATCTACCCATGGGAGAACTAATGTCGGTGAGATAAGGAGTATTGTTTCAAGGGTTTCAATTATTCTAGTAGATGATTCTAAAATTGAGAAAGAAAAATACAAGTGTTGGAGACACTAGTGAACAACCCTAATGCTATAAGTATCAAAGGTGCATTTAGTGATAGTGGTAATGTAGGGATGGAGAAATGGATTAAGTGTTGATAGGGCATGTAAAATGTGGTGAGTATTTGTGTAAAAGTGGAAGTTAAATAGTGGCATGCCTAGAGAGGCAAAGTTTAGGACTTAGCCTTTTTTCTTGGATTAGACTAAAAATAGAATGGAGTGCGGAGCACGTAAAATATAAAAGAATGAAGACTTTGTGACCAAGGAAAATCTATTTTGGGAACAAGTGGAAGATGAAGATACGTGCATAGTTTGTGTGAATAATTGGGTTGAGATACAATTTAATTATAGATTAATCTATTATTAACATCCTTGTAAAAACATGTAGCTTTTGGCGCATGGCTATTATGAGCATGCAACCTATTTTTAGAGTGCATGGGTGGTGAAGGGCAAGCCCCCACCCCTATATATATGTATTGATATGCGTAGTTTAGAGAGTTACAAGTTTTGAGTTTTGATGACCGTATGTACTAAAGTCCTATGCTACTGGTATGAACTTGTGTGCATGAATCGCTAGTGACATTATTGCTGATTTATTCACCTTCTAGTTTTATGATGAGATTAATATAATGGATCATTTTGGATGGATATTAGTTGTTCATCTATCTATCATGGTACTTGTATGGTAAATATAAGCTTAATTGTGATCTAAAATAGTATGTTTTGTATTATGTGTGTTTTTTATTTGAGCTCATGGATTTTATTATTGTGATGGAATATACATTTTGATTATGGTTATTACAAACATGCATGTTAACATCTTGATAAGACAATACAAAAGAGGGACCTGGTAGCTTCTCATGATTCGAGTGAGTGTCCAAATATCTATGGATGAATTGTCAGCACACCAAGGCAATTTAGTGGGAAAAAGAGACAACAATGGAAAATCTCTATTCAGGAGTGCCACTCCTCCACTGTCCACTCTAAAAAACTAAGCATATAGAGACATGTCATTAACCATGCAAATATAATACATTGAACTACTCTCAACACATCTAAATAACATAAATACACGCATACTTGGATGTCTGGGATTCTCCACAATGGTCTAGCAATCTTCTAGGCCACATAGTATTTCCTCCTCCTCACCTTCATGATGAGGTATAGATCCCATAAATTATGCCCACCTATGTCAGGGAACTACTATCATACCCCCCTGAACTGTGGTATAGTAATTTGTCTCATGTGTATGACCATCCGGAATCCAATAGACATCATAACATCTCCTCATACAGGTGCATCTATCTCTTCCTAATCCACCCTATTGAATTTTCCATTTCTAACCCACTGGTATGAGGGCCAATTCTGCCTATACCTCCACCCTGTCAACCCATGTTAGTGAAACCTCTATTGGATCCCTCCTATGAACCAACACCTGGTACATACTTCATAATTTTTTGTGGGCCTTGACCATCCCCACTGCACCTACATTAGCTCTGACCATGTCCACCAACCTCCCATACCCTACCACGCCATAGTTTCAACACCCTTGTATCTCCTTTTGTGGCCTATCTAGCATGCCAAAATCAATAGAGTGGTAATGGTGGTACCACCATGGGTATTGGTCATCAAAATTGTGTCAGGACCTTACTTACTGAGTGGGTCTCCACCCAATATAAATAATGACCTATCACTATATGGAATAAAATCAACACGTGACCTTCAACCACACTCAACTCCCTGAGGTTTTGCCGAGGCAGTTGGTGTAGAAAATTTAAATGCCTAGGTGGTAGCAAATATGGTAATGGACGATAGTGTACAGATAGGTTATCAAGGAAATAAAATTACTCTAACTTGAAATTGTGGCATCTCTCATCAAGCGCAATGAAATCCTCTCTAACCTAGGTGGCCCAACTAGAGAAATTGGGAAGGATGGTAACATGGAGACTCCAGTGAATATCAAGCTCCAGAGATATCATGTCTATTTGTTGTGGAACTCATGGGAAACTGAATGGGGCTTCGTAAATTTTTCCAGACAAGGTCATAAAACAATTAAAAGTGAAAGGTGTGATTTTATTCAAGTCTATGGAGGGTTGGCAGGTTCGGTAAAAAATGAGAGGGCTTGATGAGATTATTCCTTTAGAAAGTTCAATTGTCTAATGATATCTGATGGAAATGGAGAGGTTTGAAAGACTAATGCTCTTAATCCAGTGTATACGTCCAATTGGTTCTCGTTTCCATTTGGTTAGGGAACCGTAGGATCAAAACCATATATTCTTTCTGGTTGTGGTTCCTCTATGGTCATAAGAATTATTAAGATCCTAGCCCAAGGGCTGTTAGGCAATCTATGGTCAGTGATGGTCAAGTAATTGTAAGCCTGATCGGCTGCAATGTTTAGTACACTGAGCTATTCTATCCTCTCGACATATGGAACTGGGGTTTTGAGGACAAGAAGATGGAGTCTTGTATCAATTTCGATGAGTAGTTTAGGCTTTTTTGGTTGTGGGACTAGTGGATCACAACTGAAAGTTTTCTCTTATTTCAAACCTTTGATGGTCATATATATGCTACAGGGAATCTATAATCTGGTTGATCTGACCATTTATCAAACACTTTATCATCTTCAATGTTTAATGCATCTAGTTTATAGTTGATTCTTTGTATGTCTCTTATTTTCCAAAAAAAATTGTACCTAAGGCCTTGATCTATGTCAGCTAATGGTACTGCTAAATTTGGTTGAGGTATAATTGGTTCGAAAACAAAGTCTCTAGGTTCTCTAGGTCCTGTGATTTTTATGCATGGAACTAGTGAACTAAATAATGAAGAAAACTATGTAAACAAAGTAAAGTTAAACTATTTTTTTGGTATTTTTATATATGAATGAACAAAACAATAAAAAAATTAATCCAGTAAAGAATTTTTTTTGTATTGTTTTTTAGGTATTTTTAACAAAGCTTCTAGTCTAATAAATGAATCTAAACAAACAATTAGCTAGATACATCTAAATGTTTGTGCAAATGGTGATAATCTAAACCCTAAAAAATTAATTAATTGAAATATTTCAAACGAAATATTCAATCTTACCTCAAAAATAGAGAATAAATCACAACTTCAAAGAAGCACCTATTCCTTGCAGCTTCCCTGACAATGTTAAAGAAAAAACTTTCTAATTTGATCTGATCTACTGATGACTTGATAATTGAAACAATGAAAGGATTTATCTACTATATTTGATATGAACTTTGGAATGATAACATTAGAATTGATAATTTGCATGAATGAATTAAACAACACCTCCAACCTGGATATTGAAAGAATTGTGGCAAATCTGGTTGTAAGAGTATTGTCCCTTCCGTTTATCCTTTCAATATTTTATGTCCATGTGAGTACAATGGATGGGAATACAAAAACAAGAGAATAATAAGGATGAGGGAGAAACAATAGCTTTAATTGGTAGAATGGGAAGCAATGTAAGTGGAAGAGTGCAAACACAATTGAATAGAGATTGGCTTTGGCAATTTCCAACAAGAAGGAAACAACTTTGCAATAGTAAGAATATAAATTTTCTCCAGGTTTTTCTTGCACACAAGCATGGTATTTATAAGAATTTAGCTAGGCAATGGTTGAAGCCATTTGGCAGCCAAAGGAGGACATAAAAAAATTGAAGAGGGAGTTCAAACTATTAATAACCATTAATCAAAAATAGAGTTGCAAGAACAGATTGCCACAAGGTAGTTATGCCTTGGAATCATCTAAATCAGACAAGAAATGTGTTTAAAAATGAAAGTTAAGTTAGAGAATTTTACATCAAAATGTGACTGAACTCTCTAGAAAATTTACATAGGACCGCTACCTTACATAGGGTGGTAGTTTTGGGACCACCACCCTACCTGGGTGGCAGTCACAAAACCACCACCCAAGAAGGGTGGCCGTTTTGACACAAAAGGTCAATACTACTCTGAAATGTAGTGGGAAGCTAGGAAAAAGCATGTATGGGCTAATTAGGGATTTCTAGGCTACAAATATACACCGCAAATGGATTTTTTAACATGAACACCTTCCAAAAGGATATGAATCATCATTGGGGAATTTTATAACCATTTTATGAAAATGTAGCACATGTAATTTTCGGTGTGTACATATTACACCCACAAATAAGTGTCTTCACTATGTAGAGGCATAAAACATAGAGTTTGAGTATGGCATTCCCAAAATGAGGAGTTAAAAGCTATACTTGACATTCCTGTGTGCTGAAATGTCGCCATTCAAATTCACGTTACCTGCAAAATATAAAGAAGACTCAAGTGTAGATAGATAAAATATCAAAAAAAAAACAATCAATTAAAATGATAAGAGGACTTACCATTTGTGTGTGGATATAGAAGTATACATGCACCAACGCTTCAGCCCTGCGAACACATACACTCAAAATGAGGTCAAAAAACATATATATTAATTTAAAAAATGAATTTGTTTTGATATATATATATATATATAAACAAAATCATTTTTAAATTAATATATGCATATTCGATTAGCAATTTTTGAGCTCTCAACTTGCGGTGATAGTTTTTATGAGATTACAGCTACAACGTTCGTTACGAGACCATGATCATGCCTCCGAAAGTGAGATATTGAGCCACACGGTTTATGGTTGGTTTTTCTCATTTGTTTATTTTGAAACCTAAAATATAGAAATGTCAAAATCTATTCCTAGGAGGGGTTATTTTTGAAATTTCTTATTTGAAACTAGTCTCTACTGGGGGAAGCACCCATAGGGCAGTCATTTATTTTATGATAATAACTTGACCTTTTTGTGTTTTTTTTGTGGATGTAGAAGAAGGAGGAGTACATCTGATGGAACCATGAGTGGGAGTGGGATTGGCTCCCAGAGGTCCTTGATCAACTTACTTAGGCTAAGATTGATAGATTATAGACAGAGGGCATATGGAGGATTGCTCGGGTGCCCCATGTTACTATTGCGATTCATATTATTTATGAATTATTTTCTTACTGGAATGTATACCAGAACACTTTCTAACTACCAAGTGCAAGGGGTGAGTAGACCATTACTTTGGAGGACGTGTATTAGATACTTGGAAAGGGGTTGAATCTTGAGATAGCTAGATATAGAGCCCAGATGACCTAATGGGATACTTACATGGATGATGTTGTGGTGTTAGTTGGTTCAAAGAAGGCTATGAATCATCATTGGGGACTTTTATAACCATTTTATGAAAATGTAGCACATGCAATTTTAGGTTCATACATATTTCCCCCACAGAGAAGTGTCTTTGCCATGAAGAGACATAAAACATAGATTTTGAGTATGGCATTCCCGAAATGGGGAGTTAAAAGCTATACCTGACATGCCCGTGTAATGAAATGTCGGCATACAAATTTATGTTACCTGTAAAATATAAAAAAGACTAAAGTGCAGATAGATAAAATATTAAAAAATAAACACTCAATTAACACAACAAGAGGACTTACTATTTGTGTGGGGATATAGAAGTATACCTACGCCAACGCTGTAGCCCTACAAACACATACACTCAAAATGAGGTCAAAACAACATTTATATATCAAAACAAGCTCATTTTTTAAAATTCATTTGTGCATATTTGATTAGTGATTTTTGAGCTCTCAACTTGCAGTGATAGTTTATGATGAGATTACATCTGCAACGTTCATTACGAGACCATGATCATGCCTCCGCAAATGAGAGATCGAGTTACATGGTCTATGGCTGGTTTTTCTCATTTGTTTATTTTAAAACCTTAAATATAGAAATGTCAAAATCTTTTCCTAAGAGGGGTTATTTTTGAAATTTTTAATTTGAAAATAGTCTCTAGCAGGGGGGTCACCCATAGGGTAGTCATTTATTTTATGAAAAATAGTCAATTTTAGCATTTTTAGGAGATTTCTAGGGCCACGTAGTTGTACAAACAATCAGTTCAAGAGCTCTACTCTGAGCATGGTGGCGGTCACAAGACCGTCACCTTGTTAGAGTGGAAATCATAGGACTGCCACCCCATCAAAGTGGCAGTTACAAAACCGCCACCTTGCATAGGGCGGCGGTTCTAAACATAATGCAAAAGCTTTGTGATAAATCTATTTTTTATTTTTTATTTTTGATGTTTTGTAATGTTTTTTATGAGCTTTCCTATTGAAAATATTACTAACTTGACCTTTTTGTGCTGTTTTGGTGGATGTAGAAGGAGGAGTACATCCGATGGAGCCATGAGCGGGAGTGCGATTGGCTCCCAGAGGTCCTTGATCAACTTACTTAGGCTGATATTGACAGATTATAGAGAGAGGGAATATGGAGGATATCTCAGGTGCCCCATCTTACTCCTACGAGTCATATTATTTGTGACTTATTTTCTTACTGGGATGTAGATCGGAACACTTTTTGACTTCCAAGTGCCAAGGGTGAGTGGACCATTACTTTGGAGGACGTGCATCAGATACTTGGGAAGAGGATGAATCTTGAGATAGCTAGATCTAGAGCCCAGATGACCTTGTGGGCTACTTACATGGGTAATGTTGTGGTGTCAATTGGTTTGAATAAGGGTATGAAGGTTAGATCTATTTCCACCACTCCTAGCCCCACAATCCGCAAATCCATCATGGGTATTCTGGATTTGTGGTTGATAGGAGAAAATGGGGGTGATACACTTCTATTCTACTGGGCTCCTATCATCACACAAATAGAGGCACATGGCTACATTTATGCTTGGTGAATCGAGATCCTTGGGACCACCTACCATGACTTATACCGAGTGGTTCATTTATAGATTCAGTCTCTCAGCCATCCCACAGTCATGATGAGTTGGGTGTATGAGCACATTACCCCCTACCATAGGGGAGTTCCAGTATAGGATCCAAGGGCCATTAGGGATGCCAAATGGTCCAAGATGTCAGTGCTCAAAGGGACACATCAGTCAGTGGCTTCTTTGGCTAGTGATGACTTAGTTGCCACTCCCTACCATGACATGGTAGGAGTATGTGGACAGGATGGTAATACAATGGTAGTTTGTGTCACTACTAGTCAATTAGTTGACATGATGGGGAAGGCTAAGATTCACCTATTTGAATGATTTCCTTAGCAGTTCAGTCTTCCTTACAATGATATGCTTCCACTTGTGACACCCATGTACATGAGTGTCAAGGAGGCCCGAAAGGGCCCTTGAGGAGAACCGGGTTGGAAAATGGTGATTATAGGAGTTCCCATTGTAGTTAGGCAAGTTGTTCATTCCCGATGGGAAGCTAGTGATGTTCGTGCACCTTTACTCCAAAATGAGTCTGCATTTTCTCACAGTGGGGAGGAGGAACCGATAGACATAGACTTTGATTCTTAGGAGGAGACAAGAGATGAGATTAGAGAGGATTCAGATGATGAGGAGATCAGAGAGGAGGAGATTGGTGGTGACTAAGATGATGAGGAGTTAGGTGGTGACGTTGGCAGGATAACTCACATGGAGGAGAAGGGGAAGGAGATCTACCCTGAGTGGCATGACACTTAAGATGTTTTAATAGCGGAGTGGGAGGAGCCAAACACAGAGATGGAGACCTTAGTCTCAGAGGACCCACTTCCTCGAGATGAGGGAGGGGACGAGGGATCTGTCATGGTTCAACACATAGATTTCGGAGGAGAGGATGTATGCCTAGTGCTCACAACATCAATACCAGTCGACCCCATATGTATGAATGGGGATCCGAGTACAGACACTCTTTCCCTGACTCTGTTAGATTAGAATTGTTAGATGCAATAATTTTATCTCTCTTCTTCTTATTTTTATTTTATTTTTGTAATTTTCTAACTCTTCATTTTTTCTTTATCTTGCAGTGAACACCGAGGAGTGGAAAGACCTTATTTGTCAGGTCTGTGTGGAAAATATTCTACTTCCCATGGGGAAGACACGAGAACAACTATTAGGGATGTGGGATAGCATTTCCAAGTTGACTGCCACACTGATTTTTTTTTGCCTCTCTAGAAGGTGACGGAGATGGTTATGGACATGAAGACCGGAGTTGTAGGATACAAGGTATTTGAGAAGGAGAGAGTAGCGATGAGGAGGAACCGCAATGAGACCACAACTAGTGGTCATTCTCATGGGCACTCACACCAATCAGTGCACTCACACCATCGAATCCATAACAAGATCCCTAGATTTAGGCATACACCTTCTCAGGGGTCCCACAAAGATTGATAGGCTATTGAGACATTATTACTTTGTTGCCATTTTTTGAGGCACTTATATGATTTTTTTTGTATTTTCGGGCTCATAGTGAGTGTTTTGACCACACCTAGTACGTGATGGATTTGAACTCAAACTTATTCCTTGATATATATACAGATACATCTTTTTGGTTGGATATTCTTCAAATAGAGTTTTATTTCATTTATGGTTTAATTCACGTGTGTACTCTAGATGTTTGGAATTTTTGGTTTTGTATGCTTTTTAGAATGTATGCAATGAATGATGAATGCTAACAGAATGATTTTTTTTTTGTTTTTTTTTTGTAATGCTAATATATGATGATGCAAGTACAATATAATGCTAAACCTTAGTTTCTTTAAGAAATTTTTGATACTTCTTATTGTTTTGGCAAAACATGATGAAAACGTCATATGATGATAAAGCAATATTTCCCCACTCCTAACCCCACGTAACCAGTAATATGTGAGGGATTAACACCAAGGGACAAAAGGGATGCAATTCATACAAATTTGTTAAATGATAATGGTGAGAGAAAGACAAGGATTTGGCAAAACCAAATTGAGAACCTATGACATCATTATACTCAATTTTTCTATGTAGCTTAAAATGTGAATTGCTTTCTAGTTTATCTAGACCTAGATCCGTAGATGGTAACTTGGTTGACAAAATATGGTTTAAGGTTTTAAAATCTCTTGGAATTTGAACATCTAACTCACTTTTCTTTGGTTTTATGATTTTACATCTTCCTTTATTGAATGAATTGCTTTTAACTTTCTAATTCATTTGTAAATAACCCTTACACCTTGCCCCATGCTACTAGTAGGAAGCATGGGCTCATGAAAAAATACAAGGCATAGGCAAGTAAGGGAAATTCTCTCCTTTCCCAACCTTACGCCACTAGGAAGAGATGTCAGCTTAACACTGAAGATTGGTAGGGTAAATAAGTGTGTAAATACAAATTTTCTATTGATTTGCATTTGACACATATATCTAGGTAAAATGTTTAGAATGTTCTTATTTCTAAAGAGGTGTATATGGTATAGATGTGACACCATGAAGCTTATATACAAAATTATAGGCAAAGACACCTAATCTAGAAGAAACTATGAGTAAAACCAAGTATGTAAGCCTTGGTATGGTTATTGTGAAAGATTTGTCTTATCTTTCTTGAATTGATAAAATGATTTAGAAACGATTGATGATATTACAAAAATTTGAGGAGATATGATTTGAATTTTTTGCCAATATTGTCAGAAGTTTTGAGGAATTTCTATAATAATAAGTCTCTTGATTACAAATTTTACAAAATGAGCTAGCAAATGAAAATGCAATGTGGATACAGTAATATACATATGGAAATGCTTATACATCATGTGTAGTATCTCTTTAGGTGAAGAGAGTTAATGGATTTTCTAAAGTCCTCACCCTCTAGTGTAAACAGACAATATGACCCATTCTTGCAATATTATATTACTCAATATGGACCCAACCACCTAGGCCTGAATTCCCTTCCCTCACTAGTATTCTTGTCTGTATAGTTGTCGAGTCTTAATACTAGATCTCCCTCATATATGTCACTCTCCCAGACTTTCTTATTATATTACAGAGTCATTCAGTTAGTGTAAATGCTATGTCATTGTTCAACATTGACCCTAACTTCATTAAGGATTTATAATTGAGAGATTCGTGCTTCTCAATAACCTTCTTCTCCCAAAATTCCTTGCAGTGAGATACAAAGACTAGGTATTTCGAATTCAAATGGTGGAACTGCTTCTGCACCAAATACTAATGAAAATGGGGTTTCCCCCATTGCCATTCTTACTAATGTTTGGTACACCCACAAGGCTGAAAAGAGATTTAAATTCCAATCTCATTTATTCTCATTAACATTCTTAAGGAGAATGGACTTTAGTGTCTTGTTTGTATCTTTAGCTTGTCCATTGGCCTAAGGATAATAGAGAGAAGTCATATGATGATTTATTTTGAACTTTTCACATAGTTCACACACTTCTTCATTTTTTAAATATGTGCCATTATAAGAGATAATGACTTGTGGGACCCCATACCTACAAATGATTTGGTTCAGAATGAACTTAGCGATTACACATCCAAGCACGATGGTAAGAGGCATGGCCTCTACCTACTTAGTAAAGTATTCTATGGTTGTGATTATGAAGTTATGACCATCTATTAATGAGGGAGAGAACTTCCATATCAAATCCAGGACCCACATGGAAAAAGGCCATGGTGTTGCAATAGGTTACAGAGCTTGTGCTGGTATGTGGATGTCATGGGAGAAATCTTGACATTTATGGAATTTACACAGAAAATATACTCCGTTATGTTCTAATGTGGGCCAAAAGTAGCCCATATGATGCCTAACGGCCAGTAGCCCATATAAAATAGAAACATGTTCTATTTATAACAAAGCACAAATAATTCATAGTGGCCACTAGCCCATATAAAATAGATACATGTTTTATTTAGTCCAAAGCATAAATAATGCCTAGTAGCCGCTAGCCCATATAACGAGTTCCAATATTTAAAATTTTGGATTCCAATATTTTGATTTTCAGATTCCAATATATGGGATTTTGGAGTGCAATAATTTCTAATATACGTGATTTTGGATTCCAATTTATGTGAGTTTGGATTCTAGTATATGCAATTTTGGGTTCCAATATGTGTGATTTTGGAGTACAAACAATTCCAATAGTTAACATTTGGAATCCAAAATTGGTAATATTGGATTCTAATATTGCCTATGTGTTTAATATTTTTAGACTGGAATAAGTCTATATTTAATGAAATAAGCTTTATAAGATGTTATCTTTAACTACGTATTTAAGATCATTTTTTTTGTATTCGTAGCCATGTTTGGGATTCAATATCATTTGAGTAAATCTGGTATTATAAAAATTGACATATGCCAGTATACCAAGGGTCCTATGTAGGGTTATGTGGCTCAATTTCACAGACATCCTAGAGGAGGTGAGGTGAATTGATGTTGATGAATTTGTATTATGAGAGAATCATCTTGAGAATTATAATGTTACTTAAACTGAGTGACACTCATGAAAAAGAATCAGTTTTCATATGGGATTGATTCGATGGTAAATGAAGTGAAGCATGGTGTTAATTCCTAAACTAAGTCATGATAATATTTAAGGTTCTCACTCTGACACTGATATGCACTGCTAACTTGTCAATACATGAAGTGAGAATCCACTATGACATGGAGATAGGATATAACTTTAGATAAAGTATTTTGTATACCTAAAATAAGAGCCTCTTATTCCACCATATTGTTAGCGATCTTAAATTTAATTCAATGGGAGATATGGAAATCCTAGCTAGAGGGATTGATGTGTACTCAACCTACTCTAGATCCTTGGAGGAAATTTTCCCCATCAAAGTGTCACATCCATGTATCCTCACATGGTAACCTCCTCCTCAATGATTTTGGCCATTGGGTTGGCTTTAGGTGAGGGAATTACTTCATTACTTTCATTAGAGGACTACACCTCAAGACCAAATGTGAAGCTATAATAGTATTATTTTATGGAGATAGCATTTTCTATGCCCTCAATGAGGAGAATGTCTTTAGCTAGTAATGTGTCATGAATGGGTTAGGGATCGAAGATGGGGCTAGTAACTAATTGGTTTTCTATGAATTTTCCCTTTACCGCCCATCGCGTGATGATACGAAGGTCAAATTCCATAAGGATGGCCATCCACTTCCCAATATGATCCATGGGGAGGATAACATGTGAGAAGAAGTACCGTAAGGGATCTATATGGATAATGACATAGGTGGTTTGATAAATTATATAGTGACATAATTTTGTAGTTTTATTGTATATGGTAAAGTAAGCTCACTCAATAGATGTGTATCATGCTTTATATTGTATTAAGGCCTAAATAATATAATAGAAAATGTACTCCTTGCCCTTTTCATCTTCCTGCATTAACATTTTCCCAATGAACACCAAAGTGTAAGAGGTATATATTAGCAGAGCTTGATCTGGAAAAGGAGGCTCTAATGTTGGTAATGAGGATAGTGAGTGTTTCATGTTATCGAATTCCTATTAATATTATTTAGTACATTCAAACTTGGTAGTATTTCAAAGTTGGTTATTTATGACATGAGTGTGATACATAAAATATGGGATAAATTGTCATATTACCCCAAGTTTCCCAATAAAATTGCATGTCTGTCATGGAGGATGGTCATGGCATGTCAAGGATAGATTTAATATTTTCTAGGTCGACATCGATACTACACTTAAATACTAATAATCCTAGGATCTTTCCTCATGCCACCTTGAATACTCATTTTTTGGGATTAAGGAGAACATTGTATTTGTGGACATGTACTAAGGAAATGTATAAGCCATGAATGTGTTCATCAGTGTATTGGGATTTGATGCGTAGATAATCGACATAGAATTCATTGAATTTTTGTATGAGGTCCTAAAAAATGTGTTTCATGGTGGGTTGATATGCTGCACCAAAATTTTCGAGTCCAAAGGGCATATTTACATAGCAATAAGTTCCCCATTTTGTAGTGAAGGTAGTCTTATCTTGATCTTTGGTAGCAATTTGGATTTTTTTATACCATGAGAACCCATCCATAAGAGATAAAAATTTATACCTTGTCATGGCATCGACGATGGTGTCAATGGAGGGTAAGGAAAAGTTACCCTTAGGAAAAGAGAGGTTGATATTTGTAAAGTCAATGTAAATGCAAATGGATAAGGTAGCCTTCTTCCGAATTGGGATGATATTGAACACCCATTTAGATTATTCCACTGTACGAACGGTTTTTTCATCCAAGAGATTGATGATTTCTCTATGACATTGATCATCGATCTTGGGAGGGAATTTCCTTATCTTTTAGCAAATGTGTGTGACGTCCAGATAAGTGATGATGTTATGGGAGACAATTTTAGGATCAGTGTTAGGCATATTAGCATATCCCCATATAAATAACTCTTTTTTTTTGTAATATTTATATGTGGCAACCACATAAGTGAGGAAAGCAATCACCAAACATGACTACATGTATGTGACCTCCATCAAGATGTACATTGTAATTGATTAACTTGAATATAAATGCAAATATATTAGATTATATAATATATTATTAATCCACTTCAATGGGGCCACCTCCTAAGTCTTACAATAAGACACTAACTCTCACTCTTCACACCTATGGGGAGGAATTACTCACCTATATATATATATATATATATATATATATATATATATATATATATATATATATATATATATATATATATATATATATATATATCTATATATCTATATATATCCTCTCTCATCGATCTCTATATCTCGCTGTGTGTCTGTCTCTACCTCTCTATTGTCTCATAATCGATGTTCTATTATCTCTCCCTCTCTCTACATCATCTCTCTCTCCCCTCGCTCCTCTCTGTCTCGGTCGTCCTCTGTATTAACTTATATCCTCTTATACTATCTCTATATATACTATATATATATCCTATTGTGCACAGGCTCTACCATTTTCCTTCTTTCTTACGTTTATCCTCCTGACCCCCCCTCCGACCATCTCAGTCTATCATGTTATCTAAGTTGATAGGTTGCCCACACTTAGAATCCTGGCTCTGTTAGGAGTGTAATAACATACACTAATGGTTGATTCAGCCAACATATCATTGACATCTTGGAAATGATATGAGGCCTTAGGTAACTTGGCTAATTTATCTTGGCTAGGATCAATAGTAGCGACATAATCGTCAAAGAGCATAAGTTTATTTGAGAAGTATCCTAGCTTGTGATTTTGAAAGATTTTATCTTCTCAAGAATATAATATTTATAGAACACCTTAATCATTTTATAGGGTAGGGAGAGGCCAATGATATTCTACATAGATTTTGAGGCCTATGAATTGTTTGTCATCTCTATGTTTCCTAGAGATTATTATTTGTACATCTATTATGATGGAATCTAAGGTGATTTATTTAGGTGTAGGATCAATAGTGGCCATGCTAGGAGAAACAAGACCAGTGTTGATTAAAAAGGATGGTTTAGAAGTTTTTGTGGGTATCGAAATTGTTTCATGAGTGTGACGTGAAGTATAGTTAGATATTTTCTCAATAACCCAAGCAATATCAAGTAGTGGTGGATTAGTGAGAAGAATGTAAAGAAGCATTTTTTCCTCGTCCTAACTATCACTAGTATCATAGATAGGGGGTTTGTAAGATACTTCAATGGTGTTTGATTCAATTCAATAAGACCATATTTGGGCCAAGGCAAGTTGATAGTGCAATACTTCCAAGTTCCTAGACTCATCTGTGAAACTATATAATATTCTTCAAAGGAAATTCCTTTTCCTTTAGGATTAGGAACCTCCTCCCTAGTTACAACACTGAGCTTACTAAATTATCTAGGTGAAAGGGGAGGGTGATTATAAAAGAGTTCTTTAATTCCCAGTTTTTTGCATTCTATGTGATTAGAGGATGATGTTAGCTTGTTGGCTCCTCTATATCAGTTTGGGGTATACAATATCCGTGAGGTAAGAGAACTGGAGGTAACCTATTTTTTAACTGTATTTTGAAGATCATTAGGCTCTCATCATCTGAACATGCTAATGATATTTTTATTTTGGGCCTAAGATCAAATAATTCTAGGTATAGAATGCTTTGGATCTCAGAAGCAATTACAATTAGGAAAGTTTCATTCAGAAATGGTAGTGGGATATCCAAAGGATTAGGATCAGTTTCATGTCTAAAGCATTGGTTGTAATGGATTAATTTAATACATTTTTGCCTATATAATGTTACTACGCACATGTTATGCATCCATGGTTAGTCCAATAACCAGTTATAAGAGAGGACAATATAGAACTATGAGCTTAGTACAAACCATTTTGGGTCTCACTGTTATGGGAAGCTAGATACATCCTATAGGATTTTGTTTAGTTTTTTCAAAGCCATGAAAATTCAAACAAGTAGGCTTGAGGTCATTTATGGAATAGCCAAGGTTCTTGATGAGGGAAAAATATGATAAGTTTATTCCTGATCCTTCATCCAGAAGGCCCATACACACTTGTGGATTGTGAATGATGACATTAATGAGTAAGGGTGGGTCATTGACATAAAATAGGACCTCATTAGTAATCATGTCATCCTCCACCAACTCCAAGTATAGGTATTTTAAATATTAGTGTTGTAAGTATGGTCTCGTAGTATCTATGTTGTGGATATATAAATTTGGGGATATAATAAGAATATTGGGAGCTACACAAGAAGGATCCTCAAATATTTGAAATTTTTTGAGGAGAAATATTCTATACAAATCTGAGATACACATGAGCTCCATGAAAGTAATTTTAAATGTGAGAGAATTTAGCTCATCTAAAAATTTCTAACTAGGCTTGAAACAAATTTCATAGAGATACCATGGTGGTGGCACAATGGAAGGTGCATCTAGATGTGATTTTTATTTTTTGGATCCATCTTGTCATAAGAAGGTGGGATATGTTCCTTACTTGTTACTTCTTGTGACACAATAGGTGGAGGATCGATTGTCAGAGCGGGATATGTCATTGGTGGGTATTGGGAAGTATCAAGTAATGGTGTGTTTTCACAGGATTTATTTGCATTGATAATGAGATATGTATGGGTAGGTTTACATCTCTAGTTTACCTTTTCCAAATTGATTTATTGATATTCTAGGAGAATTTAATCATATGAAGGTTCTATGGGGACCACAATATTTTTCATAGGAATTTTATGACGTTTATTTTAATGGTTAGAATGGGAGATATTTAAGGATTAATACTTCTCATAATGATATTGTATAATGACATAGTAATTGAAATAAGGGCCAAGGAAGAAATCAAGGTATTCCTTCCTAAAGTCATTACAATCAATGTGAGAATTCCTAATAGTTACATGCCACCAAAAAAATAGACCACCCCTAAAGTTAGGAAGGATTTGTTTGGAAGGTATGACTATCCACAGAGTGGGAAGCATTTGGAAAATATAAAAACTAGATAAAGGAGTATGAAGGGAGGTGAAAGGAGAATCCTGATGTGATTCCACTCCTTTCTCTCTACAAGGATTCAAATGGTTGATTACATGTGTTGTGATTTTTATCTAGAATATTTGGAGTTACATATGTATTTGTTTTAATCCATTAATTTTAACTATTTCCAATTGTCTTAAGATAAAGGGCTAGATCTACAAAACCATCGTAGGATGTGGTAGGAATAGTCTCTCCTAGGTCCATGGAAGTAATTTAAGGAGGTAAATGCTCATTTTGGATAGTTTGTAACATCTTTATCTAAATTGACGAATTAGGAATATGATTCATGTGTTCATCCACTAGTGGATGGGGGTATAAGAAGGAAATCTAGGCACCACACTTTAAGATGATATGTGTAACTTCTAATTTTTAATTTAAATCATGATAGTTTGGTGGTAGATTGGGATAAGACCATCTAATCTAGGATCCTAACTATGACCATGTCAGGATACATGAAAGAAGAAAACAAATCATTTATGGGTTCTTATTCATGATTGTTATGTTCATTATTGGGGGTTTTGGGAGATTAATTATGATCAGTCATGTAGGGAGGATTCAAATCATGGTATGGAAAGCCATGGTAAAGACATTGCATGGTCATTTCCATGACATCCGTATATATCTTTTGAAAACCTCTGTATTTTTTAGGGGTGAAGTAATCATTGTTGTTGATACTTTTAATGATGGATCTGGGATCTATATTCTCGATCTCAACCAAATTACATTCTAATGAGTGACCCTACTTTGATTGATTAGAGGGACATGGTTTTGGCAATAGAGTTTCATGGGCAAGGTTAGAGTGACTAGGAAGATCAGTTCTTTAAGGATGATAGCTAGAAAATTTAGGAGCACAGAGAGGATATGTAAGCACAAAGTAATATCCCATAGATAAGTTTAGGGGTTTTAGTTGTAAAAAAAATATCCTCATGGGTGACATCTTTATAACTTTAAATTTCAAAAAAAGGCTCTCGAAATATGCACTTTAGACATAAATGGCTTTTTCAAATGTTTACCTAGGGGATGATGGTGTAATCCTAGGAAAATAAACATGATCGACCATGTTAGAAATCTCAAATAGGGGCCGATGGTGTCTAGGAAGTAAAAGAACAAAAAAAGAAAATATTGGTCATGTAATAAGGTCTTCATAGGGGTTGAATGCATCTGAAAGTAGATGTGGTAGGAATAAACATAATCACCCGTTGATGATGGTGTCTATGAAAACATATTTTTAGGAATTTTGGTTTCTTATATGAAGTAAACTTTAGAGATGAATTATTTTAATGAGCTATACTCAATCAAAAGGCATGTAATATTAATATTAGATTCAATAGAGAATGTATGTGTTCCTAAATATATCTTAATAACATCCACTCCTAAATCATATGTTTTACAAGGATATTGAGGTAATGAGTAGGAAACACACACGTACTAGCATATAAGGGGATAAAATTAAAGGGGCTACTATGAGTGCTAGGGTATCATATCTAAAGGGATGTAATCCTTACACTAGGTTAACCTAGGGTTTCCATGTCCCGCAGTCAAGATAGAAGAAGGAACCCTACTAAGATATTGGTAGTTGGGTGTGTAAAGGTATGGATAAAAAACATGCATGATATAACTAAAATTAAAGTTGTGATAGCTAAAGAGATAATAATGGATAATAGAACTATGCTAACTGGAATCCAAATATATTAAATACTAAGATAAAAAATGAAGAATAAAATTAACTTGTCTATGAAAAATGACAAGAAATGGTTAGAGCTCTCACCTTGTACTTATAGGGTGGTCATTGATGCATCTATCTTTGTAGAAAAGTATCATGCTGTGAGAGTTTAGATGGAGAAGGGGAACATCATTCCTATCCTAGAATCACTATAGGTGATCTAATGGTGTAAGCAACCATCCAAAAATAATACTATCCAATCCAATCCAAGAAATATGCAATATGAACAAAGAGATAGGTGACTAGATGGGAAGATGGTGCAAAATAGTAGAACTAATAGTAGTTCGAATGATCTTGCTTCCTTTTTATTTTCTTATGAGTGTTAAATGACATGAGACTATATATAGGATGTCATTGTTGGAATTCTAGGATTCGAATGAAAATGGGTTTAATCAACTTAAATATTAAACATTAATATACTATACAACATCAAAATGAGTAAATAAATAAACATCACATTAATAAACTATATTGCATGATAATTAAATAAATACGTACATAATGTAAATAACACAGAACAATGGATTTGTAGTGGAAAACCCAAATGTAAAAAACCACTGTGAAAAGTAACTGTATGCACCCAATTTTGCACATACTACATTGCCGGAAATGGTTACAAAAAGGTCCCCAATGATGATTCATGTCCTTTTAGATGGTGTTCGAGGTCCTAAAACCTACTTGAAGTTTATATTTGTAGTATAATATGTCTTACTTATCCCCCACATAATTTTTCCCAGATTCCCATTTAGTTTTAGGCTAGTTTTGACCCTTAGTGTCAAAACCACCGCCCTTCTTGGGAACGGTTTTGTAACCGCCACCCAGGTATGGAAGTAGTTTTGTAACTGCCGCCCTAAGTAAGGCAATGGTCCTGTAATAATTGCTTTGCACTAGGTGGTGGTCATGTGTGAATTTTCCAAAAATTTCACTCATGTTTTGACTTGAGATTATATCACTTAACTCCCATTTTAGAAAGTGTTTTTTGCCCGTTTTAGATGATTCCAAAGCCCAACTTCCTTGTGGCACGCTATTCTTTACTTCTAATTTTTTATTAATGGTTATTACTATTTTTAAATCCTCTTTCATTGTTGTTATGTCATCCTTTGGCTGCCAAGTGGCTTCAACCATTCCCAGCCAAGTTCCTATAAATATAATTCTTATATTCAAGAAAATTGCCTATAAATATTTGTGTATGTTGCATAGTATTGCTATAACAATCCTTCTATAAATTGCATAGCCAAGCTTATATCTCTTGTGTTATCTCTCTTCTACTTGCATTATAACAAGAATTCCTTCAACCTGTTATTTATCAAGCACTTTCTCCTATTACTACCTCTTCATTCCAAAATTCCTTAGACTCATGTGGATACACAGAGAATGAAAGGATAAACTGAGGGGAAAAATTACTACATAGCTGGATTTACCTCTATTCTGTGAATTCTAGGTTGGAGTTGTTTTATTTCCTTCATAGTTGCAGTTTATTTTTGTTACATCATATCAAATAGAGTATAAATCAACTTTCCTTCATTTGTAAGTAATTAGCTGATTTCCAAAGGGTTTACATGTTTCATAGTAGCTCCCGGTGAGGTATCCTCTTCTTACTATCCCTCTAGATTTGAAGGAGAGAGTATTTGTAGGAATTTGTGTACATATCATATAATTAATTGGAATTTTTTTTTGTTTCAAGTAAGCTTATATCTAATACACAATTGCACAGGAAATTGGCTACATCTAGTTGATTTTCTATATTAGATTCATTTATTTAGATTATAAGCTTTATTTCAAGAATATCATAGAAGAATCAAAGCATTTACTTTCATTAGATTAGCTTTTTTTTACTGCTTTATTCAGTTTATATCTTGGAAAATTAAAAAAAACATAGTTTAGATATCCTTTACTTAATTAATTTGCTTCATTAGATTAATTCAATTATAGCATGCGTGACTATTATGGGACCTACAGAACCTAGAGATTTCATATTCAAACCAATAGTGCCTTAACCAAACCTAGTGGTTCCATTAACAGATATTGATCAAGGTATTAGATTTAACATATTTCATCTTCTCTGCAACCCATATTTAATTACAAAAAACAAGACGGTGCTTGCATAATTTAATTAATATGAAATCAAGCGTTACAAAACAAATGAGAGAGATGTAATATTTATAGATATTCTATAGCTTCTATCTCATCCACAATATATGAAAGTAAATCAACTAATTTGAAAAAATATGCAAAAATAGCATTTTGCCCCTAACTGTCACTAGTTTTCCTCATGCAAATCATTCACGAACAAAATATGCAAGATAGAACAAGATCCCATAAACATTGGGATGAGAACACTATCACTTAGTTAACTAACAACTAAAGATAACTAATACCTATTGACATAAGTTTAAAGTATTTAAATTAAATACTTTAACTTATTACATTTATTCAAATATCAACTAATGATGAATTAATATAAGTTTTATTCCTAACATCCCCCCCCCTTAATTTAGCATGGTCTCAAGTGAACATGAGACAACTTCTTTAAAACACTCAAATTTACCTTGAGAAAGTGACTTATTGAAGACATCTGCATGTTTCATATCTGTTGGAAAATATTGGAGTTGGATGTTGTTGTTCTAAACATGTTCATGAATGAAATGTACCTACACTTTAATGTGTTTGGTACGCTTATGAAAAACTAGATTTCAAACAAGTTCTTCTACTCCTTCGTTATTAATATGTAGGATAGTTGGATCTTTTTGTGGTATTCCTAATTCTTCAAGTATACGTCAGAGCTATATCACTTCACACACAACTCCACATGCTACACAATATTCTAATTTTGTGGAGGACCTCGAAATACAAGTCTTCTTCTTACTCCCCCATGATATCGGTCCAGATCCCAAAAAGAATACAAATCCTAAAGTGGATTTCCTATCATCTATGTTTCCTACATGATATGAATCTGAATATCCTATCAAGAAGAAGTTATTATTATTCTTGTATTCTGGGCCATTATCCATAGTTCCTTTGATGTACCTCAGTATCCACTTTGTTGATTTCCAGTGAGAAACGCTTGGTTCTTGCATGAACCGTGAAAACCATCTAATTTCATAGCTGATATCTGGCCTAGTATAAGTCAAGTAGATGAGAATCCCAATCAACTACCGATAGAGAGTTGCATTTACTTGTGGTGATGGATCTGTTCAAGATAGTTGAAGCCTTGTCTCTATAGGTGTGGAAAATGGCTTACAATCCATCATATTGAGTTTCTCAAGCGTTGTCTTGGCGTATTTCAATTGTGACACAAAGATGTGATTTTCTCTTTTCCAAACTTCAAGTCCAAGACAATAATACAGAAGCATGACATTGGTCATGTTGAATGATCATGTTAGATATTTCTTTGTTGAATCAATCATCCTCATTGATGCTTAAGTGATGAAAAGATCATCGACATATACTATAATTATCACTATCTCCCCCTTTATTTTTGAGATAGAGATTAGGATTGTATGGACTCCTGTTGAATCTATGTTGAATGATATGCTCATCAATTTTTATGTACCATGCCCTCGAAGACTGGTTTAGACAATATAGTGATTTTATGAGTTTACATACCTTTTCCTCTTTACGTGGTATGAAAAAACCTTCTGGTTGAGTCATGTAAAATTATGGTTGTGTATGGAAGGAGCATCTACTTATTTCTTCTCAAAGAACTCAACATCTCGTCTAGTGTATACCCTTCTTGTTCTTGGATTCATAAGTCTATAGCTAATTGATTCATCATTGTATCCGAAGAAGATAAGTTTTTCTAATTTCATATCAAATTTAGTTATTTGTTTCTTAAGAATGTGCATACTTGTTTTACATCCAAAAACTCTAAGATGTGAAATAGATGGCTTATGCCCTGACCATGCTTCCTTTGGTGTTACTCCATCAAGAGATGTAGTGGGAACTCTATTTAGTAAATAGACTTTCATTTTAGTTGCTTCGGCCCAATTTTTTTTTCATAAACCTACATCATCAATCATACATCACATAATATCCATGATATTACAATTTTTCCTGTCAACAACACCATTTTTTTGTTGTGTGTGAGGAGGATCCATTTGGCGAAGAATGCCATGTGTTTCTAAAAAATCATTGAACTCATTACTGGTGTATTCTTCCCCTTGATCTGAGAGGAGTGTTTTAATTTTCCTACTAGACTCTGTTTCAACAATGGCTTTGAACTTCTTGAAAGTTTCAAAAGCTTGATATTTTGTAGAAAGACAATATATCCACATTTTTCTTGAAAAATCATCAACAAAGAACATGAAGTATTAAAACCTAGAGTGGCTAGGTATCATTGGTCTGCACAGATCGATATGCACTAAGTCAAGTTTTGCCTTAGCTTGAAATGTACTATTTTCGAATGGTACTCTATGTTGTTTTCCTACCAAACAATTCTAACATTTATCTATACCCTTTTTTAGAGGTGGTAAACCCCTAACCATGTCGTATCAATGAAGTGTGTCAAGATAGCCAAAAATCACATGTCTAAGTATTCGATGCCATAGTTGAGCTTATGATGTATACTTGGATACAAGTGCTTGATCATTTTGTTCAAAAAAATCCAACTAAAAAATTCTTCACACATTCGAAGATTTTGTAACAATTTTGGAGATTCGTGACTTATCTTGCATTAGGCACATCTTTTTACTGCCTTTACAATAAAATTCAATTTTAATATTGTGATCTAATAATTGAAACACGGATAACATATTATTTGTTAAACCAGGGACATAAAGAACATTTGTAATTTTACAATTATGATGCCCAAGTGGTAGTGAAATGGAACTAATGCCTTCAACACTATATGATGTATCATCACCCAAAGAGACATGATTTTTGGTGGGTGTTTTACTCATTATGAAGAACTAATCCTTTTTTCCTATCATGTGTCGAGTTGCACCCAAGTTGACATACCAAATTTGATTTGTAGAATTGGATACTTTATTTGACTGTGCAGAATATAGGAAGTCATCATCATCAAATTGATCTTCCTGTTTGGCTACATTTTCTTGTTGAGTTGGTTTCTTCTTCCACTTATGATTATTTTTTCCATGTTTAATCTGTTGTTGGTCTTATTTTGTTTATTAGTAATCAATATTTTTACCACTTGACGATCCTTGTTGGAATGTGTTGTACCAACAATTCTTTAACTCATGTCCTTTTTGACAACAAATAAGACATTTTTGTTGGTCATTTTGGCCTTGTTGAGTATTTCCTTACTTCTGAGGTTATTTACTAGACTTACCCTATTTTTTTAATTTTTTATCAGAAGCAAGTTCCTGCTCTTCAGTTTCATTAGTTGAGTGAATAACTTCTTCTTATTGTAGCATATTCACTAACTCTTCAAAAAAAAAATTTTGACTAGTTATGTTTAACATGGTAACAAAAATCCTATAAGGAGGAAGATATCTCAATACTATAGGCATGAGTGATTTTTCAGTTACTTCTTCTTCCAAAGCTTGAAGTGATGCATGCAAAGTTGCTACTTTTCTAAAAAACATTTCAACTTTTGTAGTTTGCTACATTTTCAAGTTCAATAGTTGACTCTGGAGATGAAGTATTGTGTTCTTATTTTTGGACTCATATATTGTTTTCGAGTTATCCTAAGATTATTTTTCTATTGTGGCCTCAGGAATATGAGGTTGTACCTCATCTAAAACACTAAACAAGATTATTAACATTTCTTTTTTATTTGCATGATCAAATGTAGCTTGTTGTGTAAAATTTGTTGTAAATCTTGTTAATATACCAGAAAAAATGGACCATAGATTTTAAAAATCAAGTTGTGTGTGAATTTTTGTTTTCCATGCTGGATAATTATCAGAACACAAAAGTTGAGAATCTGGTAAAAAGAATTTTGGTGCTTTAATTACAGCCATTATGAAAAGTGATAAATAGTAGAAGAAAAATTGAATACTTTTCCCCCCTTAAAGCAAGCACAACCCCCCAAAATATTATTTTATTTATTTTGGGATCCTTTTCACCCATGTCCAATGAATTTTGGCACTATTGGCCCTATTATAAATTTTTCTCTATGATCAATTTGTAAAAATAAAATGGCTCTCTTGGCAGATTTGAAAAAAAAAAAATTTGGACTCTTTGGGCTCTTTTGAAATATAAACAATCTCTAACTTGTTAAATTTTTAGAAAAAAATCTTATTAAAAGTTGGACCAAGACGTAGAGCTTGCAAAAATAAACACTTTAAAAAAATTACACCTCAATTCAAAGTACCAGTTGAAAGTTATGGTTCTTTTAAGTTACGATTTCAATATCTTTCTGGGCCCCTTTCCAAAAATGGAAAAAAAAATTAGAAGCAATTTTTTTAAAACCAAACAAAGATAAAATATTACGTGCATGCATAGTGTGTTTTAGGTCACAACTACAGACTTGCCTAAGCGTTATTATAACCCTTGGCTACATTTTTCTTCTATTGCTTCTCTTTCTACGCAGGTATTTTTCTTACAGACAACTTTTTCTTCCTTTTTTTTTCATCGTTATTTTTAGTTGTATATTGAAAAATATTCTCCGCATTCAATTTGTAGTTTTTTTTTTTGGATGCAAGCACGTTAGAGATAGTTGAAATATCCTATCTTCTTCTCCTCTGGTAGGTGCAGGTTAACAAAGAAGCTTCCATGTTTGATTGGATCTCCTTTTTATCTCTTAAACTTCTTCTAACAAATCTTGGAAGGATAAGACAAAGTACAGAGAAGAGAAATAAGAAGTAATGTGGGGAGCTTGAAAATCTTGGGTCCCCATAGATCAAAAATACTGTATATTTTTTTTAAATGCTTGTAATTTTTTTTTAAAACAATTTCACATATAGGTAAATTTTTGTACAAAAAATAGTGAAACAATATCATCTTTTGTAACAAATTTGCATCAAGGTCTGCAAGGAATTGTGATTACACTCCATGTGTTCTTCAACTATGAATCTATCTATGAACTGGGGTGTGGATTCGGTTAGTGGCTATGAAATGGCTGGGGGCATCTATGGCTCCTTCTAGCTCTGTAACTTCTGTAGATCTTCCTAAACTTCCCTACAACTTCCTACACTTCTCTCTAGACCATAATGTTGTTCTGATACCAAATATTGTCTGCAACCTAGATTTAATTACAGAAAACAAGATTATGCTTGCATAATTTTATTAATATAAAATCAAGCATTGCAAAAAAAATTAGAGAGCCACAATATGTATAGATATTGGATAGCTTCTATCTCATCCACAATATATGGAAGAAAATCAACTAATATGAGAAAATATGTAGGAATAGCATATTGCCCCTAACTTACCCTATTTCCCCTCATAGAAATCATCCGTGAACAAAATATGCAAGATAGAACATGATCCCACAAACATTGGGATGAGAACACTATCACTTAGTTAACTAACAACTAAGGATACCTAATACCTATTGACATAAGTTTAAAGTATTTAAATTGAATAATTTAATATATTACATTTATTCAAATATCAACTAATGATGAATTAAGCTAAGTTTTATTCCTAACATTTCAAAAAACTAGAGATCTACAAGAAATCATAAGACAACTAGACATGTTAAACATTGAAGATGATAAATCATATGAGTTTTGGTCAAAGAAACCTAATTATAGATTGCCTTGAAATAATTTAAACACTAACATGACCATAAATGAAAAAATTCAAGAACAAAATTATGCTATTGATCCACTATTTAGGAAACCAAATTTAGGATATTTATTCACTGACATAGACACATGATTGCACATACAAGCTGTTAGATCCCTAGTACTGTATTCTCACAATATTTAACAACTCCTAGTTTTGAACGTAGAAGCTGAAAACATTTATGATTATTAGACCACACATGTGCGTAGATTACCCGACAAACCTTGGGAAAAGATTCTAGATCATAATGCATGACCATATAAGGACCACAAATAGAGAGAGTGTTTATGGTTATGTTTTGACAGTCCCCCAACTAAACGAGACTGAGAGCCAATTATATATAGATCTCAGATTGCGAGCATTGATCTTTAGGACATCTCCATTTCCCTCGGAAATAATTAAAAAATTGAATGTATTAAACTAAGAATCTCATCAAGCCCTCTCCTTCTGGACCAAGTCCGCTAATCATCCATAAAACTAGTAGTATTTTTGCCTCTCTCATCTGTTCCATGACCTTTTATGGAAACCACTACAATACACCTATTAGTATCCCACTCATTCCAAAACCGTTAGAGAGAATCTCTGCAGAGCTTGACATCGATTGTATTCTCTGCATTTCCATTCTTTCTGAGCCATCCATCTGACCTATAAAAGTTAGAGAGGCCTTCATTGTGTTTTACCAGTAGATTACACTATTGCGAGTTAAGGACATTAGATTACCTTGATCGCTTTTCCATCTGTATCACACATTTACTACATTCACTATCCATTAGCCATCCATTATTTCCACATTGGATGCCTTGGCACGACCTTAGGGATTTGAGTGTAGGTGTAGGTCATGTGTTGATTTTCATCTGTACTTTAACCTTTATTATAGATAACCTAATTACATTTAGTAGAAACCTCCTCCTTACTAACCCTAATCACAAGGGTAAAAACCAAATCAATTAATATTGATTTGCACACCTTTGATATATTCCTCTGATATGTCAAATGAGGACCCAAAGTCATTTTTTATATGAGGTGATCAGTTATGTCTCTCGACTCACCCTTTCATCCAAGTCAGTTGACACATATTCCAAGGTTTAAATATTTAATAATAGAAATATAAATATTTCATATTATTTAATATTTAACCTATAGTATAATGTTGGACCCATATTAACTAAGGGATGGCCAACCCACTTAACCATTATGTTCCAACACTTCCCCTTAATGTTAAGTGGGGTAAGATATGCCAACAAATTACCTACCTGTGGTATAGTACAAGATTTACAATCCTTAAACTATAATGGTTTAAGGATAGCATATAGGTTGAAGGAATTATAACACCTTCATCATACTCAAGTTACCTTTTAGTAAAAAGGTATTTGGAATCCCAAATATCATCCCATGATCAGTGGCTAAGTATGATTTTTGAATTTTACATGTTCTCACAAGTTCTCATAAAAGGTTATTTCAAACCAAGAATATAGGATCCTTTTCTAACCAAGAACCTCCTTTACAATATGCTTATACTGGATGTTTACTGGTAAGCTCAATAGCACTAAATATTTTACTAAATACCACATTTAAGGTCTTTCTACACTTCTTTCTAAAATAGAATCTGAGGAGGTATACACATGCTGAAAGCTCTTTTTACACTTTCTAGAAGGTCTTTATTACAATTCAATTTTCAATTTACAAATACCAAGTTACATTAAGAGGTGAAATTATCATGCACACCCCCCCTCAATGGAAACTTCAAAAATCTAAGTTTTTCACAAAAGTGATAAAAATTTGCAGTACTAAGGGGCTTTGTGAAGATGTCAGCAACTTGCTCTTCAGTCGTCATGAACTCAAGATCTATCTCACCACTTAGCACATTCTCATGGATGAAGTGTATATGTATCTCAATGTGATTCTTCCTCTGATGTTGCACTAGATTATGTGCAAGATCTATGGTCTCTGGTTGTCACAAAACAAGGGAAAACTACCTTGATCCTTCATCTTTATCTCGTAAAACAACCTCTTCAGCTATAAATTCTCTTTTTCAGCTTCCATTGCACTTTTATACTCAAATTCAGTTGAAGAGATAGAAATAGTTGGTTTCTTTTTACTGAACCAAGTAATGACACCTGCACCAAATTTAAACACATAACCAGAAGTATATTTTATATCTAATACATCACTAGCATGATCAAAATCACAAAATCCATACAAGTGACCATTTTCATCCTTATTATAATGCAACCCATAATTAATTATTCCCTTAATATATTTAATAATTCCTTTTGCAAGATTCCAATGATCTCTACAAGGTTCCTTCATAAAGCTTGAAGCAATTCCTACTACATAGGAAATATTTGGTCTAGTTATAGTTAAATATATCAAATTACCAACTGCCTATACAAAGTAGGATCAACGTTTTCACATGTAGGTTTAGGAAAAAGTTTTATTCCAACTTCCATAGATGTAGAGATTGGTTTACAATCAATTATATTAAAAAATTTCAGTACATTGGTTTCATATTGCGCTTGAGAAACAACAATAGGATGCTTATTTTGAAATACAACCATGCCTAGAAAATGATGTAAGAGACCTAAATAAGTCATTTCAAAGTATTGTTTCAATTTTTATTTAATCTTACGAATTAAAGTAGGACTATCACCATTCATAAGAAAATCATCAACATATATACATACAATGATAATGTGAGAACCTTCTTGTTTAATGAATAGATCATTGTTAGTAGAATAATAAAAAAAACCTACGATTTTGAATAAAGCATTAAATTTCACATACCAAGCTCTAGGAGCTTTCTTTAAACCACACACAAAATTTTTCAAATTAAAAACATAGTTTTCTTTACCAATTTCTTCAAATCCTTTAGGTTGAGACATGTAAAGTTATTCCTGTAAATGACCATTCAAAAAAGTGTTTTTCACATCCATTTGGTGACTTTTCCACCTAAACTAAACATCAATAGAAAACAAGGCCCTAACAGTTCACATCTTAGCTATAGGAGCGAAGGTCTCAACATAATCAATACCACGTTTTTGAGTGAAACCTCTAACAACAAGTCTAGCTTTATGTTTTTCAATACTACCATCAACATTATATTTTACTTTGTAGAACCATCTAGACCCTATAATTTTTTTTTTCTCTGGAGGTGGAACTAACTCATAGATTTGATTTTTAATCAAGGCATTATATTGAGTCTTCATTGCATTAATCCAATTCTTATCCCAAGAAGATTCTTCAAACCTCTAAGGCTCAGGTTCATACAAATTCATTAATGCATGGTACATATGATGGATTATATTCATTTTCCTAAGGTCAATAGGATTAGAAATTTCTAACACAGTTTGAGCCCATCTTAGTTTCTTAGCCAGGGAGACACAAGCTTTAGAAACATCCATAGCACCAACACAAGAAACATAATCATGATCATTTACAATATTTTCATTATCAATATCAGAACCATCATTAGAAATATTGACAGGATTAAGAATATCATTACTATTTACAGATGAATAGAAACATTTTTCCAAAACAACAACATTGCGGTTTTCAGTTACTTCCCTTTTTATAGGGTCATAAATCCTTAAAATTGTAGTGTTAATACCATATCCAATGAAAATACAAGAAAAATAAGTCATATCAAGTTTCTTTATTTTCGTTTTAGGGATATATAAAGAGGCAAGCCAAACACTTTTAAATGTGATACATCAGGTTTTTGATTTGACCACTTTTATAAGGGGGTTGAATGGAAAATACCTTTAGTAGTAACCCTATTTAGAATACAGACTACCATGTTCATTTATTTTTCCCACAAAATTTGGGAAGATGAGCAGAATGAAGCATCATGTGAGCCATATCTAAAATAGTCTTATTTTTTCATTCTACAACACCATTAGACTAGGGAGAATGGGGAGAATTTAATTATCTTTTAATACCAAAATCAATACAAATTTTTTCAAATGATTTGATAATATATTCACCCCCATTATCTATTCTAATCCTCTTAATATTATATAATTTGATGATTTTTCAAAAGATGCTTTAAATTCCTTAAATTTTCCAAATACATCAGATTTATTTTGAAGAAATTATGTCCAAATCATCTTGGTGAAATCATTAATAAATGTCACATCATATAAATAACCATTTAATGAATCTACTTCAAGAGGTCCACTAACATAACTACAAAAAATTTCTAGTGGTGAAGAGGAACTCTCCTCAGGATGTAAGTGAAAGGGTTTAGAACTTTGTTTCACATGTAAACACCCTTCACAAGCATCATGAGTTGAAGACAACACAGGAAAATATTTCACTAGATTACATCTAGACATTTCATATAAGCTTCGATAATTGACATGTCCTAACCTTTCATGCCATCGTTTGAATTAGTCAAACTTTGAGATACATAACAAGATCTAGAAGAAAAATCATCAAAAATATACAATCCATTTTTTTGAATTCCTTTAGCAATTATATTATTATTACTATCTTTGATGTACCAAGTATCCTTCAAAATTTGAATAGATAAACCATCATGAGTTATTTGTGAACATGAAAAAAGATTCTTTTGAAGCTTAAGAACAAATAAAACATTATTCAAAATACCATTTGCAAATTTTATTTTTCCTTTCTCTATTTCTTCTAAAGATGAGTTATCACCAAGATATAAACATTCATTGATTTTCATAACATCAAATAAAGAATTGGAAATACCAGTCATATGATTTGAAGCACCTTAATCTAGAAGCCATTTATAATTTGAGGAATATTACAAAGAAAAAGTTTTAGCAGCATCATTAGAACTATCCTTTTTCATTAAATTATATTTAGATGTGACAATATGTTTCTAATTTTTATGGATAGGTTTCTTAAATTTACACTCTTCTTTTTTATGCCAAAATTTTCCACATTTGTGAAATTTACCATTAAATATTACACACAAATGTTAAGAAGTAAAACGCTTTTATCAAAAAATGAAGATTTAGTATTAGATCTAAACTTTTGATCAGAATAGGGCTTGTGAGACTTGAACTTTGAATTTTGAGAAAGAAGTGTCTGTGAGGCATTTTCCTTAGAGTTGAAGTTCATCATTACTTGCTCTTTCTGTATCAAAATATAACTCAAAGTAATCAAATTTGGTAATTCATACTCATTCTGATATTTATAATTTAATATAGAAATAAAATTCCTAAATCTTTCATGTATATTTAATTGAATAATAAATTAGATTAATTTTTCACTAATTAAATCACAATTTCATCCATCTAATTGTGCTTTGATATTTTTAATTTTGGCTAATAAATTAACTACCTTTTCATCTCCTTTTATAGGATTCGTAAGAAATTATAAAACAAGTTTAATAATTTTGGACAAGCACATACCTTCATGCATGGATTCTAATTATTTCCATACCTCACTAGGATGTTCTATATTACCAATGTGTAGAAGACATTCATCATTAACATTGCATAAGATTATGGAAAGGGCCTCCTAAATATGCTGTGAGAATGTATTCATATTTTTCACATTAACTTGATGATCGATGGGTGCATGCTTAGTCCCTGAAACAATCATCTAGAGTTTCCTCGCCATAAGTTCCAATTTGACCCTGATCTTCCAAATATTGTAATTTACCCCATTTTGGATCTAGGACTTATCAAGGAAAAATAAACCAGATGCCATTGTCTTTAATATTTCCTAAACCTGAAAATAATACCCCATTATAATATACAATATGTCACTGAGTTAGAAAAATATTGATCGAAAAAATGACAATAACCATATTTTATGATAAAAAACTTCTACTGTTTCATTAAAAAAACCAAGTTTATATATTTTCTAAAATTAAATATTTTTTAGAAAAAATTGATCATAATAATATTAATAGAATTGGATCTAAATTTATAGATCTAAAGAAAATATTTGATCATAAATAATTATGTCATTAAAGTACATACTAATTAATTTCCCATAATCAAACAATAACCCGCATTATAAAGGGCTTTGGCATTATACCCAAGAGCTATCATAAAAAAATTATGACCATAAAAAAGTGAAGATGAAACCCGTAAGAATGCACAATAACTTCAAATTTATGAAAAGTACTAATGTAGATAAATATATGGTGAGATTAAATTTGGCATCTAAATGACCCTCATTTTTCCTTATTTTTGTCTGTCGCGACGGTCATTCGACCATGAAATTTAACATAGTGAAAATTTCTTGTGTATTTCCATAATGTGAATTTTGCACAATTTTTTGGGTGATTTTACCTAAAATTATGTCAAATGATGGATCTCAATTCACCTCAATTTACCCAATTTATCAAAGATATGCTAGTGTAAACCGAGCCAAAGATTCATTTTCCATTTTCCATGCAAACAAGTTCAGAAACACGAAGAAAAGAAAAGAGCATTAACAAATATAAAAAATACAAAACAAATAGTACCAATTTTAGTGAAATTAAATAAATAATTTAATTTTCTTTGGTACAACTATAGTGAAATTAAATTAATAATTGAATTTCATTGATATTTTCTGTGAAGTCTATTTCCTGACATAAACTTCCACTTTTTGGGAATAATTATTCCCTGCACATACCACTTTTGAAACATAAATAAATAAAATTTTGTTGCAAAAATTACATAAAATTTTCAAAAGAAATATCCTTTCAAAGAATTTACATTAAATTTTCAAAGGTTAGAACAAAGGAAATATTCCATATAATTTCCAAATGTAAATGAAAGTTAGAATCATATCATATTACATCTCCCCCCCTCCCCAAAAAAAATAAAATAAAATAAAATTAGGTATTTAAAATTGAAAAACCCTAAAATATTTACCAAGAGTTTCGAAGAGGGGGGTCCATCACAATCTCTTCTTTTCCTAAAAATTACACTTCTTCACAAAGCACATAAAAAATTAGATTTCAGATATGTAGTGGCAAAATAAATTGGGGGAGAAAAATAAGGGGACCCAATACTTTTAAATACCCTTCCGAGTTGGTTGAAAAAAACTGTTACAAATTAAATAAAGTAAATACAAAAATATTTGATTTAATTTATTTAATCATCCCAAGCACTATTACCATGTTGGAATTTGAGGATTCGAATGAAAACAGGGTTAATCAACTTAAATATTAAAAATTAATATATCATGCAACATTAAAATGAATAAATAAATAAACATCACATTAATAAACTATATTGCATAGTAATTAAATAAATACTTATAGAATGTAAATAACACAAAAAACTGGATTTATAGTGGAAAACCCGAAGGTTGAAAACAACTATGAAAAGTAACCTTTATTATAGAGGACCTAGTTACATCCAGTAGAAACCTCCTCCTTACTAACACTAATCACAAGGGTAAAAACAAAATCAATTAATATTGATATGCACACCTTTCATATATTCCTCTGATATATCAAATGAGGACCCGAAATCATTTTTTATATGAGGTGATCGGCTATATCTCCCGAATCACCCTTTCATCCAAGTCAGCTGACACATATCCAAGGTTTGAATATTTAATAATAGAAATATGAATATAAATATTATTAAATATTTAACCTATATTATAATGTTGGACCCATATTAATTAAGGGGTGGCCATCCCACTTAACTATTATGTTCCAATAGCCATTACCCGTAGGAAAATATAACATGAAACCATCACCCATGGGAAATGACATCATTCATAGGTGAAAAAAAGGGTAATGTGTCTTGAAAAGTATAAAATAGTGTGTCATAGATCATGGATGTGGATAAGGAAAGTGTAGATTAGTGTGATGTAGGAAAGAAGTTGTGATGTGCACGAGATCTAGAGCGACAAGGATAACCAGTGCAAGGAAAATTAATGCCAAGACCAAATAGGGGTAATCTCTTGGTGTACTATCTCTAACCCATAATGATTATGTGAATAACCTTTCCCCATTCATGACATTCTCCTTAAGGAACCTGCTCTAGAAAAATGCATTAGTGACCCTTATCTGCATAAAGGAGATTTTTAGTAACATATATGAAAGATGAAAAGTAAAAAGCAACTAGGTGTATAGAGACTACATTGTATTTTCTATGTTTTATAATGAAGCTTTCCAACACCAAGAATAATGATACTTTGTACAAAAAACTCAAAGTGATGAAAACTTATATCTACACACTCATGTATCTTTTCCTTTAAGAATGCCATTTTTTTCATACTTAAGGGGGGGATGTCGAAACTAAAATTTGGTAATTCACTATTTAACACTAATGGTTTTTTATATGCACTCTTGCTCAGATAAATACAACATTTTCATTACCACATAACACTTTTTGCAGTATCTCATCTAGCATTTTTATCCTTGCACATTGATATTGTGACACATTCTAAGAGCACAATGCAAAAAACCCAAAATCATATTGATAGGATGTAAACTTAATTTAAAAAAAAATTCATCCTTATTCATGTCCATAAAAGTTAGTTAAGAATTTATATCTGGTTCTAATCTATCTATATGATTTACACTAGAATATCATCCATCTTTTCTTTCAATTAAAAATTCTATGATGGGTTCTTTCCTCCTTCTGGGTTTGAGTTTCTTTTATAATTCATCTTTGGAACCCTATATAAGCAATATACCACTAACTCATTTACTAATGTGGAAATCATATGCTTGTATATTGATACACTCATTTCCAATACTTGAAAAATGTACCCAAGGTTCCCTAAATATTGCTAAAACACATCTAAAATTATTAGGTAAGAAATCTCTATAGGTCTGAAACTTCTTACCAAACTAATGCATTAGTTTATCTCATCCAAAACAATTTAAAAATCCATTCTCTAAGTGTTTTAGCAATAGCTAAACTCAACATAAGTGTTATAAAAGAGGTTACTAAATCTAATTGCATTCATTTAGATGTCACATACTAAGTGGAATGTAAAAATTCAAAAGTTGTAATTTACACTTTGTCAACCTTTGATTTGAATCGAAAATATTTTTATGATAAGTACAACTTCTACATTCCCTCTTAGAACTTTATAAGGTCCATTGTTTATATTTTTTATCCTTACACATTAACATGTAGATATAATATGAGGATTTAATACAAAAAACCCATAGAAAAACATCAGTTGACAAACTTTAAATTTCATTTTTCATATTTTTTACCCCTGGTCAGGGATGTATAGTTTGGTCAACAATTTATATCCATTCCTAACCATTTTGTAAATTATCACACTAACATGTCTTCCAACTATAATTTTAAATTAACATCTTTTTTTGGGTCTTATACTTGATCTAGGTTAGCCTTTCTTAGATAAATCATCTATGGAACTGTTATCACAAAAAGTAACAACATAGGATTTACTCACTATAAATCCCTACTTTTCACTATTATTGAATGATATCATAATTGTGGGAATCACAAAGTGAGATCGACCTCCAGAGAAATTTAGTTCCTCTACCTAAATCTAATGCTAATACTACTCCTAATGCAGGAAAACAACCTAAATAATCCTAACATACACATTCAAAGGGTCCAAGGAGATAGAAAAAGAGAGAGAGGGTTAGAAGGATGCATGGAAATGACATCCTAATCTAACAAGCTATGATAGAACCATAAACAAGGGTGAATACACTCTAATGATGGAAAAGGGAGAAGGAAAATAGAGAAGGGAAAGGTTAGACATGAGTGACACGGACCCAAAACAACATTCTACACTCTATTATCCATGAAACATAGCAAATAATCTTGCAAAGGAGAAATACAAGCACAAAATACAATAGTAAGAATGGAGAGGCAAGGAAATGCAATAAAACATAATCCAAGGTTGAGAAACACCACAAAACTAGATTTTATTCCTTTCAAAGTATGCACAAACCATTAGTTAATTAAGAAGGAAAAAGCACACATTTCCAAGCTCAAATGGAGGTCTACAACTCACAACTGCTCAAGACCAATTTTAACATAGTTCCTTTACATTTTAAAACATGTTCTTTTACAAATGAGAGTGATTTTGCATTTTATATAGAAAAGGGAGAGAGAGACAAGGGAGGGGAGAGAGAGATATAATTTGATCTATTCATTAATGAAAATCCATGTTTTCCCTCTGCAACACGCTAATAAAAGACATAGGCACCATTTTCCATTTATTCAGGTGGTTTAAACTTTCAAACCTGACCCTTGTCAAATCTATGACCATGGAAAACATTCTTAGAGGCCCGACATAAAATGAAAATACTTTAAGAACTTTGACCCTACTTTGCACCATGAAAAACCTGAAACAAACAGTCAGGGAAATGCACTTGTCGAGCACCTTGCAAAGTATGACAGAAGAAGACATGCATTTTGGGAATCAAAAAGTAGTTGAAATGAGACATGTTGTTATGTGATGATGTATTTGACCTATGAAAACTTGACAAAAAGGAAGGAATCGAGTTTTGGGAGTGGGATACACATGAAAGAGAACATGCATTTAATCGATGATGTTCCAATGATGAAGAATCCCAAAAAACCAAAACAATGAGGACATTTGGGTTTCATAAGTGGGAAATATGTGACATATGACATGTAATTTCTTTAACATGTACTGATGCAAAAGAAACTAGAAACGTGGAATAAAAGATATTATCAGGGTTTAAAAGTGGAAAACACATAACACAAAACATACAATTGGGTTGTGATGTTTTGATTCAAGCGGGTCCTAAAAACCTGAAACAAAGAGTAGAAATGGATCAATTTTTTGAATGTTAAGAAAATCAAAATAAGGAAATTTGGGGTTTATGGGAAGAAAACAAGTGACATCGAACATGTAATTGGATCGATATGTTCCGATGTATGAAGGACCCAAAAACCTGAAACACTGAGGACTGTCGGGTTTTGGAATTAGAAAGCATAGAGCATGGAAAATGCTTTAAAACTACCATGTCCTGATTTAAATGAAACCTGAAAACTTCCTTGAAGGCTTGTAAAATGACTAATTCCATTTTGATAAGTTATCTAAATTTAGAAGGGGTGAAAATTTGGACTATTATTTTGGCGACCTCTAGTTGACATCTTCCTTCTAGATGATGAAGACCAGTTGCCTTGAAGAATCCATTGGGCATGAATTCAAACTTAACCTTGAAGAAACTAATCTTTTCCTTTAAAAATATTTATCCTAAATTTGTATGAAGTTAACACCAAACTGGAACTTCCTAGTGACTGTTAGCCTATAATTTATCTGTGGAGTTTGAATAACACTTAAAAAATGCTCCAACTATCTGATTACACTATGAACCATGCTCTACCTTTCAAAATGGGCTGTGCAATAGAAAAAAATCTAGAAAAAACTATATGTAGATAGGAAAATCATACATGTTCAAAGAGGAAACATGCAAAGTGTTGATAATGCATTTATTTTGTAAAAAGAAAACATACCTACCCTACTCTAACTAGAGGAAGAGAAATTAAACAAAACCTATAATACGTTGTGAGAAATAGCCACCTTTCTTCACAAAATGTGACCATGTAACTAATTTAGCATTGGACATGGTCATTAATGAGAGTGGAAAACTATCTTGAAACTAGTTTCCCACCCTTCTCTTCAAAGTATCAACAACAAAAAAAAAATACGTACTTTAGTTGTCCTACATTTAGATCTGGGGGGTGTTGGAGATGACCTTTGATACATTAAGACTCTTCTCATGCTTTGAAATGAGCATGATCAATTAAAAATATGAATTTTGCTATAAAGTAGCAAAATATATGATTTTGCATGTATTGATCCTTAGACTTTTCCCATCTAATTTGAATTCAACTCCAATAATGGATCTAGTAGACACATTTTCTTCATCAGTGAGAATGTTTGGAAGCTGACAAGAACTCCATTCTTCTTCTTCAAACAACTTTTTCTCTTCCATCATTGATGGTTCTGTAATGGTGTCATCATATCCTTCCTCATTCTCATCCATCATGAACTATGAAAGATAAAACTCATCACTTTTTTTTCCCAGAGACTAGTTTAGGCAGTGGGATTTTCTTTGATAATCTACTCCATGGATATTTTTGGGAATTTTTTGTAGCAATTGGCCTTGTGTTGGAAGATGGATTATGAGAACAAAATACTAGTGAATTCAATGGGTTCTTTCTCACATATGTAATCTTCCAAGTCTCATAAATAATCACCCTCTTCATGATCAAACTATGTAGAACAACCCCCTTGGACCTCAAATTCTTTTTGCTCCTCTTCTTTTAAATATGGTTTCTCCTCCTCTTTTGATTTTTAAACCGGAGATAAATCTAAAGCATCCAATAATATGGTGCCAAGATGTACACTACATTCAAAGAATAGATATTTTTTATCATCCCCTCTTATTCATACTCTTCTACAAAATCAGCCTCCTACATTAGTTCTTCGATCCTAACCTCTGTTGAAGGTTTAACAAGATGTGGCATCTTATTAGTTTCAAATTTTGAACTACAATCCTTAAATTTTTTTATAAGTTCTTCTTTGTTATTTTATTCAGTTAGATGCCCTTCTTGACTGATTTTATAATTATATTCTTCCCAAAATGGATTTGGGAATACAAGTGGAGGGGAGTTGGGATTCAACTTTATTTTTCAATTTTTGTACAAAGTAGGGAGGTGTAAGCTCTTCTTATGGAGGAGAGGAGATGGAAGGAGGAGCTTTAAGGAAGCTAGGAAATTTAACCTTGGTCTGAGGTGTTTGATAAGGAATGGGAATTGAATACTGATAGGGAAGGTTAGTGGGAACATCCCATTGATAGGGTTCCTCAACCTTAGCTTTATTAACCTCTAATGCCCGCAAAGATGGAAAAAATAAACCATTTGAGTGAAATATTCACTCGTTACCTCAAGCTTTTGTTATGGACTAAATCAACTAGGTGTATGACCTCCCCATGGATAGGGTTTCCAAAAACCATGTTATTTAGAGTGCATGCTTTGTATTTACTCCTTGAAAACATGTAAGATCTACTCCATCCTCTAAGCTTTGCCTTCAAAATCTTCTTCAAGTTTAAAATGACCTCCAAAGTCTACATACTCATAAGAACATGCATAATTCATCTTATTTTCATCATAAAACAGATTTGGAGGTGTGTAAAAATAGCTTGAAGATGTATTTTGGATGGTTGGAGGTGGATTTGAATGGAACTACTACTGAAATTGTGGAATCCTTTGATGAATTGAAGTTGCGATTGCATAACTTCGGGGGAAAGAGAAATGAAATCATGGAAAAAAAGGAAATGAACTGATAGATGATAAAATGGGTTAGTTGGACTAGTGGAGTTGCCATATTTTATTTGAACTACCTCAAAAGGTTGAAATATCACCAAGAACACATCAAACTTATTGAAATGAATATGTATACATCATCTTATCTTAAAGTTGATGGTAAAATTTGGGTCATGGAAAACAACTATCAACCCTCAAAATAAACATGGTGGAATCCAAGACTTGCTAAGAAACACTTAAACTCTGATTTTCTCTTGGCTGAAGTTGGTACTTTTAATACAACCCCAAAACTTCCAACTTAGTATTAGGCAAAACTTGGACCTTGTAATTAAAATTTTGATCCCTGAAACAGACTTGGTAGAACTCAATACTTGTTTTGCACATGTAACACTCCACTTTAAATATGATTAAAAATCCTTTGTTCTTTCACTATTTTCTGGGAAAAACTTAAGAAAATGCCTCCAAAGGTTGAATCTCACCAAAAAAACAACAACATTGGTGAAAATAGAATCGTAGACTAGGATGTTATAATAGAACACCTATAAAACATATAACTCAAAGTTATCCCACTAGAAGTGCCAAAATTATTATCACAAAAAAGTAGCACCCTAGGATTTTATCTCTACAAATCCCTACATTTTTCTAACATGGAATGATCTCACAAGTGTGGGACTTACCAAGTGAGATCAACCTCCAGATAAATTTGGTTTCTCTACCTAAATCTAATGCTAACACTACTTCTAATGATATAAAATAACCTATATAATCCTAACCTACTCATTCTAAGGTACAAGGGAGAGAGAGAGAGGGTTAAAAGGATGCATGGAAATGAAATCCTAAGCTAACAAGTAGTGATAGTGCTAGAAAAATGATAAAGACACTTTAATGAGGGAAAAAGGATTAGGAAAATGGAGAAGGGAAAGGTCAAACATGAGTGACACAACCCCAAAACAATATTCTACCCTCTATTCTCCATGAAACACAAAAAATGATCCTATAAAGGAGAAAAACATGAAAAAAATACAACAGAAAGAATGGATAGGAAAGAAAATGCAAAAAAACATAATCCAGGGTTGAGAAACACCATAAAAATACGATTTTATTTCTTTTAAAGTATGCACAGACCATTAAATGTGATGAAGGCACAATAACAAATTACAAAGTTCAAATGGAGGTCTACAACTCAAAACTACTCATGAATACTTTTAACATAGTTCCTTTACATTTTAAAAAATCCTCTTTTACAAATGAGAGTGATTTTACATTTTATAGAGAAGGGGGAGAGAGAAACAAGGGAGGGGAGAGAGATATATGATTTCATCTGGTCATTAACAAAAATCATTATTTTCCCTCTACAACATGTGAACAAAAGACATGGTCACCACTCGCCATTAATTTGGGTTGTTAAAACTATCATAGCTTCCATGTGTCAGATCCAAAACCATACAAAACATCCTCATAAACCATACATAGAAGGAAAATACCGTCAGAACTTTGACCCTACTTTGCACCTTACAAACCTAAAATAAACAATAAAAAAATCACATGTCGGGCACCTTGCAAAGTCTGACATAAGAAGATCTTTATTTCAGGAATTATAAAGTAGTCAAAATGAGATAAGATCACCTCTGCTAATGGAGTTGATCCCCGAAAACATGACACAAAAGAAGGAATCTAGTTTCAGGAGATAGATGCACATGACACAGAACAATCATTTAATCAGTAATGTTCTGATGATGAAGAATCCCAAAAACCTAAAACACTTAGGACCATCATTTTTTAGAAGCGAGAAACATGTGAGACATGACATGTAATTTCCCTTACATCTCCTGATGTAAGAGAAACCTAAAACCTTAAATGTAGTAGATTTTTTGGGTTAATAAGAAGAAAAAAGAACATGAAACATGTAATTGGGTTGCGATGTTATGATGCAAGCGGGTCCCAAAAACCCAAAAAAAAGAGTGGAACTTGCTCAATGTTTTACATTTCAATAACCCCAAAGCAAGGAATTTCATGGTTCAAGGGAAGAAAACAAGTGACATGGAACATGTAATTGGTTTGACATGTTCCGATGTATGAAGGACCTAAAAACATGAAACACTAAGGACCTTCAGGTTTTAGAAGCAGAAAGCATAAAACATGGAGCATGTTTTAAAATTTCCATGTCCCGATGTAAATAAAACCTGAAACCCAAAAACTTCCTTGAAGGCATATAAAACAACTAATTCCATTTTGATAATTTATCCAAATTTTCAAGGGGTGAAAAATTGGGATAATAGGAACCCTATATAACAAGGTAAATACTACCACATTTTATAACTTAGAACTTCTAAGGAAATGCAATAGAAAACTCACTTCGTACACTTGCTAAAAACATCAAAATCTCCCTAAATATCAAAATTAAACATGTACATTCATTTGGTAAGTACCCACATTAGGTATAAATCTTAAAAATAGGTCAAGGAAACCATCTCTCACCTAAAATCATTCAAACATCATCTCTCCAATTTTTTAAGTAAGAGCCAAGTCAAATGAAGCAAGGTCAAAGAAATTTCCAAATTTGATTGATGTATCTAGATATCACATGGTAGGTGGAGAAGGACTTGTGGTTTGAGGACCCTTCGAGGTATTTCCAAGATTGATGGTACACAAGGGTGAAAATAACCCTTATAATGTTTTAAAGGACTCCTCATCCATGGAAACAGTTTCATATGATGATCACTCCACTCAGCAATCCTTACTACATGTGTGACAACTAGGGTTTAACAGTGAATTTTTTTTTAGGAAGGTGAACAACCCAAAAATTTGGAGAATTTTACTTAGAATAGGTCCAAGACCATGTAGAAGGGGCTATACCATACAATACGGTCCTAAACGAGATATATTTACAATTATAGATCTATTTGCAAGGGTCATTCAGGTTCATATCTCCTGGTTTTACTATTGTATAGTCCCAGATCTCTCCAAAAATCATCTTAAATTAGCTAAGTGATTCCATACATCTATTTCATACTTTTGATTAGACGTTAGGTCGATCAGTGTATGCATAAATATTTCTATCTAGACTATATTAAGTTGTAAATTTTAATTAGTATTTGTGTTGTAACATATTTTTTATATTTTTAAATCAAATCAAATCAGATCAAATCTACACCTAATTAAATTGACCTACAATTTAATTAATGTTTAAACATTTTAGTGAAAAAACTATTTATCGATCCCTTAACCTTTTTGACATGAGTTTCAAGTGTTATTATTAACGTAAAATCTCATTAATGACAAAGTGTGTGATCTAGGAATACTAGAGGATGATTTTTTATGATGATTAAATGGTCAATCAATGTGTGACATGATGAAAATAGTGGAAATAGTGAGAATGGCTTGGCCTAGTATGCCTAATCAGGTGACCTAATTATCCTAGGTGATAGAGCATGGTGGATAGAGTTTCATGATGGATTGATGAGCATGGAAAAGACATAGATCATGATTGGATAGTTTTGAGACACTCACATGAGTTTCAAAGTGTAGGTACATCTTGTGGACATAGTTGTGGGTACTCATCTAAACCTAGTCTAGGTGCGTGGAGGCTTCATGAGGCATGGTCATTAGTTTAAGAGCTATGTAAGATCATGGAATAATGAAGGGATTTGATACATGTTGTCTCAATCTTTTTAGGTCATTTTGGAGAGCTTGGAATAAGAGTCATGATGTTTTCATACTTGGAATAGGTCTAAACTAGACCTAATCTTCGTGCATGGAGGCCTATTAAGGAATTATAGTCACTTGAAAGTGTGTGAGACCTTGAAGACACTCTTGGAGGTATTCTATATTGTTTTCATCATGAAGAGGCATTCATAAGTGGTTTCATTGATGGTTGTACCGTTATTTCACTTGGTTGTGGCTTAGAACATGTAAAAAGCAAAGGCCTAGTCATGCAATTCCTAGTGGCCGTGAATATTCTGTTAGGATAAAATATTATTATCCTAATATTAATTATGAAATAGTCCAGTTATTTAATTAATTTTATTAATTAAATAATAATGGTTAATAATACAAACCATATATTTGTTATGTATTGTTATATGGTTTCTAAACCATATTTGTTTCTCATGGATGCTGTTATAGTTTTAACAGTATATTTGTATTTATTCATTTGTGCTTCCCAGATGTTATTGGAAGCTTGTGCATTTTGGAATTTGGTTACACCTGTGCAACTTAATCTCCTGTGTGTATTTGGCTGTGCAATATCTATAAATATTGCAACCCATTCTCTATAAAGGTTGGTTGATTGAGATTAATAAAACTAATCAGGCTTCCGTCCCTGTTTCTCAATCTTCATTTGGTACCAGAGAAAATTGAAGCTCCTGGCAAGGTTGGAGAAGGTTGCAGAAGAAGGAGAATTCGTGGAGAAGAAATCTGCAACAAAAGGAGAGTCAGTGCTGCCTCCTGCAGCTTCCTAGAACCCCCTGCAAACCCACAACCTCCTATTCAGTTCCAGGTGTTTGGAACGTAATTTTTTTTTTTCACTGGTGCACTCAGCACCAGGAAAAATTTGCTGCAGGTATAAAGAATTAAAAAAAAGAAATTTTCCCCCATTAGGGGTTTTGTCTCTAATTTAGAGAGGCTATTTAGTCTCTGCTACATTTTAGCAGACCACTGGATTTGGAGGTCTGTGTGTATGTGGACCTGTATGTGTATGCATTTGTGAAATTTGTATAATCTCCATCAGGCGGCACATAGGGATTGATTTCCTCATTACACAAATCTAGATCAATCTCATATGAAGGAGATTACATAGGCAGCCCATTGTTGGATTTGTGAAGTCTGAATGAAGGAGTGGCCTGCACAAATCAACACAAGAAACAAAATCAGGTGGCACAAAAAAATTAGGCGGCACAACAAAGAAGAGGCGGCACAACAAGTATAAAAATAAAAAGAGAGGCGTGGACCTGCACATGCACAAACACAACTGCAATATACAGTCTTTCACGCCAAACACTCCATGCACCTGCACATTCATTTGAGTTGGTACCTGTGTGGCGGGTTCATCATCAACTCCGACTACCAATCATACTGCTCTGGTGGGTTCATGAGTGGCGGGTTCAAATCAACCCATATCAATACATTGCGGTGATTTGTTTTTGCCTCACGCGGCCTACACGCCAAAGGAAAATATTTAGTCCTTCACGCCAAAGGAAAATCAAAGCAAAAGGAGAGTAAAAGGTGTTTTTTGATTCGTATTTTGAGCAAAGAAAACCCTAAATCGCCACCAATACATGGACTCCAACTCAGCATCGCTCCTTTTTAACAGGTCAGATCCTTTATTTTACTCAATAAATATTATTTGCTTCATTTGTCTACCAAGCGCCCATGTGAGCCAAGTTGGGTAGTGAATGCACCTTGGGAGTGAGAGGTGTGGGGGTCGAATCCTGCCCCAACACACAAAAGCTCATTTTTTGAAATTTAGCAGAAAATTTGGTGGTTTTACCAAATTTAGTGGCAAAATTTGAATTTAGTTATAGCTAACTAAATTTAGCGGAGGAATCCCTAAGTTAGGGGAAAAAAAAATTCTCCCATTTGGTCTGTTTTTTCATTTCAGACATTTTTTACAAAGGGAGACCCATCTAAAAATTGCCTCTTCAGCTTCTTTTTTGTAATTTTTAGCATTTTGGGTCATATTAGGCTCAGGAGGCCACCAGGACCCATGAAACAGAATTTTTTTGCCTGCCATTCAAATTTTCCAGTTTTTTGAATGTAAATTATATACTACTACATATTGTACTAATTTACAGGTTGCCATAGTCAACTGTAAATTTTGTAACTACTTAGAAACTGGCAGAATTGTAATAAAAAACAATAAAAAAATTGGTTCTGTAACACTCACGAGATCCTAGATCTCATTCGCAGCATTCGGTATATACGGTGCCTCTGGGAAGTGCTTACGGGTAAAGCCATTGTGACTACTACTACACTTAACGCCTAATATAGTTGCAACAATGTCGTCTGGGCATCGTCCCTATAAATTGACGGGGAGTAATAAGGTCACAGTGCACACACTATGAACCATCACATCTGTCTGTGAACGATTGCAAGACATAAATCCGGACTGAGAAACTATCCGAGTATATAGCAAAGTTACGTGCACGTATGAGGATATTTCTTTAAGCCGGTATCAATAATCACACAGACCCCATCAATACTGTCTTGGTACCATGTATTGAATTCTTTCACGTACGTTAACACCTCTTTCACGTACCGCTGGGTATATAGAAAGGGTGAGCTTCTTCCATGTACCGATGGGTATATAGGAAGGGCGCGTATATAGAAAGGTTCGGTATATCAGACTGACGGTATATAGACTGGAGTGATAAGAGCCAAACCCTGTCAGTGATCTCTGCAAAATGGGCACCAATGCCCCCAACTTTTTTCTTCCGGATTCACAATTGCTTAGAGGAAGCAACTATGCTGCATGGAAGACAAAAATAAAGACACAACTTGAGTTTGAAGAAATATGGCCTATTGTGACTGGTACTCTAACCAGATCACCAACTGATACAACACAACAACGACAGTTTGATAGAGCATATCAGAAAGCAAAACTCATCATCTTGTTTGGAGTGTCTGACAATGTGCAAGCCCACATTCGAGATGCCACAACAACAAAAGAAGCGTGGGATAAGCTGAGCACAATATATGAGGCCAAGAACAAGAATGTCATACTAAATTTGTAGAGTCAGTTACACACATTAAAGTTCAAGCAGAATGAGAAAATTGAAGCTTTCTTAAGAAGAGTTGTAGAGTTGAGGGCTTCACTTCTAGCCCTAGGAGAAGAGGTCAAAGATGAATCTCTCATTCCCATTATTCTGAGAGCTCTCCCTTCTTCTTACCGCATATTTGTCACAACTCTAAACTTGTCAGATATGACAATTAGTTTTGACAAGCTGGTAAAGCTGCTGCAACAAGAGGAAGCAATGCACAATAAGGATGATGAAGAGGAGTAGGCATTGTCTTCACATCAAAAATGGAAAGGAAAAGGTAAAGGAAAACCTAAATCCTATCAGAAGTCCCAACATCAGAATCAGTATCATGGGGATAATCAACAGAAGAAGCAATGTCCAATTTGCAAAAGAGGACATGACTTAAAAGATTGTTGGTATAACACTTATAAGAAAGGTTCATCAAGCAACTCTAGACCACAACAAAAACAATCTTACAAGGGACATTCTAACAACTATCACGGGCAGAAAAAGGGGAATTGAAAAAGAAGACCCCACCAGCAAGGTAGTATTGCTGAGCAACAAGAACAGTCAGACAATGAAGACTTCTTGTTCACTGCTCGATCGAGTGAACCATCCACGTCATCTAGTGACGTCTAGTATGTTGATTCGGGAGCCACTCGACACATGACTGGCCACAGAGACTGGTTTATTTCAATGAGGGACACGCCATCAAAAAATCATGTTTCGTTGCGAGATGATTCTTCATATACAGTTTAGGGGATTGGAAACATTTCTCTACCCCTTAGTTCATGCAAATGCAGACTATCAGATGTCCTATATGTCCCTGGGTTGACAAAGAATATTCTTTCAGTTAGTCAACTCCTAGATCACAACCTGAAAATTGACTTTGATAGTCAATCCGACAAGAAAACATGTTTGATTCGAGATAAATCCAGAGGCTCGAAAATAATTACAAAAGCCTCAAATGTGGGACTTATGTTTCAACTTGATTTCATTCACAAAAACGATCAAGCACTTGTGGCTAAAAACTCCACCTCAGCCCAGTTGTGGCATCGAAGATTTGGTCATGTAAGTTTCAAATATCTTGAAACACTTTGCCGATGTAATATGGTACATAGGCTACCATCTCTTCAGAAGGATATAGACAAGTGTCCTCACTACTTAGCAGGAAAACAACACAGAGTTTCATTCTAGAGGAGTACATTCTGAGCTCATGGTAAACTTAACCTGGTTCATACCGACCTTTGCGGTCCACTGCTACCAAGTCATTCTGGGTTCCAGTACTTCATGCTTTGTGTTGACGACTATTCACGGAAAATGTGAATTTTTTGTCTTCGCAAGAAAAGTGAAGCATTTGAAACCTTCAAAAAGTTCAAAGTAGCAATTGAGAAAGAAACTGGTCGTCACATCAGAACTCTCCACTCAGATCGAGGGGGGGAATTCACCAGTGATGAGTTCAGAGACTACCTACAAACTCATGGGATTCGTCAACAAATGCCTCCTCCTCACACACCGCAGCAAAATGGTGTTGTCGAGAGAAGAAATCGTACTATCATGGAAATGGTGCGATGCATGATCGATGATTCCGGACTTGCAAAGACATTTTGGGCAGAAGTAGCAAAAACAAAAGTGTATTTGTTGAACAGAGCACCCACAACTACTCTTGATGGAATTACACCACAAGAAGCATGGTAAAAAAGGAAACCATCCATTACACACCTCAGAGTATTCGGGTGCAAAGCAGGCATGCACATACCCAAACATAACAGAAAAAATTGGACATGAAATCACAAAAACTCATCTTCATTGGGTACAGTGAAGAGACTGTTGGGTATAGATTGATGGATCCTAAGACCAGAAAAGTCTACACAAGTAGAGATGTTGAGTTTTTCGAGAAGAAGGAAGTAGAGACTCCTCCTCCGGACTCACATGATGTAGATTTTTCACCCGTTGTAAAAATTGAAGCTAATGTTCCCTCAGAAGATGAAAGTGATGATGGGGATGATGGTGTTGATCAAATAGAACCAAAACCCATGGGAACAGGTCAACGTATGTCTAAATGGTGTACAAGTACATTACGAGATGCAATATTAGATGCTCCACCAGATACATCCACCCCTGGACCATGGACTCGCAGTAAAGCAAGAGAAGAAGTTAACTTTTCTTTGATGAGTAGAGTTATTGAATCAGATGAACCCTCTACAATCCAGGAAGCCCTACAGTTAAAAGCTTGGAAAGATGCCATAGATTCTAAATATCAATCATTGATGAAGAATAACACTTGGCAGCTTGTTGATCTTCCACCTGGGAAGAAACCCATTGGATGCAGATGGATATTCAAAACTAAGTACAAAGCAGATGGGACAGTGGACAAGTGGAAAGCAAGACTTATAGCAAAGGGGTATGCACAAATAGAAGGCATTGACTATGAGGAGACATTTTCTTCCACAGCTAAGATCAAAATGATCAGGATGATCTTTGCTCTAGCTGCTCAGTTTGGATGGAAAGTTCACCAAATGGACATAAAAAGTTCCTTCCTAAATGGATATTTACAAGAAGAAGTCTACATGACTCAACCTGAGGGATATGTTGTACCTGGTCAAGAAACAAAGGTATGCAGACTCAGGAAATCTTTGTATGGCCTCAAACAGGAACCCCGGGCATGGTACATCAAGATTGATGAGCATCTCATACAACATGGATTTGTTATAAATCCATATGATCCCAATCTCTACCTCAAAAAGCAAGGGGGCGAGATGGTGATTGTTGTTGTCTATGTCGATGATCTATTCATCACTGGTAGTTTAGTGAGGATGATCAATGCAATGAAGAAAGATCTTAATCGATCGTTCGACATGACCGATCTCAGGCTGATGCACTATTTTCTTGGATTAGAAGTATGGCAGAAAGAGAATCATATTTTTGTTTCTCAGATGAAATATACCAAGACTACACTCGAGATGTTTAGGATGATGGATTTCACACCAATTGCTACACCTATGGAGAACAGATTACAGTTATCTCGTTCAAATCCATCTCCTGAGGTAAGTGCTACTCTCTATCGGTAGTTGATTGGGAGTCTCATTTACCTGACCTACACTAAACCAGATATCAGCTTTGTAGTGAGCTATCTATCCAGGTTCATGCAAGAACCCAAAGTTTGTCATTAGAAAGCAGCAAAGCACATTTTGAGATATCTCAAAGGATCAGTGGATCTTGGTCTAGAATACAAGAAGAATGAAAAATTCTTCTTGACTGGATATTTGGATTCAGATCATGCAGGTAACATTGATGATAGAAAATCCACTTCTGGATTTGTATTCTTTATGGGATCTGGACCAATATAATGGGAAAGTAAGAAACAACACTTTGTTTCTTGCTCTTCCATAGAAGCTGAGTATCGTTCTGCAGGAGAAGCTGTCTGTGAAGCAATTTGGCTACGTCACATACTGGAAGGACTTGGAATACCACATGACAAACTGACTACCATGTATGTAGACAATGAAGGTGTACTCAAACTTGTTTGCAATCTAGTTTTTCATGAGATAACAAAGCACATTGAGGTTCAGGTTCATTTCATACGTGAACATGTGTTGAAGCACAACATCCAGCTTCAATTTTGTCCAACTGTTGAACAACGAGCAGATATTTTCACAAAGTCACTTGTACGTGACAAGTTTGAGTTGTTCAGAGAGTTCCTCTCCTCATCTCTTCAGACAATGCACAATTAAGGGGGGGAATGTTAGGATAAAATATTATTATCCTAATATTAATTATGCAATAGTCTAGTTATTTAATTAATTTAATTAATTAAATAATATTGGTTAATAATACAAACCATATATTTGTTATGTATTGTTATATGGTTTCTAAACCATATTTGTTTCTCATGGATGATGTTATAGTTTTAACAGTATATGTACACTCCTCTTTGCTTGGATAGATTAGATCATGGCTGGGATGGCTGTGCAAAAGTGATGTATGTTACATAGTTGAGATGGGTAGGGTAAAAATAGGGTGGAGGGTAACGATAATTGGTGAATATGGTCATGCTAGAGAGGTGGATACAGGGTCGCTGTGCCGGGGAGGATGAGATGATCCCGGTAGATAGGGTCCGACGACAGTTCAGGCTTATACAAGATATTCCTTTGTCCTTCCCATAGTATCAAAGAGATGACGTGGAGAGGCCTCTAGCTCTACCACAACCTACAATTCCTACAAGGGAGGATGAGGAGCTAGTAGATCAGCAGATAGATGACGCCGGATGTACATATAGGTATAGGCAGTGGTGGGTGGTTCAGTTACGAGCCATACCACTTGGACTGGGTAAACTAGACTTAGCTACCATTACAGTGCAGAGAGATGCCCTACAGGGGTAGGTAGTGATGTTGATTACCTACATAGGTATACTACAGATACAACTAGAGGGGTCAGAGGTAGAGGTAGCAGAGCTACAAGTACAGGAGGCCAATCTGCAGACCCAGATGGCGGAGGGAGAGGATGTAGGAGATGGAGATAGAGATGGGCAGGTGGCAGCCTTACTGGCTTAGGTGGTAAATTTACAGGGCTAGTTGGCCACATCCCAGGCACATATTGGGGCCTTATAAGCCCAGATACAAGCACAGGGAAGGGGGCACCACCACAGGCATAGGGAGCTGGTCCCAGTTCACAGGCTGGTGTAGGGCAGGTATAGGGGTTGAGACCTATGGGTCCACCATAGACCGTGCCTGTATCCAAGTTACAGGATGCCCTAGGTGAGGTGAGATATCATCAGGATCAACTCATGGCAGCTTGGATAGAATTCCTATCCTACGGAGAGTACAGAGCACAACAGGCATCCAATGAGAGGATGAGATCCCGTACACATAGTGTGGAGAGTACATGAGGTCAATGAGCTCTGAGGCCTGATCAGGGAGAGGCCACTAGTGCACGGAAACTAGTGCTAGGTGAGTTGTGAGTAGGGACATAGGAGGCCGAGGGTGCAGGTGACACAGAGATGGAGGATATCCAACAAGATGTCAGCTATGCAGTCACCTAATTTTTAATGTATAATAGTGATTTTTTGATATATATGTCGGCTTACATGGTGAAGATAGTTGTATTTTTGATCCCATACTATTGAGTCAGGTTTGGTTAGGCATGGATTGAGTCAGGTTATAGGCATGGGTCGAATTAGGTTACAGGCATGGGTCGAGTCAGGTTTGGTTAGGCATGGATTGAGTCATGTTATAGGTATGGATCGAGTCAAGTTATAGGCATGGATCAAGTCAGGTTATAGGCATGATTCATTATTTTGGCGATGAATGATACTATGGGTCATATGTGAGATGTGGTATAATCTATGCATAGTGATTATAGAGAGATGGTAGGTGTAATAAATGTATGCTGTGGTAAGAAACTTGTAATGTATGTGGCTTAATTTCCAATTTTGTTATAAAAGGGGAACTAAGTGAAATGTGATGTAAATGGTGAGTTAGGCATGGTTGATGAATTGTTTTATGGTAGAAAATGGCCGAGCTAACCTCCAAGGGCTGCCTACATAGTGCCGATGAATAAGGGACCTCAGGCCGATGTAGTTCTCCCATGAGCTAGGGAAGAATATGAAAATGAGTTGGTTGTTTTTTGGGCATGTTGTGGGTTTACGTTTAATAGGTGTGGGTAGATTATAGGTAAAAGGATGTAGGTGAAGGTGATTATGGAAAAAGGGGAGGATTACCTAAAAGGTAAGCGTCAAGGACCAAGTCCTATATAAGGTAATCAAAACATAAACAAAGATGGTTAAAAGATAAGAGGGGGCAATAGAGCCACCTGATTGGGTAGGATCATACTGAGTAGATCATACCTTGGAGGGGGTGATAAACATTAGACCCAAAAGGCATTGCATGATTAACTATTCTATGATGAAGGTAGTCACAGGATCACCAAATGTCTAAATTTCAAGATGTCCCTTGAGGAAATTGAAACAATGAGAGTGGAATTTGTAAGGAGGGGGAAAGGTAGTTAATTTTATATGTTTTGAGTGATAGGACTTTTGGACAAGGGGTCCTAGGTCACAATGGGCAAGTCCATGACTGATCTTTTTTTGTTTTGATAGACTGATCGATGCAAGAAGCTTCTGTTTTTCTCATTTTTTAAAAAAGCTTCACATAGATGTCCTTCAAGGGAGCAGTCTATTTATAGCAAAAAATTTATTGAGAGGAAGATGTCCTTTTGAGGGAGTCATATTTTTATCAGAACTTTGACTCAAGGATAAGACCAAGGTGGAGGATAGGACTCTTGTTCAAAAGGCAAGGTGGAACGACCATGGGATCTCATCTAAAGGTAGACAAAAAGTATCCATGAGAATCATGCTATGTGCAGTGCCGTGGTACACATATTCAAGAAGAGATAACAAATGACGGGTACTCACATGATTCTTGTTTAATCATTGGGAAGGTGTATGGAGTAGATAGCGCTCAAGGGATGAGTCTGTAAAGAGATAAAGGGTGAGGTAGGACAATAAGTTAAAAATAGAATGGTCAAAGATGTAATGCATTAAGGGGTTCAGGTTCAGGTTTACCATCAAGTGAGGATAAATGATAGGCACCTGATCTATAGGTATGAGTTATAATGTATGGTCCAAGCCAATTAGGAGAAAATTTGCCCCATTTACTTTTTTCTGCTTTGGTTACGTGTTGATTTTCTTTTAAGAAAAGGTCACAGAATTGGAAGGTTCATTCATGAACACATTTTTCATAAGCACGTTTGATACATTGTTGAAGATGAAGGTGGAGAAGGGCTAGGGTCCTCAAAGAGTTCAATGCAGGTCTGTTTGGTAGGAGGTTTGAGGAAGCCGATACCACTACACTCATTATGTTTGTGGGTGGTACATGGAATAATGATATGGAGGCCTTGCTCATAAACACAAAAACCAAAACCCTTCCTTGCACAGCGGTGCAAGAAGGTGTGGGTGAAACTATGATTGGTAAGTGATTAGAAGTCAGTGGAAAATGGATGAGTTTGTGATGGTGGTTTAGGTGTGTAAGTGGTAGTATCAAGTCCCCCATACGTGAGAAAGTAAAAAGATGAGGAGGACCATAAAGGAGATGTTCTCCTATATGGTGATCATAGCAAGGGTGTTGGTGAAGGCTTCCATACTCCTGTAGAGTAAGGAATGTGCTAACACTATATAGGTGGTACTCCCCCAAAGTGAGGCATTGAAAGACACTTTCTAAGGGATCAATGGTTGGTAACTAGGTAGCTAGAATGGATGATGTGTCAAAGGTTGATGCGGAGGTGGAGTTAACAAATTGGGAAGCTAATGGGTCAGCCATGGAGGTTATAGCAGTGGTAGGAATGGTGGAGGTATGTGTGGTGAAAGAAGTTGTTGTATTGGTAGTTGGAGGTGGAGGTGAAGTGGTATTGGTTGCAGAGGTAGATGGCTTGACAGGTATGATTACATCATTGGGTCGGTAAAACATGTTGCATGTTTTGAAAGGTGATGGGTCAGCTGGAATGGTATAAGTGTGTCCTTCATGTTCAAACTTTCTACAATGATGCAAAGTACAAGGAATGCAACCCATGACATGGATCCAGGGTCTACCAAGCAACAAGTTATATTGGAATTCCCTCTCCAAAATGTAAAATAATTATGGAACAGTACAAGGGCCCATGCAAATGTGGAGGATGACAGTGCCTAGTGTGGAGGTGATAGTGTCATTGAATGAATGTAACATGACCGGATGTTTATGTATACAATTGTCAGGTATGCGCATTTAAGCAAATGCATGGGATGAAATGATGTTAATGTTAGTGCCTCCATCAATCATCACATGACGTACCCGTATGTCATCAATGTGGACAAAGATGAAGAGGGCTGGGTCTGGGTCATCATTTTGGTGTGGCGTGATCTCCTCCTCTAAGAAGCTAAGGGAGGCCCCTTGGTGAACAAGGTGGAGTGAGGATGAAGGTGGTAATTTAGTGAGAGAGGCTACATGATGGGGTGTGATAATGGAGGCTACAGGGGTAGGGTCATTGGGTAAAAATTCAATAGATTGAAGAACCTCCATGAGAGCTTGACGATGGCAGTATGAAGTTTAGATGAGGTCATACAAGGACATTTTGAGGGGAGATTGGTGTAATTGTTTGAGCATGGTGCAATGTGTGACGCCATTAGAGATGGGGTACATGGGGTCACATATAGTTAGTTTAGGTATGGGTGTAGATGGTATGTTGGGTATAGGATTGGTTGGTAGGTCAGTTACCTTTTCTTTTCCCTTCTACGCACGTGTAGTGACATGTATCATGTTGATTTGAGGGGAGTTGTCAAATGGAGAAGGTGTAGGATGTGTGGTGTAATGACATGAAGGGAAAAAACCTATTAGAGGAGAAAATCCTTTTGAGGTGAGTTGGGCACAACGACATTGGGGTGGTGGTGTGGCAAGTTCTCTTATGTGAACCATATTAATTTCAAATCTTGAGGGTGAATCTAGGAGTGGTGAGGGTGGAGATTGTGGTTGTTGAGTGGGCAGTATGGGAATGGGTGTCGGTGAAACAATATCCTCATCAAGAAGGTCGTCATCATCAAAGTTGGTTTCTAGTTGACACAATTAGATAAGGATGGTTTTCAAGGCCTTGCAGTTCTCCATATCATGCTTTGACACATGATGGTATGTGAAAATTTTAGTATCATCAAACCCTTTTGTCTTGGGTTTGAGGGGGTTGTAATGTCAGAGTGGCGCTAATGTGATAATAGAAGTCTTGAGGAGGTTGGTTAAAATTTTGGCATAGGATCCTGCTAGTGGATCATAATGGGAAGTGAATGTGGGTTTGGGTGTAGGTGTGTTTGATTGTCGAGGAACTATTTTTGGAATAGGAGGAATGGGTTGAGGTATGGGTTTAGGTTCCAGTGTGGTTTTAGGCATTGGTCATGTTTGTTTGGGTAGGGGTAGAATAGATGAATGGGTAGGAGGGTGTGTTGTTGTTTTGAATACCTTATTGTGGGGTAGTAGGGTTTTGTTTTTGGGTTACACCTTCTTGGGTAAAGGTGATGTGGGTGTATGAAGTCTAGAAGGAAAAGTAGATGGAGGAAGAGGATGAGTTACCCACGGGGATAATGAGGGTGCTGTGAAGGTAGATGACACGGGTCATACTTGGGGTGTGAGGGACAATGATTGAAGTGTAGTGGGTAGTGAAGCAATAGCTAAGGGTATTGGAGGTATTGGTGATAAAAAGACTGCAGGTGTGAGTGTAAGTCATGTTGTGTTCCTGGGTAGGTTAGAGGTTTATGAGGAAGGAATGGGTTGTTGTGTTATTGGTTTATGGATGGGTGAAGGTTGCTTGACCATGTTGGGCAGCTGAGGTCTTAAGAAAGATGGGAAAAGTGTGGGTGTGACTGGTGCGGTTGGGGTATGAGGTCGATGAGTTTGTTTCTTTGGTTTGGGTGTCAGAGTAGGTGTGGTATTGACATTGGAGGATGTAGCTAAATCCAGTTTAATAAGTGGATGAGTGAGGCTGGTGGTCGGGGTGACACCTAAAGTGGTAATAGATTTAGTTGAGGAAAATGTTATAGGTGTAGATTTGGGTTTAGATGTAGGTTGGGTTATGGGTAAGGGTGTGGTTTGAGTGCTAACAGGTATCATGGAAGGGGTTACAACAGTTGTGGTTGTGTTTGTTTTGATTGGTAAAAATGTGTTTGGGTAGATAGTGGAGGTATCAGTGAGGGATGTTTGCATCTATGTTGAGACGAGGAGTAAGAGGTGCCCCTACAGTAAATCCCTATCCACATAATCTAAGTGATCAGCCAAACATGAGAATGGCACATCTATAGGTGGAGTTGGTGAGGACCTAATGGCGATTCCCGTAAAATGTGTCTTAGAGACAGGGAATTGGCTAGCTTCAGCTTCCATGGGTAAGATATCTAAAAGTAGGTCAGCAAGGTTATGGGTAGCTGATGGAGAATGCTTGCTAAGAGGAAAAGATATCTCAAATGGGTCTATGATAGGTGGAGGAGATGATGGGAGCTCCTCTATAAGTGGAGGAACAGATGGGTCCTCCTCTATGGGTGGAGGAGGTAATGGGTGCTCCTCTTTGGGTGGAGGAGATAATGGGAGATCCTCTATGGGTGGAGGAGGTACTGTGGGTAAAGTATCTCTAAGTGGTGAAGCCAGGGGTGAGATGGGCTCAATGTTAGTGGAAGACCCCTCTATTGGTGATGAAGGAGATGAAAGGTGTTCCTTTTTTGGTGAAGGAACAAGGGAGGTTGGTTCTAATGCGGAAGGAGGATTTTGGGCTAGGATTTCCTCTATGGAAGGAATATTGGGTAATTGGGAGGTGACTGGTACCTCATTAAATATAGTGTGAACCTCGTGGGTATGGGTTTTATGAGTTGATGTCTCACCAGTTTTATTGGATGAAGGGGCATGGTTGGGAAATGGTTTTTTGAAGATTTGTAGATTTTGGTTGGGGGTGGCATTGGGATTATCCACAATTAACTCATCTTTCTTAAGCATTTCTTGGACAATATTTTTAAAAGTTATGTAGTTTTCATCACTATGACCCTTTACTCTATGATAGTTACATAAATCATGTTCTTTATACCATGCAGGCATGGGGTGAGCAGGGTCAAAACCAGTGTGTGGTTTTATAGGTAGAAGGGTGATGGCTCTGGATTTGATAAGATTTTCTAAGATAGAAGAGTAAGGTTCCCCAATTGGGGTATATTTTCACTACTCTCATTTGAATTAAAAAGTATGGGCAGGTGAGAGATTAGATGAGGGTGTAGCCTGATTTGACGGATGAGCTAGGCCGGCCTTGAGTACCACTACATTAGCGGTGCCCTTAACTTTTGAATAATTATTTTTTGGTTTGGAAGAAGAAGAGGTATAATTTGAATTAAATGCCACAATTTTATTGCGTAATTGGATTTTCTTCTCTTCGATGGCCTGAATCTCTAACTTTCGCGCCATAGTGAATGCCTCATCAAATGTTCAGAAGATTTGGACCTGTAAGGTCAGTGAAATATGTCTATCGCAAGCCCTTGTGAAGAGATTGATGAGTTCATTTTGTGGTAGTTGGAAGGTAAGTTGATTGATCAGGCTACGCTAGCGAGTGAAAAAATCTGTGATAGATTCATCCTCATACTAACGTGTGGGATATAGATCAATCATGGTAACCTTCTTGACGATATTGATAGAGAAATGATCCAAGAAGGCTTGGGATACCTAATTGAATGAGAATATAGAGTGTTTAGGTAACCCGCTATACCAATCTAATGTAGGTCCAGTGAGGGACATGGGAAAGGTTCTCAAAAGCAAGGCATCATCATGAGTGATCAGAAAACACCCATGTTTGAACGACTGCAAATTCTGCTATGGGTCTTATTTACTATTGAAACAATTGAATTTAGGCATTTCCCAATGCATAGGGTATGAACAGATATGAATGGATGTGTGAATAGGCTCGTTGTAAATCTCGTCATAGGTGAGAGTGTTATGGGAGCCACAAACTAATTCCTCCAATGTTTGCATCTTGTCCAACATCATTTTAATTAGGTCATTGGTGGGTTGTGATGATTAGATGCCTCCCATAGCATGAGAGGGTTGGTTTTGGGCATATAACGGGGGTGGCACTCTAGTGTATGGGGCCATCATGTAGGGTGGTGGAGAAGAAGGTGATGGCACAGAGGGTACATACCTGGAATGTATAATGGATGAAATGGGAGGTTGTTGATAGTATGTATATGGGAGTGGAACGGTCATGGTAACCCTAGTGGAAATAGGGGCTAATGATTATGGAATAGAAAGAACCACATTCTGAAATGGGGTAGGGGTCACCAAAACTGGAGGTGGTAATATAGCTACAAGTATGTGTGAGACATTAGGGGTGGATGAGGTTGTGTTTAGGGTAGTCATCAAGGGTACGGTGGATGTAACGGGTGCCATAGAGGTAGTAGACATAGTAGTCATAGCGGCTATAGGACCTAACTATGAAACGACTGGGGATAAGGTGGATGCGGGCAACACGAAGCCAAATGGGGCCAATGTGGGAGTGGGTGCGAGAGTGGAAGGGATAGATATGAGCATGTCATATATCAACTGACCTGAGGCATCTCGAGTGGACAAGTTGGAAAGGTAAAACTGCAAGGTGGCAGGGTTCTAGTTAAGGAGTCATGCAAACTCCTCATATTCGGTAGCGATAGTAATAATATGGATGGGATCCATGGCTGGTGATAAAATGGAAGGTGGTGAAGGACTAGGTGAGAGTGGTTGACAACTGGCATGAAATATGAGTGTGCTTGCTTGTCTTCAGGTCAGTGCCATGTGAACTAGTACTGATCAGGGGGAGCTGCTTCTCTGTAAATGACATAGAGAATAATAGGAATAGGTGAATCTAGTGACAAAAAGTAGGGTAAGTACCAAATGGTGTCTAGAATGTGAAACAAGCTAGCCGATGTTAGTTAGGGAAAACCAACGCTGGTCAAGGGTAACCACTGTCGGTTACTATAGAAAATGATAGTGTGTAAACAACGAGGCAGAAGGTAAAATATGATAGGTATGGAAAATATGAAGATGATAGGAATAATTACAGTGATAGGGACTGTGAAAAGTGGAAGAAGTGATTCAAAATGTCCTTTTGAGTAGGTTATCAAAAGGACATGGAACTGATGACAGTTGGGTATAACCGATGGCGGTTAGAGGTAACTGACGACCGTTACTGTGAAATTGAAACAGTGATGAAAGAAAGTGGTTGTGAATTAAAATTTGATGTAGAATCAGACCCAAAATTATGAGAATGATAATGATATGGCCCAGGCACACTCAGGTGAAGCCAGAATACACTAGCTATGATAAGGAGCATGCAAGGATGAACAAAAAAGTGACGAACCTCAAAATGCAACCTTAGCAAAAACACTAAGAAAATGCAATCCTAGGAGTGCCTTTTCTATTTTTTTTTAGCTTATGCTATTTAGGGATTGACACATGAATTGTGAAATAGATTTTTTGGTGAGGATGGCTTCCTACAAAGAAAGAGATCTAAAAGGTGAGGTTTCAGGTATGTTATGGTGGGGGTGGGCTTCACTCTGAAGTATGACTCGATAGAGCAGCAAGATGGGTGCCTATTTTTCTGTGATCATGTAATCACCTATAGATTCTTCCAGGTAGGATGTTGTTTAAGAATGTATGTAATTTGAATTTTTGTGTGGTTTGGTAAGACTCAGAGAAAGAGAAAAGGATAGAAGTGCTTTTCTAAGATTCGTTTGTAAACCATCAGCTGGGCATGACTTCCAGCATATAGGTTTCCCTCAATTAATGTGAGCTAATGCAATAAATTAGAATGGAATGCACTTAAGTTTAAACCCAAATCGAAAATGTGTAACTAGATGACACAATAAGATGAAGAGGAAGAGGGATGCTCTTTCACTACAATGCAAAAAACATGAGGAAATGGTTCTTTTTAATTACACCAAAAGAAAAGTTTCCTTTAGAGCAAATAGAAAGAAGAGGTGGGTTACCAAGGAAGAAAATTAGTGTGTACACTTTTCAGAAGGGAAAAAAACAAACAATTTTTCCTAGGAATGAATGAAATGCAAAAAACCCCGGATGGGTCCCACTGGGTGTGCCAAAATGTTTCACCTAATTCTTAGATCATTTCTTTGAAGTGTTGACGAAACAAATAGGGTAACAGGCATAGGAGGAATACCTGTTCAAATTTTGGTTGACGGGTTGTTGCACGCGTATGACTTCCAGATCCACAGCTGATCGTGAGAGCTTCCTTTTGGCTAAGAGGAACTACCTGTAATGAAAATAATACCACCAGAAAGAATTAAACAATATGGACAGTGAACTTCCTAGTGTATGCTTGATCTGGGAAGTGTGATACTTCCTAGATGGCTGTGAATCCACTATTTTAAACAATTTAATGCTCTAAAAAAATTAAATCCTATTGTAGTTTGAAATTATTTAGGTATCTCACTTAAAAACACAATAAGAAATATATCTAATCTAACAAGCTAAGCTAGAATAGAATTCAAAGGTCAAATGATTGTTATTGGTTCTGCAGGTTTGATATATGTCACAGGTAGATCACAGGTGAATGAGGGTGAAATGAAATTAGGTTGGTAGGTCTCTGTTCTAGGCTATGTGGGAAAATACAGAGACCAATGTCAGTCAGGGGTGACCGACGACGGTTAGGTGTAACTGGTTCTAGTTACTGTGAGATCTTAAAATGTCACAGAAGAAGTTGTGGTCTCCTTTGTGATTGTACAAAGGACTTTGGTGAGTCACGGTGAAATATTGGATTATTGGAGTAGGATTTGGTGAGGTTTCAATGGGTATATGGAGGTGAAAATGTTAGATAAGGTCAATAGGGGCAAAGTAAACAATAGATGATAAAATGATGATGAAATGAAATAAACCAGGAAAGTATGATGTTATACTTACTTGGATTCCGGTTCTGAATGCTTGTGTGTGAGGGATGGGGGTGCTGATGAGGGGTTTGAAGGTTGCAAGTGATCACCAAATGAATGAAAGCTTCTGCATGGGCTGCATGTACACTCCTCTTTTCGTGGATAGATCAGATCATGGCTAGGATGGCTGTGCAGGAGAAGATTCTCAATCTCCTTCCTTACATGTGGGTTTTTCGCTGGAATTTTCTCTCATAAGATGCATTATCTCTCTGAGATGTTTTCTTGTTTGTCAACATTCTCTCAATGTTTTCCAACCTTGAAAATAAGGTAGTTTAGGGGTTAAAAGGGGTAACCAATGGCGATCTAGCTTAACTGGTGACGGCTAGGGGTAACTGACGTCGGTCAAGGTGAGATTTCCTAGGTTTACTAAACTAGGGAGATCCTCTTGATTTTCTTTGATCTCATGTCGTTATCCTACATATTAGACTAGGAGCTTCTTGTGAGCATGCGGGGATTGTGTTATAGGGAATGTAGGCATTGATTTTTAGGGTTTGGGTAAGTCTTAGTTAGTTATGACAACTTGCTAAGAATAGGTCTTAGGTTGAGTTGGCTTGGTGAGGTGTCTAAGTGAACTGTATGTGTGGATATTATTTAAAATAATATATTTAAATAATAAATTTGGTGAGGATAATGAATTAATTTAATTATATTAATTAAATTAATATTAGTGGGGTGAAGGGGGTCATGGCTAGGTAAATGTAATAAATGGTGCTTATTGGTCAAGGTACAAAAGGGGAGTGTGACCTGATTTTAGTGTCTACAGTAGGAATTTTGTAAAATATGATCACCCTTGGAGGGTAGAAATGAGTTATTAAAGAATATATTGTGCTATAATTTTCATGAGAAATGTCATATGACTAGGTACTATTTACATGAACCTTTAATTCATAATGAAGGTTATAGGGGCATGAGTGGAGTTGTGTATTTCAATCAAAATAGTATTGGACATTTTTTCTAGAGACTTCGATGGCCCTTCAAAAAAATTCAAGAGGTTTAAGGGTCCTAGAACACATGATAGGAGGCAAAACAAATTATTGGAACCTATAGTGAACAATATTGTTCCACCAATAGTTGTTATGGACATAAATCAAGGTAATTATCATATTACATATCAGAAGTAAGACTAAATAGGTGAGTTCCAGGTGTCCAAGAAGGATTAGGACTTCTTCAAGTCACTTTTCTAAATTCATTATGAAGTGATATATCTTTACTAGGCTTCTTAGAGGTATAATCATCCATATGAATCATTTTAAAAAGGGGGAGATGATTCATTTAGAATATGATACTATAGGAGTGTCTTCATGGTGTCAGGTAGGTTTCCTATTCTCTTGAAATATGTCAATCAGTGTTGAATGTTTTTGAGGTACTGTCATGATGGAAATTTGTTAGATTGATATGATATAAATCATTCAATATGATGACTTGATCAAAACAACATATATTATGTGAAATGATGTTTTTTAGGTATATTTAAGAGATCGTTGAGTATGCACGGTGTTTTTTTGGCTCTTGATTCATGTTTTTGGATCATTAATAAAGGTTAGGAATCATGAAGGTGACATGAATAAGTATTAAATATGATTAGATCTGTGAAATCCAAAGAAGGAAGTCATATTGTGCATAAGCATAGTTACAAATGTGTGTAAGGTTGCATCAGTTTGTAGTAATGCCCTTAATAGGTGTGAAGGATACCAAGGAGGCTTCAGGGATATATTTTATTAAATTAAAGTTTTCATCTTGATGAAAGAATGCAATGATAATGCAATATTAATCATATTTGAGGTATGTATCTTATATTCTTTCCTTGAAAGGATAACACAGTTATAAGGTCTATGGAGGTACTGTCACAACCTATGCATGATGATCATGGTATGATTAGTCTTGGTCCACATGATGTGGGGGAGTTAATTATTTCTCTTCCACCAAGGTAGGAAGCTAAAAGATGACACAATACATGTATAATTGTCTCTCTCATCTTGACAAGGTGCATTTGATCATAGAGGAAGGAAATGACATTATATAGGGATGATTATTAGTTGACATAGTAAGTGAAGAGTTGTTAGCCTTTAAAACATGATTTATATGTTTCTAAGTGTTTTATTACATCATAAAAATCATATGAAGATGGTTTAGCATTGTTGAGTCTGATAATTCTAATGGATAAGGTTCTTAGTTGATAAATATGGTTACAATACTTTGCAAATGTTTCATGATAATCATAAGTAGTTTCCTCTTCATGATCTTGAAGAATTGAAGTTGTTATGGTTATGTATGTTGATTGTTTCAAGTGTGTGCATCATGTTTTGTGATTTTAAAGGGATCATGCTATCAATTGACATAGCCTACAATTTCAAGAATGAAAATGAATTTTTGTGTTCATGTAGTAAAGAGGTGTTCTTAAGGTGTCAATAGGTTTTAAACATGATTTAAAGTTGATTTAGATGCTGAGAGTGAGTAAGGAAACAAGTCTCAAGAAGAATAAATCAATCATTAAACATGATGACTTGATTAGACCATATTTAGCAAGTGAAAAGGTTCCCCATGCATGATATGAGTTGACTTATGTCATATGTTGTGTCTCATCCCTTGAATTATGATTTATATGTGTTAAAATTTGTTTATGGATTGTAGAGGTTATATAGAGAAGTGTGGAGATTATTCAATTCTATAAATGTCTATAAAGACAACAAGTGAGTTTATCAGTAGTTAGGTAGAGTTTCTAAGTTCAATTATGGATACCCTAGGTGTGTAGTAGAGTTTATTACAAATATATAAGGTATACAAGGTCACCTGACCTAGGATAATGAGTTAAAGTTTAATAAGAGGTTTGTATACTCTGGGAAAATACATCAAAGGTCAAAGGTATGAATCTGAGTTATCTTTCTTGAATTGATAACAATGTTGAAAAGACATGAATGTAGTGTTATAGGTTGTGTATGAAAAGTAATGGTTTTTTAGCATGATAGCACATTTTGAGGGGGAGCTCAAATTATCACAATCTCAAGAAGAAAAAATATCAATGTTGCATTATTTGTATGATTGTTTTCTTGCATTATGAGTGAAATTTTCCTGACATCAGGGTACTAAAGACTATGAAATGTGAAATAACAAGTTATAGGACTATACAATCTTCTTGAGATAGGTGGATATTATTTTGACCCTAAATAAAGTGTTCAAGGTAGAAAGAATGCTTGCATGGTAGAATTAGTCATTATTGTAGGTCTACTTCAAGTGGGAGAAAATAATTGGCTTAAACAAATTTAATAGCAAGAAAATAAGCCAAAGAGTACTAAGAAAGTGTTTTGGGACAGGGGCATTTTTGTTGATCCATTCCCATGGATTTTATGCAAGGTAAGATCTTGTATTTTTACTTAGGATGATAGAGGGGGATTATATGACCCTAGGGTGAGTCATAAGACAAAGGTTCATGTGATTAATTATCTCACATGACATGATAAAATTTGACAAAATGGTCCAAAGGTGAGCTTTAAGGAACTAGGTCCTAATTGTTCTTTACAGTATGGTAATGCAAAATCCAAGACTTTGAAAGAGTTTTTTTAGTTGAGACAATGAAAGAAGGAGTCAAGAATTAAGTTTAGTGATATTCCATGATCAAAATATTGTTGGCATAACTGATATGCATCTGTCTAATGAAAGATACACTGTTTTCAAGTCATAATGAAGCCAAAAACAAAGTACAGAGAAAGAAAGACAATTTTGAATGCTTTTGTGAATAATTTTTTTGTTGTTTCCAAACAAGAGGTAATAATATTATGCTGAAGATTATGAAAATTAATAGCTACATGTATGCATTTTCATTAATGAAAAAGTGGGAGAACAACTAGGTAGTTTTCCATCAATGAAAAAGGAGAAGATTGTTGTCATGAGTGAGTTTAACTATTATCATTTATGTAAAATATCATTAATGAAAGAGGGGATGATATAAAAATGATAGATGATGGTTTTTATGATGATGGAAATGTCAATCAGGGTGTGACATGGTGCTAATAGTGGAAACAATGGGAATGGCTTAGCCTAGTGGGTCTAATCAGGTGACCTAGTTATCCTATGTGATAGAGTAGGGTGGATAGAGTTGCATGATAGATTGAGGATTATGGTAAAGGCATGGAGATCATGATTGGATAGTGTTGAGACACTCATATTATTTTTAGAGTGAAGGTACTAGTTACAAGTGCTCATCTAGACCTAAGATAGGTGCTTGGAGGACTAATGAGTCATGATCATTAGTTTAAGAGTTATGTAAGATCATGGAAGGATGCATGGGGGTGATACATGTTGTCTCAAGTGTGTTAGGTCCTTTTTGAGATCTTGAAATGAGATTCATCATGTTTTCCTACTTGATCTAGGTTGAAACTAGACCTAATCTTAGTGTATAAAGGCCTAATAAGGTATGATAGTCACTTGCAGGTGTGTGAGAGCCCTTTAAGAAACTCATAGAGGTATATCATATTTTTTTCAACATGTGGAGGCATTTAGAAATGGTTTCATGCATGGTTGTTGTAGACACCAAAATTGGGTCACACTCCCCTTGGTCCCCTTTCAAATAACCAAATTAAACACATTCACCTAGCCATGACCCTTATACCCCACATTAATATTAATTTAATTATTTAGAAATAAATTAATACCCATCCTCACCCCTTTTATTAATTCAATTTAGTTACTTTAATTAAATGGATGTACACCTCACCTAGACACCTCACCATAAACCTATTCATAACATGTTTCCATAAATTAATAAGACTTAGTTCAACCCTAAAAACCAATGCCTATTATTCCTATAACCAACTTCTTGATCATAAAAATATAATTTCCATTTTGATCCGTGAATAAATGAGTAGACCTGACCCAAATGAGGGGAGATCTATCATTTTTAGTAAACCTAGGAAATCCCACCTTAACCAATGCCAATCATCCCAAAACTGACGTTGGTCAACTAGGAACCATCGTCGGTTACCATTTATTCACTTTGGTAACCTTATTGGTTGGTTGGTACATTCTAGAATCGAGCAGAAGAGAAGAGAGCTACATGCAAGAAGAACCAGAACCTTTTCATATCCACAAACATCCATAGCCAACACCAAGACAAATCGAGAGGTATTGCACTGATGGTAACATTTTAGGAAGCACTACTACGGTACCCAACATCATTCATTTGATAAACCACCATCACCATCCAACCATTTGAACTTGCATCATAGTAGGTATAATTTTAACCAGCGTCATCTATTTCTACTTCAGTCTCTTGAGTTTTTCTATTGTTGTTATCAATTTCTAATTGCACTCTCATTCCCCTACCTTTTACATGCTTGTAAACTCAACCATTCCTCCACCCACACCATTAAATCACCTATGTCTAACTGTTACACATATTTGAGTATAACTATGATTCCCACAAACCTCTCCACCCCCTTTTATCTCTATTTAACATCATATCAACCTCTACAACCATATCTTTTTGAGTCTTATCAGACCGCCTCTATAGATACCGGTTACCTATGACTGTCGTCGGTTCTACCTAATAATGATTGGTTATACCCTACCGATGCCAGTCTCTGTGCCTGCCAACACTATGTAAAAAATCAACCATCTACCTACCAAAACAACCCAAACACCTTACATAACTCTGTTAAGACCCTATCTGTGACCTGCAAACCACTTGAATAACCTGTAACCTGACTTGAAGACCTTGACCTGCATAATTTTTAGTATTTAAATTGGATCGATGTTGATAGTGATCTGAGGTACACAAATCAGAATACTAGCATTAGATTTTTTTATGTACGTATTAAATTTATTTCATAATTTGTTTTATTAAAATAGTGGGATGACAACCTTCTAGGAAGTATCAAAATTCTTTGATATAGAGTACACTAGGTAGTCCACTATCATATATTATTTAACTCTTCTTTGGTGGTCTTTTTTTCTATTTCAGGTAGTTCCTCCTAGCCAAAAGAAATCTCTTATAGTCAGCATCAGATCAAGAAGTCAGAACGCACGCAACAACCTCCAACCGACCAACACAATAGGTATTCCTCCTCAACCCATAACATTATCTATTTCATCACATTCAAAGCATAAATAAAATGGTGAAATATTTTGGCATGCCCAGTGGGACCCTCATTTATGGGTTCCCTTTCTTTTCATATAGGTTTCATCTTGAGTGTTTTCTTTCTAAATTGTCATTCACTAAATCTTCTTCTTTAGTAATCCTTTCTTTCTTTCTAATTGCTCTAAATGAGACATTTCTTTTGGTGTTTTAAAAAGAACACATTATTCTTTCTTGCTACATTACATTAGTGAAAGAGCATGCCTCTTCTTGTTTATCATTTTGCTTAATTGAATATCATATTTCAATTTGGGCTTAAAACACTTGCATTATATTTTGATTTGTTGTATTTTTAGTGCACATTAAAATTAGGGAAACCTATATGTTGGAAGTCATTCCTAGCTAATGGTTAACATAATTGAACCATAGAAAGCAATATCTTTCTTCTTCTAACAAACTACACAAATCTAAATATACACACTTTCTTAAATGACACCTTACCTGGGAACACCTGTCAACAATCACATGATAAGAGGATTGGTAGGTACTCCCCAGCTGGTTATCTCTATCCAGTACCCCATCAGAGAGCACCCCCCCACCATAACATAACCTAAAACCTCACCTTTTAGATATCCTTCTTTGTGGGATGCCTTCCCAACAAAAAAATCCATTATGAGTTCACATGGTCAGTTTTAAATAACATAAGCTAAACAAGCATAAGAAAATCACTTTTAGGGTCATACTTTTTCTTAGTGTTCCTCTTGACTTGTGTTTTGAGGTGTGAGACTATGAATCTACATTATTTTTCTTCCTTTCACACTCCACCATCATAGTTGGAGTATTCTGACTTTGTTTGAGTGCATCATGACGCCATCTTCTCATTCTCATATTTCTGATTTTAATTCTTCACCAAATTTAATTCAAAAATCCTAGTTTCTTCACTTCTATTTCATTTTATAGTAATCGGTGTCAGTTCAGTGACCGTCATCAGTTCACATTTGACCGTCATCAGTTAAACCTAACCGGTGTTGGCTTTTGGCTTTCTAGTTATTTTTCCTAGAATAACCTTCATCACTCCTTATGTTCTATTTTTGGCCCTCAGGGAACCATCCTATTCCCCTCTATTGATGTTTTTGTCATACACAGTTTCCCCATTACACATTAATTAGTCTTGTTTAACTTCCTAAAACTAGTTTTTTTCCATAGTAACTAGCATCAGTTTCTGTGGCCGCCATCATTTTCCCACTAACCATCACTATTCATCCTGACCATTTTCAGTTTTTGTGTTTGGTTTTCAAACTTCAAACCTTGACTGAATTCACCCTCCCAGCCTCATTTTTCTCTTTTTTTATTATTTTCTGTGTCATTTACAGAATACAATTTTTCCAGGTCAACACTTACTCACATTGTGTTGAGTCACAACCAAACTAACACTCTTATATTCCACGCCAGCCGTCAACCACTACCACCTAGTCCTTCACCACCTTTTATCCTGTCACCCATGGATTCAACCCCACCTACCACTATTTCTATAGTAAATGAGGAGTTCGCACGACTCCTCAATCAGAATCCCACAGCCTTATAATTTTAGCTTTCCCACTCTTCCACTCAGAATTGCTTAGGTCAGTTGATATATGGAATTCCCATATCCATCTCTCCAACCCTTATCCCCACTTCTGTATCAGCCCTTACTAGTTCAACATTACCTTCACCTTATTTTCCCCCAGTGATTTCACATCTAGGCTCGATACCCGCTATGACCGTTGCATCTGCAACATCATTCACACCCGTAGTATCTATTGTTCTTTCATTAACCACCCAGAGAATAACCCCATCTGCACACATTATCTCACATATACCAATTGCAACATAACCACCCATGGTGTCAGTGACCCCTACCCCATTCTAGAATCTTATCCTCTCCATCCTGCAGTCTTTGCCCCTAATCGCTACTAGAGTCACTGCTACTACCCCACCTACATATACATATTATCAACAACCCCCTATCTTGTCTATCATTTGTTCTAGGTATATGCTCTCCATGTTGGTCCACTATTCTCAAATTTCCTATTCAACATCACCATACACCGGAATGCTACCCACATCACATGTTCAGCACCAGCCCTCTTACACTACTGGAGGTACCTTTCTATCACAACCTACTAGTGACCTCATCAAATTAATGGTGGAAATGATGCAGACACTAGAAGCATCGGTTTCTGGATAACAAAATTATCCCATCTATGATGAAATTTGTAATGAGCCCATTCATCCATCCATTCCTTTTTTCCCATACCATGTACATTGGGAAATGTAAAAAGTTAGCCGCTTGAATAGTAAAGAAGATCCACAATAAAATTTTCAGTATTTCAAACATTGGTGTTACCTGATCGCCCATGATGACGCTTTACTCCTACGGACATTCCTGATGTCCGTCAAAATGCCTGCATTAGATTGGTACATTGCGCTACCCAGACATTCCATCTAATCATTTAATGAAGTATCCTGATCCTTCTTAGATCACTTCTCAATAGAAATTGTCAATAAAGTCACCATGACTAATCTTTACTCCACACAACAATATGACAACTAGTCTATCACTAACTTTGTCACTCGTTGGTGCAACCTAATTAACCAGATCACATTTCAACTACCTCAAACTAAGCTCATAGATTTTTTTACTCGGGCCTATGCTAGAAACATTTCACCAACTCTACAGGTGTATACCTTCTTCAATTTTTACGATGCATTCACCATGACACGAAAATTGGAGATTTGTGCTATCGAAGAAAAGAAAATTCAGCTACGTAACAAGAACACCACATTCAAATAGAATGATGCTTCTTCATCTTTGAAACCTGAGAACAACTATTTGAAACCCAAATGGTTTTCCAATGTTGTGGTTCTCAAGGCTAGACCCTATCACCCATCAAACCGAGCCAAACCTTATTCTAATCTCTCACCCGTCTAAACTTTCTAGTTTAGAAGAGAACAAAAAAAGTACACCCCAATAGGGGAACCATATTATTCTATTTTGGAAAAGCTCATTAAGGTTGGTGCCATTACCCTTCCACCTATAAAACCACACACTGGTTTTTACCCTGATCACCCCATGCCTACATGGTGTAAAGAAGATGAATTTTATAAGTATCATCGTGTCAAAGGTCATAGGGATGGTAACTACATCACCTTCAAAATATCATCCAAGAAATGTTAGACAATGGAGATCTAGTCTTGGATAACCCAAATGCACCCACTAAAAAAAACCTACATATATTCAAAAAACCATTAACTAATCATGCCCCATGTTCTAACCAAACTGGTGATACTTCAACCAATGATAACAATGTCTGTGAGGTTCACACTATTTTTTATGACCTACCATTTTATTCCCGATTGCCCCCTATTTCTTCCATAGATGAAATCCTATCCCGATCTCCAATAACTACACAGGAACCTATTTCATCTACTCCTTCACCCACAAAATAACCCCCTTCATTTTCTCCTTCACCCATGAAAGATCCCATTATTAGCACTCCGCCTCTGACCCCTCAAATTTCTGATAAATAATCAGTAGTACCTCTCCTACTCATGCGGGACACACGTCCACTCCCTACACCATCACAAGGAGATTCCACCTTGTCTGGCACATCATCTCCTCTACCCATAGAGGATCCTGTAGAAACACCATTAACTTTAAATGACTATTCTCCATTGGCCTTTCAAGATCCTATTGACCTGTTTTCAGCTCTCTTACCCACAAACTCTAAAGCTTGTCATTTCCCTATTTCTAGACCACATTTTATGGGGATTTCTACTTGATTCACATCATCCCCACTTACAACAATACCATTTTCATGCTTGAACAATCACCTAGATTATGTTGATAGAGCCTTACTTTGGGGAAGTCTTCTACTTCCTTCTTCAACCCAAATGTAGTTGTCACTGACCGACACCTCCACAATCTATCCAAAAGTATTTCAAGTGACCAAACCAAACACAACCATGACTATTGGGACACCTTCCATATCACCACCCACAAACAACCACACACTTCTGCTAATAACCTAGCACACACCTATACCCAAACACCTACCCATGCCTATATCATCTCCCTTACCTAAACCCATCACTACCTTAGGGGTTGTACCGACATGAAACCTTACTCACCCACCCATCAAATTAGATTTAGTCACATCTTCCCAGACCAACACTAAAATTTTTCCTGCCCCTAAATAGAAGCGTCAACCTTCTAGGCCTCATACACCAACCTCACCTATCACACTGTTGTCACCTTCAATCCTTCTGTCCATCCTAGGACCTCACCCCTCAAACCTGGAAAAAAAACCTTCTTCCACCCATAAACTAAGAACGCAGAAGGTTACCTCCTCATCATGATCCTCTAATATACCCAATAAATCCACACAACCACTGCCATCAGCCATGAAATTCTTACCACCCATACCACCACTACCTTCCATAACTTGTTCACTAACCATGACACTCTCCTCTCTTCTACTCACACCTTTTACCAAACCTCTACCAACCACCTCCACTACAACGTGGTTTCCCTATGGGTAACCCATCCTCTTCCACCATCTAATTTTCCCTCTACATCTCATACTCCCATGTCACCTTTACCCAAGAAGGTGTAACCAAAAGCTAAGAATCCACTACCCTCCAATAAGGTAGTCAAACAAAACAAACCTTCCATCACCGAATCTTCTACCCCACCTTCACCCAAACATATGCCCGCACAACCTAAGACCACTCCACATACCAAACTCGTGGACCAACCTATTCCCCCTCTGGTAAAGCCTCTTCCTCCACAATCAGCAAAACATGTACCCAAACCCACACTTACCTCCCATTGTGATCCGCTAGTGGGGTATTACACCAATATTTTAACCAATATCTTAGATACTTCCGTCACCACATTACCACCACTTCAACCTTATGATCCTCTCAAACCCAAACTGAAAGAGTTTGATGAGACCAACATTTGTGCCTATCATTGTGTGCTAGGACATGATGTTGAAAATTTTAAGGCCTTAAAAACCATTCTTATCCAACTTTGTCCTCCTGAGCACAATTTCAAAGATGATGACCTTCTAGATGAGAACCATGCTCCACCTTCACTTGTTACCACACATCATCATCCTTTAATGGTTCAACAACTAGTATCTTTACCCCCACAACCATTTTATCCACCCCTAAAATTTGAAATCAACATGATCCACATTACCACCCATGCTCAGAAAAAAAAAGGCATAGAAAAGGTGGATAGCCCATCAACCAACCCCATACCCAATATACCATCTACACCCACACCCAAAGTCACCATTTGAGGTTACACGTATCCTATTCTGATGGATTCACACATCGTAAAATGATAAATCAATTACACCAATCCTCCCTCAAAATGTATTTATATGACCTCATCCAAACCTTTGAGTCACATCGTTAAGCCCTTATGTAGGTCCTTCAATCTCTTGAGGTATTACCAAATGACCCCATGCTTGTGGCCTCCATCATTACCCCTCATCATGTAGTATCTATCACTAAGTTTTCACCTTCCTCTACACCTCCATCCACTCACTAAGTAGCACCCTCATATTTTCAGATGAAGAGATTGCTCCCTTCCAGTATGATGACCCCAATCCCACTCTTTTCATCTCTATCCATATCAATAATATACGCATACAATGTGTTACGATTGATGGTGGTGCTACTATTAACATCATCTCCTCCTATGCGTATAACCAAAAGTGCATACCTACCAATTGCATGTATGGTAATCTAGTTATGCTATGCTCCTTCAATGATGGCATGACCTCTACCTTGGGTACTGTCATTCTCCATGTCCTTGTAGGTCCCCGCACTGTCCTAGAACTATTCTATTTCCTCGAAGGGGAGTTCCAGTATAATCTATTTCTTGGCCAACCTTGGATCCACGCCATGGGTTTTGTCCCTTCAACTTTACATCGCTAACTCAAATCTAAACCCGAAGGACATAAATACACCATCCCGGTTGACCCATCTCCTTTCAAGGCCTGTAACATGCTATACCAACCCAATGATGTGCTTGTATCAGTCAAGGCATCTACCACTATTCCCACTCCATCTTCACCCATAATCCTATCCACAAAGGCTGCCACAACCCCTCCCACATCTAACCCTGCTATTCCTACTACTGTCACAACCTCTATAGCTGACTCACCTACTTCCCAATTATCTCGCAAGTTGTCTATCCCTACTTCCCACATATCAACTACTGATCCCTTAGAAGGTATCTTTCAATGCCTCACTATAGGGGATTACTGCCTATACAATATCAACACGTTCCTCACTCCTCAAGACTATGGAAACCTATGTCAGCATCCTTGTTATGACTACCGTGTAGGTGAGGTTTTTCCTTATGGTCCTCCCCACCTTTGCACTAATATAATGTATAGGAGACATGATATCACCACTTATTCACTTGAACCTTCATCCCAAATATAAGTATTTTTATCTGACTTACACTCCCTTACTAACCGCCTCTTTGCTCACAATTTCATTCACTGTTTCACATGGAAATGATTTGGATTCTTTTTTTATGCACATGTCCACCACACTGTTATCTCCTATATCACTCATAAACACAATGATCATAGTGGAATTGACTTTGACGCACCATCCCAAGAAGGATCGTGTCAACGTCATTAAGGAAGATAAACATTCTCCACCTCATTCACCCACGGAGTCCATAGATCCCAAATCTATTCCTCATAACTTTTTTTTTCATAAAAACAATTTCTCTAGGACCTTTGACCTATCAATGAGATGACGAGGCTCCCTCTTCTCTCCCATACCTGTATCCTGACATGATATATGATGATACACCTTCTATTAATATCATTCAATGTCAAGATGATGAGTCCATCCTCACCTACCTGGGTGTGTAAGATTCTTATATTCACCAGTTGTTAGCATCCAAGATGAAAACAATGTTGAATGAATCAACCATTGAAATCAAAATTAACACTCAAGACGACCCACACATTCTAAATATAGGACAATCTTTATATGCTATTAAATAGGAAGCTTTTACCTCTTTCCTTTAGGACCATAGAAACACTTTTTCCTGGTCTTATGCCGGTATGCCCAGTATTGACCCAACAATCGTGGTCCACAATATTATCACCATTTCTAATGCCAAACCCATCAAACAAAAGCTGTGAAAAATTCATCCTCACATTACTCTTCTGGTAAAATAAGAGATTTAATGCCTTCTCTCAGTTTTCTTCATCCTACCCATTGACTATCCCCAATGGATTTATAACATCATTCCTGTCACAAAGGAAATAGGGGGACTCCACATTTGCATGGACTTCCATGACCTCAACCTAGCTTGTCCCAAAGACAACTTTCCCATAGTGGGCATTGACCGACTAGTTGATCTCACCATCGGCCATGAAATGTTATCACTCATAGACAATTTCTTGGGTTACAATCAAATATTATTAACTCTAGAAGATCAACAAAATATTTCCTTCATCACCCCTTTGGGGACTTTCTGCTATCGAGTCATGCCTTTTGGCATTAAAAATGTTAGGGCTACATATCAACAAGCCATGGCTTACATCTTCCATGATATCACACATCACATATTGGAAGATTACATAAATGATCTTATTTGCAAATCCAAACATCAAGCTGAACACCTGACCATTCTTAAGGTCATCTTCGACTTCCTCATCAAGTATTGTGTTCATATTCAACCAAATAAGTGTGTATTTGAAGTAATTTCAAGAAAAATCCTTGGTTTCATCATTTCTTTGCATGGCATAGAAGTCAATCTTGCTAAAGTAAAAGCTATTCTAGAGATGCCTCCACCTACAAATCTCCATCAACTTCTAATCCAACAAGGTAAGTTGTAATCCATTCATCCTTTTATCTCACATATTTTTGAATGCTATCACCCATTTCACCATCTTCTCACAAAATATGTTTCATTCAAGTGGGATGATGAATTCCATAAAGCCTTCGAAGCCTTAAAAAACACCTTCTTCAACCACCAGTGCTCATTCCTCCTAAATATGACCAGCCCTTTTAACTATATATTTCTACCACTGACCATTCTTTAGGTGTCATGCTCGCTCATCGTGATGAGAAACACTAACAGAAAGTAGTTTATTACATAAGTCATACCCTTCTAGACTACGAAACTAGATATACCCATGCCGAAAAACTACGTTTAGCCTTAGTTTTCATTGCCACCAAACTCCACCATTACCTATGTTGGTACCCAAATTTGTTCTCCTTTTCATTCTGAGCAGCATCAAAGATATGGCATGACACTTGAAGATAGATGGATCATGGTGTGTGTTATTTTGTAGCCGGGGATATGATCTAATTGGCACTCATATTTGTGGAGAGATGGATAACACTTAAATAGGAATTGACATTGTCCTAACTATTTTAGGTTTTGCCTTTCAACCAAGGTAAGAGAACCTATTTTGTAACCCTAAAATGGTGAAGGAGATGAAGATATCCCTCAATTTGTGTAAATAATATGAAAAGGGCCTTGGGAAAATATGATCAACACTCCAAATCTTACTTTCACAAGTTGTCACTTCCAGATTATGGAGATACTTTCAATGCAAGGCCAAGGGTTATTGAAGACATTTTGAAATCTTGATGTGTTCTGCATACTTTAGCAAATGGATTTTGATCTTCTGTGGGTATACAGGTCAAAACATGGGTAAAATAGGGTAGGATTAGCTGTTTTGAATGATTTTTTGGGTGGGAGTTTAGATAAGACAAACCAAGGTCTGCCAGACTCTTTGAAGATTTCAGCAAAATATTGAGAAACTTAATAGTAGAAAGTATCAAAATGGTTAATCATTCCTTCAACCAGGATATGTGCATCAAATGGAGGCCCATATCTGCACTTTTCCACACAATATTTGATCATCTATCACAAAATATTAAGTTAGAATGAACCAATGAAGCATTTAGCAATCATTATTTAATCATGAACTAAGGTGCACCCAAAGGTTTACAAATAATCTTTGAAGTCAAGGAAGGTAAAGTGATTTTAAATTTGTTTATTTCTTTATCAGATGAAATCTCTTCTAAATGTGAGATTGCAAATGCCACTAAACTATCACAAGAAATGAGACCATGTATGATCAAGAGAGATTTTAAACACAATCCTGAAATAGGAAACAAGAAACACAAATTTGAAATGAATTCTGAAATGTAAGAATTCATAGATTTTTCCCAAAGACAACAAAGGATAACTCAAAAATGATCATATTTATCAGCAAGGGAATGTTTTGAAAAAAAATATCAGATCTTGTTAATGGCTATATATGTGCAACCAACTTAACATGATTTGAAATCTGATACAGAGAGAGTTACATGAGTTTCTCAAGTGGTCACTCAGAGAATGGGCTTCTTCCTAGATTTTCCCATGAAATTTTTAGTTTTCTAGGATTTTTTAAACTCTTCCACCCCTAGGTATGAAAAATTCATGTAATATATATCTTTCAATATCCTTCGAGCCTTCTATCCTAAGAAAATAATATGCCAAAGGATCAAATTTGTTACAAAAATTTCTCATGATTCGCAGACAGGGACGTTTAACATAACACATCCAAAAATTTGCTAGTTGTCTGAAAAAGAGAAGAATCATTACAAAATTTGCATTATTATCCATTGTGGAGGCACATTTTTAATCTTCAAAGCATGCAGACCCCCTTCCTTTCATTATTTCATCCTTATCCCTCCAAAATTTTACTCTGCGACTTTTGGATTTGATATTTCACATTTTTGGATGGGTTAGGGAAAAAATTCATTTCAAAAACATCTTTGATCTTCAAATTGATCCTCAAAACCGATTGCATTGGTCCTTGCAGGCACAAACAACATAAATTTGTAAAAAATTAGATGAAAATTGATGCAAAAAACACATCTCCAAAATTCCTAGAGCGTAAATGGCGGCCAAACTGGTGAAATGCATAGCTACCATCGATCTGTTCTTATCTTTAAAATTTGAGCCCTCCATGTGGTAGATCTGGGAAATACAGGCCTCGGGGACACTTTTGACCGTTTTACAACTTTTTTGAAAATTTGTAAAATTTATTGATTTCCTCCACCACTCCGCCTTTGTAATTTTGGCCTAACACATGGCGCAATATGATTGGACACGGAGTCACAGCTCAATTTTACAGATTTTACATCTTTTTAGACAAAGGAAAAATTTTCAATTTTCCTCCGTGGCTCCGCCCTCCTGCAAGACATTTGTCCTCGTATTATTGGATGAGGGGAAATAATTCTCATTTCATAGTTTAATCATATTCGATGAGGTAAAAATTTTAACATTTCCTCTGCCATCCCGCACCTCTGCTATTGACTCCTAAGATGAATCTTGACTTTTTACCTTCAGGATCGCGGGTCCATTCAATGATTTTACCCTTTTGATAACTAGAGGATAAAAATACAACTTGCCTCCAAAGGCCCACCTCCCCACCCTATACTCTGATGCTAACACATGTCTTCATCCCATTAGCTACGAGTTTGTGGTCCAATTTTATACTTCAACTCTTTTTCACCAAATTCCAAAAAGTATCAAACTCCTCCACCTTTCCATCTCCCCGCCCACCACATGTCCTCCTCTAATTAGATGAAGGCCTTAGGGGATTTTATTAATTTCCATGCATTTTCCAAAGTTCCCTAAGGAAAAAAATGACCTGCCCATCCGCCTTCACTCTTCCTGTGACATGTATACCTCCTTTGGAGCCTGTGGAGCTGCGGGGACAACTTGCACAATTTTCCAAAAACACAAAAATGTTAAGTTTTTAGAAATGACCCATCAATCGTTGTCTAATTAGAAAAAGCCACATTGCTGATGAATGATGAAGAATAAATTGATGGGAAAATGACGCCCGTCTAACTATCAAAATATAGAAAATGCTAGGGATGCCTTATAATTCAATTTTTTCGCGAAGGATGAAAAATTTCTCAAAATTGAACCAACGAAAACATGTTTTCAAAGCATTTTTTATCATGGAACTGGATTTTTAATGGCATACAAGTGCAAATCAATCAATTTTACACTTCCACAATCAGGAAAAAAGGAAAAATGGCAGAGCTCACAGATTTTGGAAAATTAGGGCACTAAAAAGGGCACACATGCAGATTTCTTTCAAATTGGGGAAAAACAACAAGTTTGTGAGCATTTCAAGGAATTCAACTAGAGGGAAAATTTGCAGACCACCAATTTGAGAGAAAAATGTTTCAGAGCACGCAGAATGAAGGAAAAATTTAGGGCAAAATGGTGCAAGCTCAAAAATGGCACCAACATCGGCTCCTGCTCAGGGATGGGTACTCCCAGCAAGTGCCACAAGAACAAAAAAAGTAGACCAAGTGCTAAAAAAATTGGGAAAATGGATTCATGAGACAAATCCACCAAAAAAACATCTGAGAAACTGACAAAAATGGCTACCACACACCAAGGCAAACCATGAACTGACAAAACACAAAAAAAAAAGCAAAATCCAAACACTATACACTGTACAAGTTGGTAAGCAAACCTTGATTCAAAGAAATAAAATCAAGGTGAAACCCAAAATGTCCTCTATGTTGGCTATGACCATTCCAAGAGGTTCTGATATGTTTTTAGCAACTGGAAATATACCTCTTTTTCTTCTTTGTTTAATTTGTAAACCATCCAGTTTCTTAGAAGCTCCTCAATTATGTTCAAGTCAAACCTTTTAACATTTTTCAAGGCTAAATCAAAGACCAAATTTCCAGAAAAAATAACATACTTAGGAGATATGTTTTCAACAACTTCATACTCCCTGAAATCCAAAAAACTCACAAAGTGATTAGTACTAGCATCTTCTTGCAAAAATTCATAAGATGCATTTTTTGGGTTTTCAATAAGGTACAACATCTCTTTCTCTCCATATAAATTTACTAAGTTTCCTTCAATGGGGATAGTGGCATAAGACATGTCCATTTGGACACTCCCACCAACACTTGCAGCCCATTTCCTTGATAATAACATACCCCATTTAGCAAGGAAATCAAAAATCACAACATCCAATTTTAAATTCCTCCCAAGATAAGATGCAAGTTACACCACCAGATCTTTGACACACCCAACAACTAGCACTTCCCTAGAATCCATAGTAGTACACTTGCCATATGTTTTTTTCACTTTGATTCCCAATTCATTCATGACCTCCAAAGGCATGACATTACATGATTCCCTGGAGTTAAACATACAGTTATGTAACAACTTGTCTTTGATAACTAAGGTAGTGAAAAATGGATCCACATTCAGCTGAGATTTAAGCAAAGAAGTTCCTAAGTAAACCTCAGGTGGTTCCCAAAACTCTTCCAAAACTTGTGGCTGTTCCAATTCTATAATGGAAATATGAATCCCAACCTTGTTTCCAACTCTTCCTTGGGTATTCTCTTCCTCTCTGAATCCTAAATATTCAAAATACCTCTTCTTGTGCTCAGGAATCCTAAGCAACTCAGCAATTGGGACATGAATCTTGATCTGACTCAAGACTTGGGAAATATCATATGGAGAATTCTTGGGTAAAGTAACACTAAGGGAAATATTGGAAAATTCATCAAATGGTATGGAAGTATTTTTAGTTTAGGCATGGGGAGGATCACAAGTTTTTCTTGGGGGAATAGGTCCTTTACCAGATGTATTTTTCTTTGGAGTTTATTTAGCAAGCAATGGAAATTTTTTCTTTTCTTGTTGCCCCTTGGCATCTTTACTTCTGGTATTGTGCTCCTTATCTTAGGCAACTAAAAAATTCATAAGAAGCTACCTATCCTCCTCTGAAGGAAATCATCCATCATACTTATCAATCATCAACACCATAAAGTATTCAAAATCATTATTGGGAAGCTCAAAGGATTGTACATTATCAATTTCTAAAACATGAGAAGGAGGAAGAAGATGTACCCATTGGATATAATCCCAAAATATAGCAGTAGTCCTAGCACTTATGACATCTGTTGAAGTTGTTCCCCTTGGTGAAATTGTAGGGATATCCATCATGTAGGAATCATCATCAATTTCATCATCAACTTCCTCTTCAATTTACTGATCTGTTGCACAAGGAGGATGGGGTAAAAAACATCTGTCACACAAGTCAATATCAACAACCTCCTCAACAACAATAACCCTAGCAATTAGGGGATCAGGTAATATTCTTCCTTCGCGTGCTTTAGGATTTCTATTTTTATGCCCCATGGGTCCCTTCCCTTTGTCATTAGATCTTTGATCACCTCTAGGATGATTAGAAAATTTGTCATGGTTTTTTGCTTTTTGTTGACCTTGTGAAGTATGCCCAATTCCCTTCTCTGCCCGGGCTAACTTGTATGATATTTCTTTGACCGCCCTTGCCAAAGTTTTCACAACCTCCTCCAAATCAGCACCTTTGCTAGCTTAAGGTTTTTTAGGGTTTATAAACTTTACACCATCTCTCTTGAGAGGTTTCCCAATGGTCTTAATGTTATTTTCAATCTGCAATGCCATGGTAAAGGCCTTCCTTAAATTGGTAGGGTTCTTATCTCTCAAGTAGTAGGCTACTTTCTTATCAAATGCATCTACATATTTGATTAAACAAGACTCATCATAGGGCCTCAAATTAATAGGAATAATCCTCAATGTCTTGTTAAATCTTGTATTAAAGTGATGCACTAATTCATTGGGGTTCTTCTTGATATTTTCAAATTCAGACAATAGAAACCTAGGATCAATTTTGTAACTATATTGCAACCTAAATACATTATTCATATCAATCCAAGAATCAATATAATTATCAGGCAGATCCTTGTACCAATCCCTTGCATCCTTTTTTAGTGTATGAATGAAAAATTTGACATACATATTTTCAAACTCTATTTCAAAATCCTCCATCAAGTTAACAAAAAGTTTGAGATGTTGATCACTAGTTATTGCATTGTTACCTTGGAATTTTGGCAATCTATTTCTGACATCTTGTGGGACAGCATTTGGGTAACCATCCATTCCTCTAAAGTTTATAGGACCAAAGGTGTTAACAATAAATGGAGGTCTAGGCTGAGCCATATTGTTTCGAGGTGGTGATCTTAGAGGAGAAAAAAATTATGAGGAGTGAGAGGTCTCTGAGGAATAGAAATGTAATCTTCAATATGGATATCTCCTATAGGATCAGCTTCTTAATAAACTCTAGAAGATTTGGAAAAAATAGGGGCATAATGAAGAGAAATATTTTCAAAGAAAAATGAAGGTCCCTCTCCAAATGGAGAATGCAAATTTTCAAGAGGACTATTTGATTCAGATTTACTTGAAGAAGAACTGCAGTCCTCAATGACAGGCTGATCAATCTCAAGTTCAATGAAGGGAACTTCCTTCCTTGAGCTCTACTCTCCAACCACCTTCCAAACTCTTCTCCCTTCTAACTCTGAGTTCCTTGAATCTGAAAACAACTTCTTAGCAGAGTCTCTAATGAAGAGAGATCTTCTTCTTTCAATTTTTACAGAGATTAGCAACACCCAAAAAAAATGACAAAAAGCTAAGACACTGGTATTTATCAAGATCAAAACAACATGGAGTCACCACTAAGGAATTTCACCCTAGTTGTGCAAATGAACTAAAATACTCTGTCAAATACCTATCAGCACTAAAAATCTTGCCAAGTTTTATAGATCAGATCTTCCTTTTCTTGAATCTATCAACCACAAATGCAAATCAAGGGAAACTACTGCTAGAAACTGATAGAATTATAGACATAGTTTAAAAACTTTGCATAAACATTACGAATCTAAGTATATAATGATGCTTTACCAATATATTTGAAGATGGAACTTGTAAGAGACATTACCAGGGTTTGTTATGCATTCAAATATTTCAAATATGTATGCACATGGATCAAATTGAACTAAGTATGTCCCCGATAGTGGTGCCACTGGTGTTGACATGATTAAAATAATATGAACTGGAAGAAGATTAACAAATTAGTCTGGATATTGCATTCTTCATCCCCAGTAGTGACGCCACAGGTGTTGGTACCCAAATTTGTTCTCCTTTTCAGTCTCAGTAGCATCAAAGATATGGCATAAAGCTTGTGGAGAGATGGATAACACTCAAATAGGAATTGATCTTGTCCTAACTATTTTAGGTTGTGCCTTTTAACCAAGGTAAGAAAACCTAATTTTTAACCCTCAAATGGTGAAGGAGATGAAGATATCCCTCAATTTGTGTAAACTATATGAAAAGGGCCTTGGGAAAATATGGTCAACACTCCAAATCTGACTTTCACAAGTTGTCACTTCTAGATTATGGAGATACTTTCAATGCAAGGCAAGGGTTAATGAAGACATTTTGAAATCTTGATGTGTTCTACATACTTTAGCAAATGGATTTTGATCTTCTGTGGGTATACAGGTCAAAACAAGGGTAAAACAGGGTATGATTAGTTGTTTTGAATGTTTTCTTGGGTGGGAGTTTAGATAAGACAAACCAAGGTCCACCAGAATCTTTGAGGATTTTGGAAAAATATGGAGAAACTTAACATCAGAAAGTATCAAAATGGTTAATCATTCCTTCAACCAGGATATATGCATCAAATGGAGGCCCAGATCTCCACTTTTCCACACAATATTTGATCATCTATCACAAAATCTTGAGTTAGACTGAACCAATGAAGCATTTAGTAATCACTATTTAATCATGACATAAGGTGCATCCAAAGGTTTACAAACAATCTCTGAAGTCAAGGAAGGTAAAGTGATTTTAAATTTGTTTATCTCTTTATCAAATGAAATCTCTTTTGAATGTAAGATTGCAAATGCCAATAAACTATCACAAGAAATGAGACCATGTATGATAAAGAGATATTTTAAACACAAGACTGCAATAGGAAAATAGAAACACAAATTTGAAATGAATTCTAAAATGTAAGAATTCATAGATTTTTCCCAAAGACAACACATAATAACTCAAAAATGACCAGATTTATAAGCAGGGGAATGTTTTGAAAAAAAATCTCAGAGCTTGTTAATGGCTATACATGTGCAACCAACTTAACATGATTTGAAATCTGATACAGAGAGAGTTACATGAGTTTCTCAAGTGGTCACTCAGAGAATGGGCTTCTTCCTAGATTTTCCCATGAAATTTTTAGTTTTCCAAGGTTTTTAAAACTCTTCAAACCATTTGCATGACAAATTCATGCAATATATATCTTTCAATCTCCTTTGATCCTTATTTTTTAAGAAAAGAAAATTCCAAAGGATAAAATTTGTTACAAAAATTTCTCATGATTCACAGACAGGGAAGTTTAATAAAACATGTCCAAAAAGTTTCTAGTTGTCTGAAAAATAGATGAATCATTGCAAAATTCCCATCATTATCCATTGTGGAGGCACATTTTTAATCTTCAAAGCATGTAGACCCCCTTCCTTTCATTATTTCATTCTTATCCCTCTAAAAATTGACTCTGTAACTTTTAGATTTGCTATTTCACGTTTTTGGATGGGTTAGGGAAAAAATTCATTTCAAAAACATCTCTGATATTCAAATTGATCCTCAAAACTTATTGCATTGGTCCTTGCAGGCACAAACAACACGAATTTGTCAAAAATTCGATGAAAATTGATGCAAAAAATACATCTCCAAACTTCCTAGAGTGTAAATGGTAGCCAAATTGGTGAAATGCATAGCTACCGTTGATCTGTTCTTATCTTTAAAATTTGAGCCCTCCACATGGAAGATCTGGGAAAATGGGCCTCGGGGACACTTTTGACCTTTTTACAACTTTTTTAAAAATTTGCAAATTTTCTTGATTTCCTCCATCACTTTGTCTTTGCAATTTGGGCCCAACACATGGTCCAATATGACTAGATATGGACTCACGACTCAATTTTACACATTTTGCATCTTTTTAGATAATGATTTTTTTTTTCAATTTTCCTCTGTGGTTCCACCCTCCTGCAAGACACGTGTCCTCATATAATTGGCTGAGGGGCAATGCTTCTCATTTCATATTTTAATCATATTCTGTAAATGAAAATTTTAACATTTCCTCCACCATCCCGCACCTCTGCCATTGACTGCTAAGATGAATCTTGACTGTAGATCAAGATTTTCCATGCTTGTTACCTATCCAAGTTAATGCACCAAACTAAACACAAAACCCCTGAAAAAATAAAATGAAATTGATACCTGATAGATTAGATAAGATTTGAAGACGTAAATGGAAATAATGCCGATGGAGACAAGATGAGCGCACACGAAAAATCCCACAAAGTAGATCCAAGAAACCTGTGATGCACAAATCCTTGGCAGAAAAAGATGACGTTAGATGATATATGGGTGAACTACCTGGAAAGTGGGTCCAGGGAGTAATGAGCTTCCTCAATGGATGTTAGTTCACATTTTCAATCAAAAATAAAGACATACATGATAAGAGATGTAAGAAAATATTTAGGTTTTCTGATTAAAAATAGCAAAAAAATGTAAAAACTATAGCAGAAACTGAAAGAAAGTAGGAAACTGTAAAAAACAAAAATGTAATTGTGTTACCTGAATTCTGTATCTTTTTGTAGACTAGTCGACATCGATCAGATAGTGATTAGTGTCGATTTTTTGGGTCGACATCAATCAAACAGTGATCGGTGTTGATTGTTTGGGTCGGCATTGATCAGATAGTGATTGGTGTCGATTGGACACACAGGTAGACAGAAGTCCAGAGAGTAAAAGAAGAACACAAATTAAGCTAAAATGGATTAAACATAAGACCATATTACTGAAGATTGATCAGAAAGAAGAGATTGAAGATAGAAAAAGGGGATCCGATGTAGAAATTAATGGATTCTAACCCAGAAACTAAAGAAAGGCCTAATTCATGTCGATTTGGATAAACCGACGTCGATAGAAGACTAATTGGATTCGACGAGACTGGGTCAATGTTGACTGAAAGGAAATTACAGAAGCTAACAAAGAGGAATACCTAAAAAATGCTTTATTGATGATTGATGATGACCAAGGGAGATGTGGAGACCCACAAGAGCTATAGACACATGGACAGAGTAACAGTACACCTCTCAGGGATTAAACTACACAAAACTCACTCTCTTTCTCTGATAATCTCTGTAATCACTCAGACAAAAGTAATCTCTAGGCAACCAGATCTTCTGAATCTAACCAGAGAGGATCTCAGGTTGTAAATTTATAATCAACGCTGACCAAGATAAAATCGATGCCCCTAAAGAAAATCAATGTTGATTGAGAAACGGTTGGCGCCGATCAGGGAATAGACTCCAAAAGTGGTGAAAAGGAATGACTTGGAAGGATGAGAATATTATCCCTCTTACTCAAATATAGGAAAAATCCCACTACACAGTTTTAGGAGAGGAGAAACAGGTGGGATGGATGGATAAAAATGATACGGGAGGTTGGAAATTGATATGGGGTAGATAAGTAGTTGAAATAAATGTAAAAAGTATAATTAAATAGTTAATATTTAATTATCCGTGAGTGAAATATAATGGAGTGAAGTAAACTTAGGATAGGTGTTTTAATTAGATAATTAATTAATACCCTAAGGGATTAGTGGTGATATAAAGGTGCCCCAGGTTACCCAAGAAGGTAAGTAAACACAGGGGACACTAAATTGGGTAACCAATTTTAAGAGTCTACATTTGCCCCTTTTTGTCAAGTAACTTGTGATAAGCAATGCCACGAGACAAAAACAAGGAGTTGGAAGAAATGAAGAAAAATGATGATGTGATCCCCCTCAAACTAGGGATGGGGTGGCCCCAAAAAGGCCAACTGATCCCGAGTTTGAAAAAGGTAGATAAGAAATAAGGATGACACACGTAAAAAACAAATAAAAGGTAACAACCTAAGGAACTCACATTGGTAGGGTAGACTAGATGGTCTTCATATGAGACAACGTAAGTGGCTATAGACTGGTGAGTTAAATATGATTACAACATAGCAAAAACTAAAGAGTGACACATTGGTAGGGAAAACTAAATGGCCTTTTGAATGAGACGATGTTAGTGCCTACAGACCCACTATCTTTAGGTTGCAAAAAATGCAAGTTACCCATGTACAGGGAAGAACTCGGAATGGGTGAAACACCAAAAATATGTGTTGAAAGTTGAAAATAAGGTCATAAAAAAAATCAAATAAAGAAGCCAAGCATCAATGCTAAGACGGATGAAGTGACGGCCTTGAGAGGAGAGCCACTGCTATAATCGACATATGGCCACTATAGTAGACTTTGTAATAGAACTATTGTCAGATTCCCTTAATGGGTGGCACATGCAAAATATATAATGATGAGATTCCCTAGGTGGAGAATGATAACCAAAGTTGAGCCACGAGTGAGATGCACGTGAGGGTTAATTATGAAAGGTAGATAAAGAGTACAACCTATCAAATATAAAGGCTTAATGATGACAGCAATGTGTTACAAGGGACCTAACATGCACTTACTACTATCACTCATAGATGAGGACGTAGCACCTATTAATGGGACCATTGGATGATCACTTACATCCACATATACTCCATCATCAAGGCATCAATGGATAGTACATATCGACATCGACTACTTCATAGGGGAAGTCGATTCATATTCTATTCCATGCCAACCACATTCTATCGGCATCGATTTTCTACGACATAGTTATAAGCTTGATACTTCACAAAGTGTGAACTAGCACAAGATTCATTTTTCACTAGCGATGCATTGCTTTACACACACTTGCACATAATGAACTTGAGCATCATGGAAGCTTCTGGAAGATGTCAATGCAATGATCAGTTAGTAAGTCCACCATTATGGTAGCTAAGGTCAGTCTGACCCCTTCATATGAATTTTTTTTTAGGGTTTGATGCTTGTTTTTGGGTCTTGCAGGTATTTATTTAATCTTGGATTATTGGCAACATATACAGGAACATAGTGAATCTGATACAAAACACAACAAGGGTTCCAGATCACCTCCTAACCTTGTAGATATAATTTTCAGAGCTTTTTCATAGACCATGGTGCCCTGATTGTAGATCATAGCTCCTACATGTGATCTAGTCCCTCTCCAGGAGAAACATTTTGATGAAAGTTTAATGATGTTGATTTTGATAAATATGAAACTAATGATGATGTTTGATATGATGTAGGTACAAGAGGTCCTACACATGCGGGGTGTTATTCCTAAGCTACTGGAGACCATACGACCAGATGTGGAGTGGCGCCATCTAGAGTTAGCTGGACTAGTGGGTTTCTACTATTATAGGAGGGTACCCCGAGATGTGGAGCTCATGTGAGCATTAGTGTAGCGGTGGGATAGCCAGACCTGCACATTTTGGTTTCGGATGGGTGAGATGACCATGACCCATGAGGGCAGATGATGTAGAGATAGTGTCTGGGGCTATGAGGATAGCCTCACATTACCAGTAGGATGACCCCATGAGTAGATTGATAGCCCTGATCCAGATAGCTATCTCATACTACACATTACTAGATTCTGGAGGTGGATGGTTCCCACTACTCCTGCTTGACTGTGTTTGCAATATCCTATAGTTCATGGAGGTGTTTGCATTTGCTGATGCATTACTAGCACAAATATATTATGAGCTGTGGATGTATACCACAGGCAGGTGGACTGGGATAGATGTCAGTTTTGTGGTCCAGTGCTGGGGATATGAGCATATATCATTGATCAGGCCATCTGGGCTTCCATGGATGTCAGGAGCAGGGGGATCCCTTGAGTATGGATTTCAATGATGGAGGGAAAACATGGTCCTAGGAGATACAGGGAGATCCTCAGAGTGGTATTCAGAGAGATTTAGGACTCTAACACTAGCATAGGTGATATGGAGACCATACAGAGTCTATCTGATATGGGACAGATAGGATGTCCATCTGGTGGAGATGAGATGCAACAAGGTGGTCAGGGGCTATAGGGTAGAGCTCTTAGAGTGAGTCTTGTTTATATGGATGATGAGGTAGTTTGGTTTTATTCAGATCATCCCGACTATATATACGCCATATAGACGGTATAACAGGGAGATAGACCTACCTATACTGATCCCAGTAGATCCACTCAAGGAGGCCCCACCTCCCACAAGTGATGCTGATGACCTTGATAAAATAGAGAGACACTGCTCATTATGAGCAGGATACATCAATCTAGTAGAGAGATCGATATCACAGGCACAGGGAGGCCCTCAAGGCCAAATATGGTGATACATGCACCACCTCAGAGTCAGGGGCACATGGTGCGGTAGCAGGAGGACCACCACCAGTAGAAGCACCATTGCAAGCACCTGGTATGGTGAGTCTGAGTACCTATCAGGATCTCCTTGCCAAGGTGAGGTATTATGAGGATGCCTTGACATAGCATGCCCCAGATGTGCCTCAGGTATGGAGCGAGGAGGAGGATAGTGACAACTACTATCGGTGGTGCTTTAGAAGGTGCGAGCACTAGGGGAAATTGAGGAGGTGGTAGGGCCATGGCAGCGGGCATCTCCAGCTCTATAGGAGATGGTCAGGAGAGACAGCCCAGACCAATGGAGGGAGGAGGATATAGTGTTTTCCACTTATCTGATTTTACTATATAGATGTGATACTTTGTAGAGATATAATGATGTAGAGATATGATTTGTAGATATATGATGATGTAGCCTCGATTTGAAGGAATTTTTTGGATACGATGTATATGACTTGATTAGAATCCATACCTTCTTTTGTATAGATAGATATAGGTATTATCAGAATACAGGTATATATATTTATCATTTTGGTGTCATGTGATTGTACTCATGCATTTAATTTTGATAGATAGGGATGGATGTTATGGATAGATGTTATGTAATTTTGATGGATATAAATGTGATTTGATATGAATGTTATAGATGATAGATGAATAGATGTGATGTGATTGATTTGTCATGGATAAATGGTTGATTAAATAAACATGTTTAAGATGTTAATTCAATTAAATGATATAGATAGATGGATTTATATGTTTTTATTTTTTACATGCTTTGATGTTGTTTAGATGAAGTAGATAAGATGAGCATAGATAGATGATAGATTTGATTGAGTAAATTAACATGTTGAATGTCAATTTAACTAGATGAACAAAAAAAAACATGGGAAATGGATTTTTGAAAGAAAGTGATGTAATGATATTATCCCTTTAGAAATAAAAAGCACTACACCTAGATAGGAAAAAGAATGATAAGTTAGGCCCCTAACCGACCAAAATAGAGACCTTGATGGTAAATCAAAAGACGATGCACACAAGGAAATAGACGTGGATAAAATAAACCTGACACTAGTTATTCGCAAACCAGATCTAGGAGGTAGATAAGGACGAAAAATAAGTATACATTTCTTCAAAACACATGAAGGATTAAATACGTTCCCATATGGGGAAAAAAAGATCTCCATATGATCGAAAAGGTCTCATATCACAACTTCATGATTTTTTTCTTTTGATAGAAAATCAAACTGATCAATGTGGGAAGTTTGCTAGATATAGAAAGACTGATCGATACGGGAAGTCTTTCAGAGATGCTAAAAAGTGAACAAATTGGCCAATAGAGGAAGTTTTTTACTGCAAAGGCTGAAAATGCCATAAAACAAACAATCGTCCTTTAAGGGAGCGGTCTGTATTTTTATTTTGATGATAGCCATCCTTCAAGGAATGGTCTATAATTTTTATTTTATTGGATAAGGCTTGGATAGCTGTCCTTCGAGGGATCAGTCTATCTTTTGGGACTAGGATATCATCTCTTTTTTCTTGATCTTTGGAAGAAGATGAGTTTAGACCAGATAGATCAGATAGAGGGGAAGAAAACTTATATAAGCACGTACTCATGCCCCCAAGTAGATTTGATCAAGATGAATACTTAGGGTAGATGAAATAGTGATTAATGTATTCCTACTATGAGAAGGAAAAAATCCATAAGGAAAATGCCCCGAGTAGAGCTGCGGTACTCATATTTAAGGTATAAAAGAAATAACATGGAGAACCACATAATTCCAAATCACTATGAAATGCACGACTGCTTGCAGATGGATGAAAGATTTGTTTTGTGACTAAGATCATGTAAGATAAATTTTAACAGTAGAAGGGCCTTAGATGAAAAGCATTAAGAGGCTCCATTTCAGGTATACGATCCATGGAAGACATGAGATAAGCCTCGGACCCATACTTATGAGTGATGACGTACAGTCCCATCCAGTTAGGAGCAAACTTACCACGTTGACTCCGTTCTAGAGTAGTGACATTTTGGTTTTCTTTAAGAACAAGATCACTGACTTGGAATTCACGCTGCTTCAAATGCTTGTTATAAGCACGCTTGACACACTCAAGATACACTTGATGATGTTCAAGAGCAATGAGACAACATTCATCTAACAACTCAAACTGTGCTAGATGGTATTGATAATAGTCCTCGTCAGAGACAAAATCTCTGAGAGAGACGTGAAAAGAGGGAATTTGTACTTCCAAAGGAAGGACAACCTCAGACCCATAGACGAGAGAGAACGGTGTAGCACCAATAGGGGTATGAATGCTAGTCTGATAAGCCCAGAGAGAAAAAGGGATGTGTAAGTGCTAATCCCTATCAGCTCGACTAGTTACTTTTGCGAGGATATTACGTAAAGTTTTATTAGAAGCCTTAGCTTAGCCGTTAGATTATGGATAGTATGGAGAAGAAAAGCTAAGTTTAATATTGAAAGTGTCACAAAGTTTCTATAAATATTTGTTTTTGAAGGACTGCCATTGTCTGTAACAAGTTTGTGAGGAACACCAAAGCGAAAAATGATGTGTTGATAGACAAAATCAATAATAGGTTTAGCTTTGGTCGATGAAAGAGGAATAGCCTCCACCCATTTAGTGAAGTATTCTTTCATAGTAATGATAGAGTGATGTCTCTACGAAGAGTGTGGATTGATGAGTCCAATGAGATCAAGACCACATTGTGTAAAAGGCCACAAATTCGTTGCGGATTGTAAGGCCTAACTAGGGATATGTGTGAGATTAGTGTGTTGTTGACACTTGACACATTTCTTGACATAGTCACAACAGTCTTGATTAAGAGAAGTCCAGTAATAGCCTAAACGTAGGATGTGCTTAGCCACGAACAAACCACCAAAGTGTCCACCATAGATACCGTCGTGGACCTCCTAAATGGCTTTAGATGATTAAGGGGTTTTGAGGCACCAAAGAAAAATACCATCAAAGCCACATTTGTAAAGGATTCCACCTAGAATAGTATAGTGGTTTGCGCGTTGGATAAAATATCTTCTACCATTGGAAGTTAGATCTAGAGGAAGCATTGAACAGGATAGATAATCAAAAATGTGTTGATACCACTCATCTTGAGTGTCAGTTGTGACATCATTGATTGAATTCAACTGCCTGAGATGAGATGGTTGGTGTAAACACTGAACAACCACATAAAGTCGTGAGTCTTCAGTGAATGGAGGAATAAGCAAGGCTAAAGAATCCATCATATCTGCAAATTGGTTTGTAGTGTGAGGAATAGCCTAGATAGTAAATCTATCAAAATATTGAAGCTGAAAGAGAATGATATCGTGATATTTTTGAAGGATATCATTTTTACACTGATAGACACCAGTGACTTGATTAAAAATGAGTTCAGAGTCCCCAAAGATGTCGATATGGTGAGCACTGAGATTAATGGCATTTTGAAGACCTAAAATGAGGGCTTCATATTCTGCCATATTATTGGTACACTCAAAGTTAAGCTTATGTATGACAGGGATATGTGCACCCCAAGGAGGAATCATGATGAAACTTGTGCCTCCCCCTTGCAGACACTTAGACCCATCAAAGAAGAGTTTTACTATAAATGGAGACAGACCAAAATAAATTTTTTGGATGTACTCATCTGGGAATTGAGCAAGGGGGACTCTAGTTTCTCAAAGAAGAGTATCAGCTAATTGATTCGCAATGACCTAACCCTTGATAGATTTTTGTGAGATGAACTTGAGGTCAAAATATATCATGAGCATAAGACAACGAGTGATACGATCATTGTGATAAGGTTTCACATGCATCGTCTTGAGTGGATTGACACTTGTAACAATGTATGTTTTATGATTAAGGAGGTAATGACGAATTTTAGAAGTTGTGAAGAAGAGAGCACAACATAGTTTTTCAGCTTCGGAATAGCATGTCTCATACTCATGAAGAGTGTGACTGATATAATAGATGGCCTGTTCTTTACCATTAGCGTTTCGATGCAAGATCATGGCTCCCAGAGCATGGTTAGTCATAGAAATATAAAGATAGAATGGATCCCCCTTGTGTGGAGGTGTAAGCACGGGTGGAGAAAGAAGATAAGATTTGAGATCATCAAAGGATTTTTGACAGTGCTCATCCCATTCAAAATGAAAATTTTTATAGAGGAGATGATGAAAAGGTTGACAACGGTCCAAAAGCTACGAGATAAAATGATGCACTAATTGAAGGTGTCCTTAAAGACCATAGATTTTCTTTAAGTTAGAAGGGGGAGGAATCTCGAGGATAACCTTTATTTTTGCAGGATCGACTTGAATGCCCCTAATAGAAATGATAAAACCTAAGATTTTACCAGTGAGAATGCCAAACACACATTTAGATGGATTTAGGTGAAGACAAAAATGAATGAGTCTCTCAAAGAGAGGCGCAAGAAAGATAAGATGATCCTGATGGTGTTTGGAATTACCGAGGAGGTCATTGACGTAATCTTCTATAATTTTTTGTAATAGGTCATGGAAGATGTAGGTCATTTGACATTGATAAGTTGCTCCTGCATTCTTAAGACCAAAGGGCATGACACGATAACAAAAAGTCCCCATAGGGGTTATGAAGGAAGTCTTATGTTGGTCCTCTGGTGTGATGAGAATTTGATTATACCCAGAGAAACCATCCATCAGATAAAGCATCTCATGACCTGTAGTTAAATCCACAAGTTGGTCGATATTAGGTAGAGGGAAATCATCTTTCAGGAAAGCGAGATTATGATCCCGAAAGTTTGTGTAAATTCAAATTTTCCTATTAGCTTTAGTTACTGGTACTACATTTGAAACCCATTGTGGATATTCAATGGGTTGGATGAAGTTGGTGGAAAGCAAGCAACTCTTCTTTGACAAGTAGAGTTACACGAAGATGCATCTTGCACAGTTTTTATTTAACTGGTTTGATGTATGGAAGAGTAACGATATTATGGACCAAAATATTAGGATCGAGGCCTACTATATTTTCATATGACCAAGAAAATTCTTGGCAATGGTGGGAAAGAAAGGTGGTGAAGTCTCCTAACTCATGTGGGTTAAGAGATTGGCCAACCTTAATGATGTGAGGGTCTTCAGAAGTCCCTATATCAAGGTCAACAGTGGCTTTGTTGAGAAGCGTAGATGTGTCAGAAGGAATGGTTTTAGGAAGATAAGAATCCTCTACCCCTAGACAGGTAAGTACAGAATCATCATCCACACAGTGGATAGTATTGATAGTGGGAGAGTTGTCTCCAACTATTTCGGGGAAGACTAATGGTATGGAAGTGGATTTTCCATTAGTGTTATAGGTTAGTTAACCTAAAGAGATGGTATTGACTAAAAAAAAGTTAGGCGAGATGGAAATGCTGTTGTCCACATCAAGTGATGCTTCCGACCTGATGAGAGAAGATGGTTCCTCAATGGAAAGAGGCTCATCAAGAATGGTGATGGTGGCTTTTGAGAGAGGATTGAACCCTAAAACAAATTTTTGATGCGGTTTAAGAGTTGGAATAGATGCGAGGTCATGCACACCCTGTTCATACTTTCCTAGGCCAAATCCCTTCCACACGCATCGATATAGATAAAATTTTACAAACATGGGATTTTGTAGACAATCAAACCTTGCCCAATAAGGTTTGGCTCTAGGAGGAGAATCTGGATGATAGTGAGGGATATCAAGACCACCATAAATGAAGTTAGTATGTTGATTGGGCAGACCAATGGTGACAATGTGGCCAAGATCTAGTTGATATTTATGTTTTTAATCTGGCCTACCATACGCGTTAGGTTTGAGAAGGGCATCAAAAGAGAGAAGAGGAAGCTCTCCTAGTGAAAAAATCTGCAATGTTTCTTCTAGATTTTGTATATCTAGTAGTTTTGTTGCAGGTATGGAAGAGGATGAAACCTTTTCAGGAGAGTTACCATTCTCTTTTGGAGGGACAGACCCTGTGGTCATGTCACATTGTGTGGATGGAAAAGGGTCTCTTGGATGAGTATAGATTTTTCCCTCATATTGATATTTTATGCATCAATGGAGGGTTGATGGTACGCTGTGAATTATACGGATCCAAGAGCATCTGAGGATCATATTGTAGTGGAATTTTCCTTCAACAATGTAAAAAAGCTCATGAAGTAGTTTCTTGCCTACCCGAATGGGCAGGACCATAGTTCCTAAAGTAACCACCAACTGATCGTTAAATGATCGAAGGGGAAAAAGGCGGTGGTGACACTAAGTTCTTTGGTAACTTAAGTTTCTCAAATATGTGGGAGGAAATTATGTTGAGTGCAGCACCACTATCGATCATAGTGCATTTTAATGTACTGTTATTGATTTGAACTGTGATAAAGAGAGGAGCCTCTAAATCCTCAGAAGAAAGGGGAGGAATTTCAGAATTCTTGAAGGAGATGGCGGTTGACCATCTATTCAATCCAACAACCATCTTGAAAGGCTAGGGCTCATCTGAATTCACTACGATATGGCACAGATTATCAATCAGAGCTTGGTGATGCTAGGGATATGACTGAATGAGGTCAAAAAGAGACATTTTGACTAGATCATGGGTGAGTTGTTTCATAACACTCTCCTCAACTGACATGAGAATCTAATCCCGAGGTGAAGCAAAAATAGAGACCTGAGGTCTCAGGGCTGATGAGGAAGGAGGAACTCCTTTGGGGGCAGCAGAAATGATGAATCATGGTTGAGAGACTATAGAAGATGATGGATTATCGTATTGTTGTGTTCTAGTGGTGATACGAATTGCATCAATTTGAGAAAGTGGAAGATCATCTGAAGTGATATTAATATAATTAGAGGCCTAAGTAGACCATTCAGGCTTAGATGTAGTTGGGATGATAGGAGACAATTGTTCCTCCTCCTCTTCCAACAGAATATCACTTTCTTCCAAGAGGCTATTAATGACATATTGAAGGGCTTTACATCCCTCAGTGTCATGACCTAGAGTCCGCTGGTAAGCACAAATCAAATCAGAGTTAAACCATGAAGGTTTTAATCCTTTGGGATTATAGGGTTTGATCAGAGGAAGAGATATAGATGAAGATTGGATAAGTTGGTGAAGGATTTTAGTATAGAATCCAGTAGACAAAAATGAAGACAGAGGTGACAAAGGCACCTCTTTAGTCTTAGCAGACTGAAGAGGTAGCAAAACCTATATATCTAGTTTGACAATCTTTTTAGGGACTTTTTTTCTTTTCTGAACATTGGGAGAAGTGGCCTTAGGTGCTTGAGATGGAAGCAAGTGAGGCAAGATTGATTTTAACAAAAGAGGAGCTCCTAAGATAGATTTTGAAGATGACGAAGACATGAAAAGTGTTTTAGTCTTTGGAGATGAAGAAGGTTGCTTGGCCAAAATAGATGATGATTTAGATAAGACTTATTTAGATGAGGGAGGAGCTCCCAAAATAGATTTTATAGGAGGCACAAAGGGTGCCTTGATTTTTGGTGACGAAGATGATGGTTCTGATAAAAGAGGTGACGCCTTTCCAGTAGGTAAATCCACTTTACGAGGAACCATTGAAGATGGTTTTGTAGAAGAAGATGCCTTTTCAGTGGATAAATATAATATTTTATGAGGCACAGAGAGGGATTTTTAGGGAAAGCACCAAGAGTTTTGATGGTCCAAAATATTGGTTTTCCATTTTTAGGGATAGTTACAACTTTGACCACATACAGTGATTATAACCATTTTAGAGGAAGTAAAGGAGATGATACCAATGATATAACCATAGGATTAAACTCCAATTGTTTATGTTTAAGTCCAAGAGTCGGAAGTATAGGTGTCAATGTTATCTCTTTATATGTTTCCTTAATAGGCAAGGAAGCACTGATGGTGGAAGAGATAGGTAATGAAGAAGCTGTCTCTTGTGAGGAGGGTACTTTAGATGTAATTATGGGTGTGATTATTGTAGGAAAAGTAACAAGAAGGGTTAAGATCAAAGATGCTTCCGAAGGCATAGAAGTTGGTACAACTATGGATACGTTAACGAAAGGCATGGTCATGGAAAAAATGGGAGCGACAGAAGTAGAAGTATGCATAGTGGGAATTTGAAGGGACGTAAATGACTCAAGCACCGAAAGAATATTTGATGATGAGACAGATGAAGATGACACTGTCTCAGGTATAGGTGGAAGATCAGATGGTGAGGAAAAGGGAGACAACTCTATTTCTAATAAAGGAAGACTCGAAGATGGACCATCTGAGGATGGTGGAATCTCAGAATTTGAAGGAGTGGAAGGAAGTTCCGATTCAGTCGACATGTTTGTAGATGGCTCAGAATTAGAAGAAGAAACATTGGTAGAAATGAAGCTGATAGTATGAGTGTTTGGTTTTTGAGACCTCGAAGTGTCATTATTTGGGGAATGATTTGGAAAAGGCTATTTAAAAACATCAAGTGCTTGATTTGGGGGAGCATTTGAGTTATCTAGAATGAGCTCACCTTTATCAATGAATTTTTGGACAAGATTTTTGAAGGTCTAACATTGTTCAATATCATGGCCTTTTCTTCTATGATAATGACAAAAGTCATTTTCACGATACCAAAATGGCCATTCTTGGCTCTCATCAAAATTTCTAATAGGGGGAAGTTTGATCATGTGAACTTCCAACATTTTTTCTAAGATAGAAGCATATGATTCCCCCAATGAAGTAAAAGACTGAGATGATAGAGGTCCTTTTTGAGAATATGAAGAGTCTCTCTGAGGTGTTTGATTAGAAGTGTTATTAACTCATGATGTTTTTAATATGATAGCATTAGTGGATCCCTGATTCTTGTCTTTGTTAGAAGTGGAAGGGTTTTATTTTGTAAACCGCAAAAAATCTGGTTTAGACTTAGAATGAAGTTTTAACTTCCCTTGTTCAATGGCATGATACTCAAGTTTACGTGCCATCATAAAGGCTTATTCAAATGTATGAAAGGTCTGAATCCTTAAAGTGGAAGAAACATGATTGGCGCAAGATCAAGTAAACAAATTGATTTGCTGGGATTGAGGGAGGGAAAAAGACAATTGATTTATTATTCCTCTCCAACGAGTGAAAAAGTATGCAATAGACTCATCATCGAATTGATGAATGTTATAAAGATATGTAATCAAGATCTTATGTGTGATGTTTATTGAGAAGTTTTCAACAAACATCTGAGCTAATTGAGAGAAAGAAAATAGAGATGTTGGCGTATGTTATTGTACCAGTCTAAAGTGGGCCCTACTAAAGACATAGGAAAGGTATGGAGCATAAGCTCCTGATCCTAGACTATAAAGTAGCAAGAATGCTTGAATGCTCATAGGTGTTGTTGAGGATCCTCCTAACTATGAAATTTTGAGAACTTAGGAACTTCCCATTGGGGAGGATAAGGCTTAAAAGCCACTAATGGATGAATCAGTTCATTACATACTTCTTCAAAAGAGTATGAAGGGTGAGCCCCTTTGGTGGAGGCTTATAGGTATGAAATTTTCTTAAAAATAAGTTGGACGATGTCAGATTGAGGAGGGGGCATGTTGGTAAGTCCTATATAAGAAGCGAATGGTATGTTCTACTGAGGTGTTAATGGGGGATTCATCTGCTGATTAACGAGATGATAAGAGGAATAACTAGGTGTTCTGGGTGATGCCTGGCAAGGTATTTGTTGTGAAGGAGCCTGAGTATAAATAGGCTGTGAAATGAAAAGTGATTGAGAGAAATGTGGTTGAATGAAAGATGGAGCTTGTGATTGGTGGGTTCCTACACTTACCAAGTGAATCGGAATGGATTGAGGAATGTGGCTATTGATTTGATTTGATATGATGGGAAACAAACTCTAAATGAGGCTTTTGACTACCAGATTTGTTATTAGGGGTGTCGACGCCAAAGGATGGGTAAAGTTCACTGTCACTAGAGCATTAGAAGAAAGACTAGCTAGAGGACGAGAAGGAGGAACCGACTGAATCGTAGGAGGGGGTTGGTTCATAGAGAGATACTGACCCTAAGATGTAATAGACGACATAGAAGAATTAACAACAATTTGTGGGAGTGTGGACACACTCAACATAGCTGAAGAAGATGGCCTCTCGAAAGTAGGTTGTGGGGTAGCCGAGGTAGCCACAACACTAGGGATAGGTAGGGTCATTTGAGAACTAGTCGACATGGTCAATGGAAGAGAAAAAGGAGGCATAGATGTGCCACCTTCTTCTGTGGTTCGAGGAAAGAAAAATCATGCTAATTGCTCTATAAAAGCCTAGGATGGATGATGAGAATAATCATAAACTTGTTGGATCGGTGGTCCCTGATTAGATATGTGAGTAGATTTATGCACTAGATAGTCCATAAGGGCTACCGGGTTATGGTCGGGGATTGCCTAAAATTTGGGATCTCCATGAGTAACATACTCTATATCAAAAGCAGATGACACCTGTAAAGGACTAGGGGAAGCTAGTCATGATGGGACCACTTTAGGATGATAGAAAGGATTATATGACCAAGATGTAGAACCAACTAACAGTGGTCCCAAAGAAGACCTAAGGGGTACCGCTATATTCACATTAGAAGTGGTCTCAGATGAAGAAGAGGCTAGTTAAGCCATTTTTGTAGATTTTGATTTGGTGATGACCGTCATAAATAAGTAAAAACACAAAAAGAGATTAACCTAACTAATGCACAGATAATTCAAGTAGTGTAGGTGATTATCTCTTTTAAATTTTCATGCTTTTTAAGAAAGAAAAATGTTTGGGAAGGCTTTTTAGAACTACGACTACTCGATTGGCCAAACTAAGGATGGTTTGGGGAATGTTTTGGTGAGGATTCCTGAAGGCACTTTAGTAAAAGACTGGTACATGGCTTGGTATAGGGGCCTACCCCCATACTTTACACATCATTGTACCAGAACTTCTGTGAATTTGTAGCGCGGCCTGAGTACCGCGTAGGCTCTTTCTCTTAGATGTCACTTCTAAGCAGGTGAGCCCAAGGAAGGATTTTTTTGTTTAAATGCTTTTATACCTAGTGATTTTGGCTTTGTGTGCAAGGGTGAAAAATAAAAATCAAATAGTGTCACTACCGATTTTGATCAATTTTCCAACCTATTTAGGAAACTAGATGAAGAACATACAACATAAATGAAAAATAAAATGTTATTTTTAAGCACTAAAACCAAAGAGTTTGATTTCAATGAAGACAATTCAAACAAGTTCTTTACCAATGTGATTAATTCTTTTTAAGCACTGAAACTAAAGTGTTTGGGTGTGATAAAAACAAACAAACAAGTTCTTTTTAAGTTCTTAAAAAAGAAGAAAACACCGGAAAAGAGAAATACCTGTAGATTTAGCTCTCCAAGGTGTGTGGACTTCAAAAAGTGCGTTGTTGAGCTCTTCCCCTCGAACAATCCCGCGAATAAGAAAATCGCTCCACAGAATAGGGTTAAGTAGAACATGCAAACAAATCCAACAAGATACTAGTGGAAAGGAAATTTCTATTTAAAAAACTACAAAACTTTCAAGAAAATGACAATTTTACACTAAGAGATAAATAAAAAAGTGCATCTTTGAAATCAAATGAAAGATTTACTAATCTTAGAAATGGAAATGGGAATCTAGATATGCAAGGAAGAAATAATTTTGACATTAAAAATTATAAACGAAAGAAACAAGACCAAAATAAAGAAATGAAATGCTTAAGGAAAAATGAAGAAAATCAGTGAAGAAAAAGAACAAAAGCTCAAAAGTGGAAAAGAAATGAACTTACCAATAAGGGATTTTAGTGGGTCCCACTGGGCGTGCCAGAATGTAGATCAAGAATTTCCGTGCTTGTTACCTGTCCAAGTTAATGCACCAAAATAAACATTAAAACCCTGAAAAAACTCAAATGAAATCGATACTTAATAGATTAGATAAGATCTAAAGATGTAAATGGAAAGAATGCCAATGGAGACAAGATGGACACACATGAATATCCCACAAAGTAGATCCAAAAAACCTATGATTCACAAATCCTTGGTAGAAAAAGATGACGTTAGACGATATATGGGTGAACTACTCAGAAAGTGGGTCTGGGAAGCAATGAGCTTCCTCGGCGGATGTCAGTTCATGTTTTCAATCATGAATAAAGACATACATGATAAGATATGTAAGAAAATATTTAGGTTTTCTGATTAAAAAAAACAGACATAATGTAAAAACCATAGCAAAAACTGAAAGAAAGCAGGAAACTATAAAAAAAAAAATTAAAATTGTGTTACCTAAATTTTGTATCTTTCTGCAGATTGGTCGGAGTTGATCAGACAGTGATCGGCGTCGATTGGACACAAAGGCAGACAGAAGGATAGAGAGTAAAAGAAGAATGAAAACTAAGCTAAAACAGATTAAACGTAAGACCAAATTACTAAAGATTGATCAGAAAGTAGAGATTGAATATAGAAAAAGGGGATTTGAGGTAGAAATTGATGGATTCTAACCTAGAAACGGAAGAAAGGCCCGATCCATTCCGATTTGGATAAACTAGCATCAATAGAAGACTAACTAGATTCAACCGGACTGGGTCAACATTGACCGAAAGGAAATTACAGAAAATAACAAAGAGGAATACCTATAAAACACTTGATTGATGATGACCAAAGAAGTTGTGGAGACCCACAAGAGCTATAGATACACGGACAGAGTAACAACACACCTCTCAGGGATTAAACTGCACAAAACTCACTCTCTTTCTCTGATAATCTATTTAATCGCTCAGACAAAAGTAATATCTAGGAAACCAGCTCTTCTGAATCTAACCAGAGAGCATATAAGGTCATAAATTTATAATTAATGTCGACTGAGATAAAATCAGCGCCACTCAAAAAAATCAGCGTCGATCGAGAAACAGTTGGCGCTGATCAAGGAACAGACTCCCAAAGTGGCAAAAGGGAAAAAATTGGAAGGATAAGAATATTATCCCTCTGACTCAAATACGGGAAAAATCCCACTGCATAGTTTTAGGAGAGGATAAATAGGTGGGATGGATCGATAAAAAATGATATGGGAGGTTAGAAATTGATATGGGGTAGATAAGTAGTTGAAATAAATGTAAAAAGTATAATTAAATCATTAATATTTAATTATCCATGAGTGAAATATAATGGAGTGAAATAAACTTAGGATAGGTGATTTAATTAGATAATTAATTAATACCCTAAGGGATTAGTGGTGATATAAAGGTGCCCTGGATTACCCAAGAAGGTAAGCAAACATAGGGGACACTAAATTGGGTAACCAATTTTAAGTGTCTACATTGACTTTTTACCTTTGGGCTCACAGGTCCATTCAACGATTTTTCCCTTTTGATAACTAGAGGCTAAAAATACAACTTGACTCTGAAGGCCCACCTCCCCACCATGTGCTCTAATTCTGACACGTGTCTTCATCCCATTGGCTGCAAGTTTGCAATCCAATTTAATACTTTTAAGTCTTTTTCACCAAAGGCCGAAAAGTATCAAACTCCTCTGCCTTTCCATCACCCTGCATGCCACATCTCCTCCTCATATTAGATGTGGGCCTTAGGGTATTTTCTTCATTTCCACGCATTTTCCAAAGTTCCCTAAGGCACAAAATGACCCACCCATCTGCCTTCACTCTATCTACGACATGTGTACCTCCTCTACGGCCTGTGGAGCTACGGGGGTAACTTGCACATTTTCCCAAAAACACAAAAATGTTAAGTTTTTGGAAATGACCCACCAATCCTTGTCTAATTAGAACAAGACATGTTTCCGATCAATGCTAAAGAAGAAATTAATGGGTAAATGACGCCTGTCTGACAATTAAAACACAAACAATGCTAGGGATGCCTTAGGATTGAATTTTTTTGCTAAGGACAACAAATTTCTCAAAATTGAACCAACTAAAACATGTTTTCAAAGCATTATTTATCATGGAATTGGATTTTCAATGGAATACAACTGAAAATCGATCAATTTTAAACTTCTAAGATTGATCAAAAAGGAAAAACGACATAGCCCATAGATTTTGGAAAAATTAGTGCACAAAACAGGGCACACATACAGATTTCTTTCAAATTGGGGCAAAACAACAAGTTTGTGAGAATTTCAAGTAATTTTACTGGAGGGAAAATTTTTAGACCACCAATTTGAGAGAAAAACATTTTAGAGCATGCAGAATGAAGGAAAAATTTAGGGAAAAATGGTGCAAGCTCAAAAATGGCACCAAGAACCTACCTAACCACAAAACCGTCGTCATTACTAATACTGACCCCTAACGCTATATGTATGCCAAACCCTATCAACATCAACATGCCACACACTAGCTTATGCTTCTGGCTGACCTCAACCTTGAAATCATTCATCAAAATTCCATCAAGGGCCAAGCTTTCGTTGATTAACTAGCAGACACACCTCTTTCCAGGAATCAACTCTCTAACTTGAATTTCCCAGACAAATCCATTGTTACCTTGTCCTTAGACAAACCCATATACCAAATGAAACTCTTCTGTAAGGGCTCTAAGTGTTAGCATGTAGGTGGGGTTGGTGTCATCCTCATTCCCATTGATGGTGAACCTATGCCTTTATCTTTCAAACTCAATTTTTATTATACAAACGATATTTCTGAACGCGAAGCACTTGTCGTGGGTCTCCAAGATACTTATACCTTAGATTTTAAGTCAATCAATATCTTTGGTGATTCCCACTTGGTAGTAAACCAATTCAATGGTATATACCAGTTTCATAATGAGATACTTCAAAAGTATAAACATCACGTAGATATACTTTTGACAACCTTTAACCGTTACAAACTTCAAACCACCCCACGTTTTACCAATAATTTTAAGGATACAATGGCCTTCTTGGTTTCTCAGATACCCGATCCTCCCACTAACTCTAAAATATTTTTCATAGTACAAAGACTACAATCACCCTCTTATTTACGGTTTCACCATTTTCTTTACATTTTTGAATGAAGAAACATATAGGGTTATGGGCTAGGAGGAATACCTGTTAAATGGGTTGGTTGAATGGTTATTGCATGTGTTCTAACTTCTTGATCCAATGTCAATTATGAGATATTCCTTTTGGCTAGGAGGAACTATCTGTAATAGAAAACAAGACCATAAAAGAGAAGTTAAATTATATATGAAAGTGGAATGCCTAGCATATGCTAGTTCCAAGAAGTGTAATACTTCCTCGATAGCTGTCAATCCACTTTGTAAAACAAATTAATGTGAGAAATAAGTAGAGTCCTATTGTAGTTGATATGATTTAGGTATCTCATTCAAGTATAATAAGCAAATCCAATCACAACAGGCTAGGCTATAGTTGGATCTAAAGGATGAGGTGACTGTCAAGGTACTAGGACTGGTCAAGGTCTGATCCTGGGTTGTTTAGGTCAATTCGTAGGAGGTTGTTTGGCTCTGTTCTTGGGTAGGGTATAAAACATAGAGACCAATGTTGGTCTGGTATGACTGGTGATGGTTTATGCAAAACCGATGATGGTTATGGGTAACCGGCGTCGGTAAGGTTGGGGTGTAAGAAACTCAAAGAGATTTGATTGCAAGGTTTGATCTGGGATTTGATAGAGATGGTAGGGTGGATAAGGAGGTTTATAGAAGTCTCAGGTGTATTTAAGGAAGAAAAATAGGTGAGGATGGGTGATTTGGCAGTGTGGGTAAGAAAATGGTTGGGTTACAGGTTGGTAAGGGATATGAGAATGAGCATGCAAAGTGTAGATTAATAACAAGAGTAACAAAAGCTACTAACTGAAATAACAATGTTGGTTAGGGATACACTTACTGTGATGCAGACTGGATGGATGAATGGTAATGGTAGTTGATCAGAAGGATGGTATTTGGGACCATAGTGGTGAATCCCAGAATGCTTCCATGAGTGCAATGCTTCTAGATTTGTCTTGATGCTAGCTGTGAATGTCTGGATGAGTGAAAGGATGTTAGTTCTTCTTACATGTAACTTTGATCTCTCTCCTCTGGTCCAAAATGTGCCAACCTCTCAAACAAGGTTGCTAAGGTGAATAAATGGTAACCGACGATGGTTCCATATTAACCAGCATCATGGGTTTAGGTCTGACCGGTGTCAGTTAAGGCATGATTCCCTAGGTTTACTAAAATGGGTAGATCTTTCTAATTTCTTGGGCCAAGTTGGTTTGTTCTCATGGATCAGAATGGAAGCTTCCATTCTAATGAGTGGGAATGTGGTTAGAGAAATCTTAGGCATGTTCTTTTAGGGTTAGACCAAATCTTAGCTCATTAAGGCAAGTAAGACTTAGTTGTAGTTAGTTATGGGAACATGCCAAGAATAGGTCTAGGGTGAGATGGTTGGGTGAGGTGTCTAGGTGAGGTGGGAACTAGGTCAATTAAGACAATTAAATAATGAAAGTTGTGAGGATGAGGATTAATTTAATTAAAATAATTAAATTAATATTAATGTGGGGTGAAAGGGGCCATGGTTAGGTGCCCATGTTTAAGTTGGTTATCCGATCAGGGGTTAAGGGGAATGTGACCAAATTTAGGTGTGTACATTTTCCCCTTTTTGTCATGTAGCTTGTAATGGTAAGCAATGTTGAAAAAAATAAGAAGTGAGTTCCCTATGTGTGGTTAAAGGTGATCCCCCTCAAACCAGGAACTGGTGAGGTGGAAGATGGAAGTGGTGAGTGGTTTGATAAAAGGTGGATGTTGTGAAAAGGAGCATATATGTTGGTGAATGTGGGAAAGTGTAGAGGTCAAAAAAGGCAAACAGGTAAATGGGCTAGGGTCAAAGGTAGTGGTAGTCAAACACATGCACACATTATAAACTATTTGTTCCAGGTTGAAGAGCTTGAAAACTCTACATCGTCTAATGTTGATAGGTTTATCTATACAAGGTTGAAGTGATTCTTGTATCCAAGGCTTAGGATATGGTGCGGAAACACGATGTAGGTCAGGTGCAGGAACGTTTAGGTATTTTCTGGTACACAAAATATAGGGTTGGGATAAACATCACGAAAATAGGTAATGTAAGGTCATTACGAAAAACAACAGGGAACAAAATTGCAAGGTATAGCGAGTGTGGGGGTTCAAAGGTCACGAACAGTATTCCGAGTTTGGGCATATAGGTCACGGCACAGGGAAGGCCGAGGTATGCTTAAAATAATAGGTCCCTAACCACAAGTAAGGATAGGTTTGGTAATGTGGGCTGGTAGGTATGTGGTTATAAGGATGGGTACGGTAAACACGGGGGTGGGAAGGGTAAATGTGGGTCAAAAATGGGCAAAAGATACTAAAAGGAGTCTAAAGGGTAACCAATGTCAGTTAAGTAATGACCAATGTCGGTTGGCTAGGGCATGACTTGACTGACGTAAGTCATGTCGATTTGGGTATAAAAAATAAAAAGCCATAAAATACATATTCATTTGTACAGTTTGAATTTTGGGAAAATGACAGAGCACTGAATGAGTTGTGTTTTGTCGAGAGGAAAGGACAAGGGATGATATCCTGTTGAGGTGGAGAGATCCGGTCGGTTAGAGGAGCTAGGTAGATAGGTCCATGAGATCGGGCAGAGTGAGGTGATTAGTGGAGAGGAGTGAGGTAGAGATTTGACATGGTGGAGGTAGGAGAAGGTTCGGGTGGACCACCAACACAATGGCCAGACGTGCCACCATAGAGGTGACATCAAGACGAGGTAAGGTTGAATCCCTTTGTTGTTTTGGTTATATGTAGAAGGGAACATGGGTTGGGGGGTTTGAGTAGGGTAGAGATTTTGAAATTTATGGGGAAAAGGGACCTAATGAGGTATGCAAAGGGACAAGGAGGGGTAAAGAAGGTTGGAGAGTGATTTAGATTAGGTGTGGGTAGGTAGGTGGATTAGAGAGAATTGAGAGAAATAAAATTGGGGTTTTCGGTTACGGTTGTGGTGACAGTGACCAACATCGGTCATGGTATGGCCGACGTCATTCTATATATACCAACGTCAATTATGTATGGGGAACCGAAGCTAATTATAATGGACAGTTGTTGGTGAGGGGTGACCGATGCTGGTTAGAGGTGAAGGGGTAGAAATGATAAAGGAGAAGGATGGGTAAAGTGGGTCAAATAGATAGCGGGGAGGGGTCAGTAATAAGGGAGAGTTAAGGTCAATATTGGGTAAAATCAAGCTTGAATAATGGTTGTGTTATGTTGAATACAGGAAAGAGAGCAGCTACGGATGAGAGACCAAGTACTTCCCCTTTTTTTCGGTACGATCGAGTGTCACTATCGATGAGTGGATTCACGTGACAGATGTTAGCTTGATAGGAGTGAGATGTTATGGGAACATAGTTTGGGAGTTGATTTTGATGGTTTCCCTCATTAACAAATGGGACTCAGGGACTAATACCTTCCATCTATCGATGGGTGAGATCACAGTCACCCTGGAGGATGTGTATAGGATCCTGTGGTTACCGATAGTGGGGATGTAGGTGTATTTGATCTCCTCATAGGAATCTAAGGAGTTGATGCTGACCATGTTTAGTGAGGGGATGTCAGAGATGAGGTTTCATAGCATGAGTCTGAGCTATGGGGAGATGTATGCAACCCATCCTGAGGAGATGAGGCTAGTTGTTCTTATTATGGAGGTAGTGTGTTGTTTTGCACTTCTAGATGTAGAGGGTGAGAGATTCCCACAGGTGCTGATGGGGGTCCTCCATGACATGATGGAGGAGAGGACCCACTTTACTTGGGCACCAGCATACTTGGTGCAGTTATACAGGGAGTTGTGGGTATACAGGAGATTGCAGCGGTTCAACCTATGTTGCACCTTTCTTCTCCACTGTTGGGCATATGAGCACATTGTATGTGTGAGGCCACTAGGTATGCCCCACTCTGATGCATTTGATGTCATCTTGGTTCACGTGGGTTATAGGTGTTGGGTTCTAGTTGCTGGAGTGCATAGAGCTATTGGGGCTACACATGATATAGCCTATTACAGGAGAAAATTAGAGGGCTTATCTATAGTAGACATTATTTGGAGGCCATATGTGGGCTTCCCCTCATACAGGCACATGGCCGTGGAGTTAGATGAGTTTTAGCTGGTTCGATGGATAAAGAGGTGTCACATGAGAGAGCATGAGCTGATACTTGTAGATAGGGTTAGATGGTAGTTTGGGTTGTTACAGGATATACCACCCCCTTTCCCATAGTAGAGGAGGGATGACGTGGAGAGACCTATGTCTCCACCATGCCCCACTGTGCCAACCAGGTAGGAGGAGCCACTAGTGGACCAACAAATTGATGATGTTATTTGCACATACAGATACCAATTGTGGTGGGAAGTGCATCTACGAGTAGCACCACCCAGGCCAAGGTAGCTAGATGTGGTGACCCTCATATTCTAGAGGAACACTCTACAAGGACAGGTGGCCGTATTACAGGCCCAGGTTACAGGTCTATAGGGACACCTGATGGGGTCACAGGTAGAGGTGGCCACGTTACAGGCATAGGTGGTGGCCCTTTAGGCCCAAATCACAGGTTTATAGGGGCAGTCACCTGCACAAGGTGGATCCAAAGATGGGGGGTAGGTAGCCACCCTGCAGGCACATGTCACAAGGTTGTAGGGCTAGTTGACCACTACTCAGGCACAGATTGTGGCCTTACAGGCTTAAATTGTAGCACATGCACTCATGCAGGCATGGGTACATGCTCAGGCACATGATCCCATAGTACAGGTATAGGCACAAAGGCCTCTATTATCAAAGCCAAGCACACAGGTCATGGTGAGACCCATGACACCTCCTTAAACAGTGCCTATGGTGAGATTCAGGGATGTCGTAGGTGAGGCAAGGTATTATCAGGATCATTTAGTAGCGGCAGGGATAGATGTCCCTTCATATGTAGAGTACTGAGCATAGCAGGCCTTGAGTGAGAGGACCCGATCCTGCACTCACAGTGTGGAGAGTACAGGGGGCTGATGAGCCCATAGAAAAGAGCAGGGTAAGACTACCAGTATATGAAGACCAGCTCCAGGTGAGGGGCCATCGGTGGTTAGACCAAAGCCCACAACAGGAGGGGAGGTGGTTGGTGGGCACCACACAGGAGTGGAAGAGGATTCGGGAGAGATTGACTTAGATATCTGAGGGCCAGATGAGGGATATTGTCATTTTGGATAGTATTGTGATGGTTTTTGATACATACTAGCCTGTGTGCTAATGATAGTGAGGTTTTTTATGAGAGATTTTTTTATTTTTTATATACATGATACCGGCTTGTGTGCCGAAGATTTTGAGACCTTTATATTTTTTATATGGTAGATGAGAGATATTTGTGTAGAATTTACAGTGAAGTATATATGTATGGACACTCATATTTGGATGATATATATAGAGATGATGATGTTTTATGGTATGATGTGTATGAGTATATGTAACTTCGATGATGATTTTGTACATGTGATGGAAACTAGGTAAGTTAGGCATGATAGAGTCAGGTCGGTGTAGGCATGATTGAGGTAGGTTGATTTAGGCATGGTGGAGTTAGGTTGATTTAGGCATGGTTGAGTCAGGTTGATTTAGGCATGGTGGAGTCAGGTTGATTTAGGCATGGTTGAGTCAGGTTGATTTAGGCATGGTGGAGTGAGGTCGGTTAGACATGGTTGAGTCAGGTTGATTTAGGCATGGTTGAGTTGATTTATACATAGTTGAGTTAGGTTGCTTTAGGCATGGTGGAGTCAGGTTTATTTAGGCATGGTTGATTCAGGTTGATTTAGGCATGGTTGAGTCAATGGTTGAGTCACGTTGTTTAGGCATGGTGGATTCAGGTTGATTTAGGCATGATTGAGTCATGTTTTACGGTTGAATTTCTAATTCATTAATGTGTGTAATTTGTGATGGTATGGATCATGTTAAGATGATTTTTAGGAAAATGTATGATTATGGTAGATGTGATGAAATGAATGTGTAAATTATGATGGTAAAGATGTTTAGCAATTGTTGTTTGTGTGGTTTAATTTCTAGTTATTGATATAGAAAGGAAACTAACTAGGGTAGAATGTGAATTTGAAAGGGAAAGGGGGAATTTGTTAGGGTAGAGAGTGGCCGAGCTAACCTCCAAGGGCCCCATGCCCTTGAAAGTGCTACCTACATAGTCCTGGTGAAAAAGGACCTCAGGCCGATGTAGTTCTCCCATAAGCTAGGGAAGATTAGAATGAAGTAGAAGAATGGGTTGGTAAGTGTTAGGCATTGTTGAATGTAGGTAATAGGCATGATTGAGTGTAGGTCACATGCATGGTTGACTTTAGGTCACAGGCATGGTTGAATTTTGGTCACAGGCATGTTTGAGTTTAGGTCCCAAGCATGGTTGAATGGTTTTTAAATATAAATGTCAATAATTTGGTCCTATATAGGATAATCAATAAGTAATGAGGAAGGAAAATGGTAAGAGGTGGTAAAAGATCCACTTAATTGATAAGAACCCTAAGGATTCAACCATACCTAAGAGGGGCTTATGAACATAAGACCCTAAAGGCATTGCATAATGGACCATTCTAAGGGTGAAGAAAGTTTCATAATCACCAAATGTCACATTTATGGCAAGTCCCTTTAGTAACGAGGAATTAGGCTAAAAAGGAAAGGAGGTGAGAATAGGTGGTTTAGCATAACTTAGTGTATGATAGCATGTCTTTTAGAACAAGAAACCCAGGATCAAGAATAGGCAAGTCCATGATGAAAATTTCATCTTTTTCTTCATTTGTTTGTTTTTAATAGACTGATCGATGTGGGAATTCTATATGGGATGATTATATTATCTCCTTGAGGTCTTTGTGAAGTTTATCGATGCAAGAAGCTTCTGGAAATTTTTATTAAATTTGTGAAATAACTATGATATAGTTGTCCTTGAAGGGAGTAGTCTATTTATAGTAATGGAATTAGATTGAAGAGATGTCCCTTTTGAGGGAGTCATATTTTTCTGGAAGTTTGACTCAAGGAATTGCATCCATTTTTATTTTTAGATGTTTAAGTCATGGACAAGACTATAGAGGAAGGGTAGGCTTTTATTCGAATGACAAAACCATAGTACACAGGAGTTAATTATGAAAGGGGGTGGTTTTGAGTGATGAACGACCATGGGATTCCATCTTGAGAGAAGATGAAAATTATCCATGAGAATCATGTTATGAGTAGATCCATGGTACTCATATTGAAGACAAGGCTAAAATGGTGATGGGTAATCACATGATTCTTGTTTAGTCGTGGATCCTCAAAATGGGTAATATGGAAGGTGAACAACGCTCAAGGGATGAGTGATCAACTGAAGAAAGTGATATAGGACTTGATATCAACAATAAAATGGTCGAAGATGCAAGGCATTAAGGGGCTCAGGTTTGGGTTTACCTTCAAGTGAAGACAAACGATAAGCACCTGATCCATAGGCATGGGTAACAATATAGGGTCCAAGCCAATTAGGAGAAAATTTTCCCCATTTAATTTTCTCCTCTTTGGTTACATGTTGATTTTCCTTTAGGATGAGATCCCCAACCTGAAAGGTTCATTTCGTGAACACATGTTTTCATAGGCACATTTGATACGTTTTTGGTATATTTGGAGATGGCCAAAAGCATTGAGACGAAATTCATCTAATAACTCAAGCTACGCCAAATGATCTTGGCAAAAGTCATCATTGTTGAGCATGTCTTGTAGTGAGATGCAGAGAGATGGAATCTGGACTTTGAGAGGTAAGACAACCTCGGTACTGTAGACCAGAGAAAAGGGTGTGGTAGCAGTCAAAGTGCGAATACTAGTGTGATAATCCCACAAGGAAAAAAGAATGTGTGTATGCCAATATTTCCTAGTATCGTTGACTACCTTCATAAGAATTTTGTTCAAGGTTTTATTGGTTGATTCGGCTTGACCATTGGTTTGTGGGTAATAAGGTGATGAGAAACTGAGTTGGATGCCAAAAGCGTCACATAGTTTGCTTAGGGTTTTGTTTTTTAATTGTTTTATGTTATCAGTGATGAGGTGGTGAGGAACACCAAAACGAAAAATGATGTGATGGTTGATGAATTCACATATTTTCTCAACTTTTGTAGAAATGAAAGGAATGGCCTCTACCCATTTAGTGTAATATTCAGTAGTGGTTATGATCCATTGGTGGCATTGTGAAGAATGGGGGTTGATCTCACCGACAAGATCCAAACCCCATTGAGAGAAAGGCCAAAGGTCTCATGCGACCTGTAAGGCATGACTAGGTGTGTGGTGGAGATTGGCATGTTGCTGGCATTTCACACAACATTTGACATAATCACAACTAGTCACAGTTTAGGGTTGGCCAATAATAGCCTAGGAAAAGAATGCGCTTTACAATAGCTAAACAACTAAAGTGACCTCCACAAATTCCATCATGGAACTTCCTTAATGGTGTAAGGAATTTCAGAACTTGTAAGGCATCATAAGAGAATGTCATCGAAGCCATGCTTATATAGGAGACCACCCATGAGGACATAATGGGAAACAATTTTAAGAAGTTTGTTTGTCCATTACGAGTGAGATAGGAAGGTAGAATGGAAAGGGAAAGATAGTCTACATATTACTTATACCAAATGTCACATGGGTCAGGGGAAATGGTTCTGATGGAGTAAACTTCATGAGGTAAATAAGAGGGTGATTGTAGCCTTTGTATGGTGACAAATATTTTAGAGTCAGTGGGTGAAGAAGGTATCTGAGAAGCCAAGCAGGCCATGGTATCCACAAATTTATTGGTAGAACGTGGGGTGGTTTGAAGTGTATAATGGTCAAAGGTGGTCAAAAGTATGTCTACATGCTGCTTATACTTTTGAAGGATCTCATTACAACACTGGTATATACCATTGACTTGGTTTATGACCAACTGAGAATCACCAAAGATATTGATTGTCTTAACATCTAAGGCATATGCAGCCTAAAGACCCAATACGAGTGCTTCGTATTCCACAATATTTTTTGTACAATCAAAATCAAGTTTGAAAGACAAAGGCATAGGTTCACCCTCAAGAGGAATGAGGATAACACCAGCCCCACCCCCACGCTGACACTTGGAGCCATCAAAGAAGAGTGTCATTTGGTAAGCGGGTTCATCCAGGGAAAGGGTAGCTATAGACTCATCTGGGAAGTTGAAGTTAGATGGTTGATCCCTAGAAATAGGTGCATTATCTAGTTGGTTAGCAATAGCCTGGCCCTTAATGGACTTTTGATGAATGAATTTGAGGTTGAGGTTGGCAAGAAGCATAAGCCAATGTGTGGCACATTTATGTTGATAGGGTTTGGCATACATATAGTGTAATGGGTCAGTATTAGTGATGATGAAGGTTTTGTGATTGAGTAGGTAATGGTGGAGTTTGGTGGCGATGAAAACTAAGGCTAAGAAGAGTTTTTTGGCATGGGTATATCTAGTTTTATAGTCAAGAAGGGTGTGGCTTATGTAATAAACCACTTGCTCTCTGTGCCAGTCATCGTGATGAGCGAGCATGACACCTAAAGAATGGTCAATGGCAGAAATATATAGGTAAAATGGCTGGTCATCCTTAGGAAGAATGAGCACTAGTGGCTGAAGGAGGTATTTTTTTAATGCCTCAAAGGATTTATGGCATTCATAATACCATTTGAATGAAAATTATTTCTTCAGAATATGATTAAATGGTTGACAACAGTTGGAAAGCTGTGAGATAAAATGACGAATAGATTACAAATTTCCTTGTAGACTTCAAAGTTGATGGAGATTAGTGGGTAGAGGCATTTCCAGAATAGGCTTGAATTTAGCAAGATCGACTTCTATGCCACACAAAGAAATGATGAAACCTAGGAGTTTTCCAGAAAGTACTGTAAAGATGCACACAATACTTGATGAGATGGTCAAATATGACTTTAAAGATGGACAAGTGTTCAGTTTGATGTTTAGATTTGGCCAGAAGATCATCTACGCAATCTTCCAGTATGTGATGCATGATGTCATGGAAGATGTAAGTCATGGCTCATTGATATGTAGCACCATCATTTTTGAGGCCGAAAGGTATGACTCGATAGCAGAAAGTCCCCCAAGGGGTGATGAAAGTAGTCTTTTGTTAATCCTTGGGAGCTAGTAATATTTGATTGTATCCTGAGAAATCTTCCATGAGTGATAGCATTTCATGGCCAACGGTGAGATCAACCAGTTGGTTGATGTCAGGTAGGGGGAAATCATCTTTGGGACAGGAAAGGTTGAGGTCATGGAAGTTCATGCAAATGTGAATTCCCCCTATCACCTTTGTGATAGGAATGATGTTAGAAATCCATTGGGGATAATCAATGGGTAGAATGAAGGAAACTGAGAGAAGGCACTAGAGCACTTCTTTGACTAGAAGAGCAATGTGAGGATGTAGTTTTCATAGATTTTTTTATGGGTTTGGCATCAGGAGTGGTTAGGATATTGTGGACCATGATTTTTGGGTCAATACCAGGCATATCAACATAGGACAAAGAAAACACATTGCTATGGTCCCAAAGGAAAGAGGTGAAGGCTTCCTATTCAGTAGCATCTAAGGATTGGCCGATCTTTAGAATGTGTGGGTCATCCTGAGTGTTAATGTTGATTTCAATGGTCGATTCATTCAACATGGTTTACATCTCAATGGGTAATGATTGATGAATATAAGATTCTTCCACACCAAGGTAGGTGAGGATGGACTCATCATCCTGACATTGAACAACGTTAATAGAAGGTGTATTGTCATCGATCATGTCAAGATATGAGAATGGGAGAGAAGAGGGAGCTTCACCATTACATTGAAAGGTTAGCGGCCCCAGGGAAATGGTGTTTACGAAAATAAAGGTAGGAAGAATAGATTCAGGACCTATGGACTTGTTGGGTGAAGATGGTAATGTGGGTGAATGAGATGGGGAAGATTTCTTATCCTGAATGAGGTCAACGTGAACCTTCTTGAAAGATGTAGCATCAAAACCAATGCCACTATGGTCATTGTGTTTATGAGAGGTACAAGAAATGACAGTATGGTGGCCCTGTTTGTAAAAGTTGAAGCCAAATCCTTTCCACACACACCGGTGGAGGAAAGTGTAAGTGAAGCGGAGTTTAGTGAGGGAGTGTAGGTTAGATGAAATTGGTTGGGTTTGGGATGGAGGTTTGGGTTTATAGGTGGCCATATAAATTCCCCCATACATTAGATTAGTGTGAAGGTGGTGAGGGCCATAAGGAAAAACCTTGCTAATGTGGAATGTAATAACTGGGGTGTTGATGCAAGTTCCCATACTCTTGCGGGTTGAGGAAGGTGTTGATATTGTATAAGTAGTATTCCCCCAGAGTGAGGCATTGAAAAAAACCTCCTAAGGGATGAGTATTCAGTATGTGGGTAGCAGGGATGGACAACTCACTAGAGGATGGGGAAATAGGTGAGTCAGTAGTAGAGGTTGCATCTGTAGTGGGGATAGAAAGGTTAGATATAAAAGAGTTGGTGGAAGTTTTGGTGGATTGGCTTATAGGAGAAGATGAAGTAGGGATTATGGTAGATGCCTTGGCTGGTACAAGCACATCATTAGGCTCGTATAGCATGTTACATGTCTTGAAAGGTGACGGGTCGGTAAGAATGGTGTAAGTATGTCCCTCGTGTTCAAATTTGAGGCAACTATGTAAATTCAAAGAGACACAACCCATGGTGCAAATCCAAGGTCGACTGAGCAACAAGTTATATTGGAAATCCCCTTCTAGGACATAGAAAAGTTCTGGGATAGTGCAGGGACCCATGCAGACATGGAGAACAACAGTTCTCAGGGTAGAGGTCATGGCATCATTGAAGGATCACATCATAACTAGGTTACCATGCATGTAATTGGCAGGTATTCACCTCTATTCATATGCATGGGATGATTTGATATTAATACTATAACTACCATTGATCATAACATGTCATATGTGTATATTATCGATAAATACTGAGATGAAAAGAGTGTAGTCAGGGTCGTCAAACTAGAAGGGAGTGATCTCTTCATCTAAAAAGATGAGGGCGGCTACTTGGTGAGTAGGTGGAGGTGTAGAAGAAGGTGATGATGTAGTGATAGAGGCTATGTGGTGAGGGGTAATGATGGAGGCCATGGGTGTGGGGTCATTTGGTAAGACTTAAATAGATTGAAGGACCTCCATGAGGGCTTGGTGATGTGAATCGAAGGTTTGGATGAGGTCATATACAAACATTTTGAGGGGGGATTGGTGTAGTTGTTTGAGCATTGTGTAATGTGTGACCCCATCAGAAATAGGATATGTACAACCTCGAATGGTGACTTTGGGTATGGGTGCAGATGGTATGTTGGGTATAGGGTTGGTTGATGGGCTAGTTGTCTTTTCCTTACCCTTGTCTTTTTGAGAATGGGTGGTAACATGAACCATGTTAATTTGAGTGGAGTTTGAGGAAGAGGGTGTTTCATGGAATGTATAGAAGCATGAGGGAAAAAACCCTAGTGGGGGATATGATCCTTGTGAAATGAGTAGGGCGCATTCGCATTTGGGTGGTGGTTTGGATAACTCTCTTATATAGACCATGTTAATCTCGAATCTTGAGGGTGGATCAAAAAGTTGCGGGGATGGAGATATTGGTTTCTGAGTAGGTAATGGAAGAGGCTTTGGGGTAATTGGTGAAGGAAAAATGGGGTCCTCATCAAGAAGATCATCATTGTCAAAATTTTCTTCGGGACGAAAAAATTGGACAAGATCGGTTTTTCAATCCTTACAGTTCTCTACATTTTGTCCTGACACACAATGGTAGGAATAGATTTTAGTTTTGTTAAACCCTTTTGGTTTGGGTTTGAGTGGATCATAAGGTCTAAGAGGTGGTTATGTGATGACAAAATTTTCAGGGAGATTGGTTAAGATTTTGGCGTAGGATCCTGCCAGTGGGTCACAATGGGAGGTGAATGTGGGTTTGGGTACAGGTATGGATGGTTATGGAGGAAGAGGATTTATAGGAGGGGGGATTTTTTGGTCTACTATTTTTGTGTGTGGAGTGGTCTTAGGTCTTGCAGGCATCTGTTTAAGTATGGGCATGGTAAAAGAGCTATCAATAGAATATTTGGTTGATTTAACTACCTTATTGAAGGGTAGCGGATTCTTAGCTTTAGGTTGCACCTTTTTGGGCAAAGGTGACACATGCATACAAGATGTGGAAGGAAAATAAAATGGTGGAAGAGGATGGGTGACCCATAGGGGTAACCGAGATGCTACGGAGGTGGTCGGTAGAGGTTGTGTAGAACATGTGAGTGAATGAGAAGAAAGTGTCATGGGTAGTGAAGAAGTTATGGACGGTAGTGGAGGTATGGGTGGTAAGAAGGCTATGGGTAAGGGCGGAAGTTATGTAGATTTCTTGCGTATATTAGGGGTTCGTGATGAGGATGTGGGTTTTCATATTCTTGGTCTACCAGTGGATGGAGGTTTCTTGGCCAGGGTCGAGGGGTGAGGACCTAGAATGGATGGAAATGGTGAAGGTGATAATGGTGTGGTAGGGGAGGTTAGTGTATGATTCCTAGGAGGTTGGGTCTTCTTTTTGGTGGTTGGGGTAAGTTTAGTGTTAGTTTTGAAATATTTGGCTAAATCTAATTTGATGGGTGGGTGAGTAAGGCTAGCTATTGGTATGACCCCTAAGGTAGTAATAGGTCTAGGTAAGGGAGATGATATAGGTGTTGGTAGTTGTTTAGGTTTGGATGTATATTGGGACATGGGCAGAGGTGTGAGTTGGGCCATGGGTGGTAATGTGGAAGGTGTTCCAATAGTCGTGGTTGTTTTTGTTTTGGTTTCTTGAAACACGTTTAGGTAGATAGTGGAGGTGTTGATGAGTGATAACTACATTTGTGTTGATATAGGAAGTAGAAGGTGTCCTCAAAGTAAGGCTCTATCAACATATTCTAGGCAATCAGCCAAGTATGAAAATGGTATTTTTGTAAGTGGGGCTAACATGGATCAAGTAACAATTCTCGTAAAATTTGTTTGAGACATAGGGAAATGGTGAGCCTCCGACTCTATGGGTAAGAAAGCTGAAAGAAGATTAACGGGCTCTTGAAGGTCTGATGGTGAATGGTCATCTACACATAATTTTATTTCTATAGGATCCTCCATGGGTGGAGGAGAGGATGGGCCATATTGGGTCGACTCTCCTTGTGATGGTGTAGGTTATGGATATGTATCTCCTAGGAGTAGGATATGTCCCACTGACAACCTCTTAGACATTTGAGGGGTAAAAGGTGGCATGCTAATTATAGGCTCTTCCAAGGGTGGAGGAGTAGATGAAATAGGTTCTTGTGTAGGTATGGGAGCTCGGGCTAAGATTTCATCTATGGAAGGAACATGAGGCAATTGCGAAGCAACTGGTATTTCATCGAAAATAGCATAGACCTCACAGACATTGCTATCATTATTTGAAGTGTGAACAGCTGGGTTGGAACAAGGTTCATTATTAGGAAATGGATTCTTAAAGATATGTAGGTTTTGGTTAATGGGCACATTCAGGATATCCAAGACTAGATCTCCATTATCTAACATTTCTTGGATGATATTCTTGAAGGTGATGTATTTATTTTCGCTATGACATTTGACACGATTATAGTTGAAAAATTCATGTTCCTTATACCATGCATGCATGGTTTGCTCAGGGTCAAAACCAGTATGTGGTTTTATAGGTGGAAGGGTAATGGCACCAACCTTAGCAAGCTTTTCCAAAATAGAAGAATAAGATTATCCTATCAAAGTGTACTTTTGTTTCTCTTGTCTGAACTGGAAAGCTTAGACGGGAGAGAGATTAGAGGGAGGTTTGGCTAGGTTTGATTAATGAGGGGGGCCATCCTTGAGAACTACGACATTGGCAGATCCTTTGGGTTTTAAATAGTTATTTTGGCATTTTGAAGATGAAGAAGAATCATTTGGCTTGAATGCGATGTTCTTGTTACGAAGTTGAATTTTATTCTCTTTAATAGCACAAATTTCTAATTTTCATGCCATGGTGAATGCCTCGTCAAAAGTGCAAAATATATACACCTGCAAGGTTAGTGAGATGTGTCTTGTTCAATCTAGAGTAAACAAATCTATGGGTTTAGTTTGAGGTAATTGAAATGTGAGCTGGTTAATTAGGCTGTGCCAGCGAGCAACAAAGTCAGTGATAGACTCATTGTCATACTGTCTTGTGGAATAAATATCAGTCATGGTAACCTTATTAATAATGTTGATGGAGAAGTGATCTAAGAAGGCTTGGGATAATTGATTAAATGAGTAGATGGAGTGTCTCTGTATACCACTGTACCAGGTGGAAGAGTGGGAAAGGTAGAACTGTAAGGCCATGGGATTCTGATCAAGGAGTCATGTAAATTACTCGTCACCTACAGAAATGGTGGTAGGTAGGGTTGGATCCATGGGTGATAGGACATAGGGTGGGTAAGGACTAGGCAGGAGTGGTTGATGACTTATGTAAAATGTAATATCATTATCCTGATTGCAATTAAACACCATGTGAATGAATGTATATCAGGTGATGTTGTATCCTATAGGTGACATATGGAGTAGTGATAATGAATAAAATAGGTGTTTATAGGTGAATTTGGGTAATATATTAGTTGATCTTCATTATAGGGTAACAGACACCAGTTAAGGATGACCGATTTTGGTTCAAGGGTAACTGAGGTTGGTTACTGTGAGACAGGAATAGTTTTACCAAATGAGGTAAAGACTGGTAATGGTAAAATGAACAATTTTTATGATGATGGTTTATCAAAGCCTAGAGAGTATAGAGACTCATAGGAACTCTGACAAAAAAGAAAATGAAATAAGGGTTCTTTAGGAAATTTAACCCAAAAGAACAGATAACCGATGCCGGTTAAACAAAACCGATGCCAGTTAGGGGTAACTGATGCCAGTTACTATGAAAATTGGAAAATGTAGAAAATGTATTGTTGTGAATTTTAGTGAGATAAATAATCAACGCAGATGTTTGGAGATGATGCAATGAATTCCTGACACACTCAAAAGAAGTTAGGATACTCCAACTGTGATTGTGGAGTGTGTAAGGCAACATAATGGAAAAATGGAGAAGCGTATCCTTATACCTCAAAATGCACGTGAATCAATCACTAAAAACACGCACCTAATAAGTGATTTTTAATGTGTTGAGCTTATGCTATGTAGAATACTGACTCATGAAATTAGAATAGAATTTTTGTGAGGAAAGATTCCTATGAAGAAGGATATCTAAATGGAGAGGTTTCAGGTATGTTGTGGTGGGGGTGGGTCATTTTTTGAGGTAATGACTTGATACAAGTAACAAGCGAGGGATTACCTACCTATCAGATCCTGTGATCACTGACAGGTGTTCCCAGGAAATATGTTGTTTAAGAAAGATGTGTATAATTCAATTTTTTGTAGTTTGGTGAGACACACACACACACACAGAGAGAGAGAGAGAGAGAGAGAGAGAGAATGTGCTTTCTACAATTCTTTGTGTTAACCATCAGCTATGCATGACTTCCAGTATATACATTTCCCTCATTTTACAGTTAGCTAAATACAACCAATCATAATGTAATGCAACCAATTTTAATCCCAAATAAAAAATATTATGTTTTATGAAGCAAATGATGAATAGGAGAGGGTATGCTCTTTCACTAAATGCAGAAAGCAAAAAAGAAGAATGGATCCTTTTAGATGCACTAAAAGAAATGTTTCTTTTAGAGAAATTTGAAAGAAGAGAGGATTACTAGGGAACAAAATTACTGTGTAAGCCTTTTAAAGGGAAACAAACATACAAATTTCACCTAAAAATGAAGAAAATGTAGTAGAACCTGTGATGGGTCCCATTGGGTGTGCCAAAATGTTTCACCATTTTCTTTATGTTTTTGAATGATGAAACAGATAGGGTTATGGGCTAAGAGGAATACTTGTTAAATGGTTTGGCTGGATAGTTGTTACATGCATTTAGACTTCTCAATATAATGTTGATTATGAGAGATTCCTTTTGGCTAGGAAGAACTACCTGTGATAGAAAACAAGACCACAAAAAACAAGTTAAATGATATATGACAGTGGAATGCCTAGTGTATTGTAGTTCTGGGAAGTGTGATACTTCCTAGATGGATGTCAATCCAATGTTTAAAAAAAATTAATGTGAGAAATAAGTAGATTCCTATTGTATTTGATTTGATTTAGGTATCTCATTCAAGCACAATAAGAAAATCCAATCACAACAGGCTAGGCTATAGTTGGATCTACAGGATGAGGTGACTGTCAAGGTATTGGGACTGGTCAGGGTCTTATTCTGGGTTGTTTAGTTCAATTGGTAGGAGTTTTTTTGGATCTATTCTTGGGCAGGGTATAAAACACAAAGATCAACATTGGTCTAGTATGACCAGTGGAATTTTATGCAGGACCGATGAAGGTTATGGGTAACCAATGCCGGTAAGGTCGGGGTGTACAAAACTCAAAGAGATTTGATTGCAAGGTTTGATCTGGGATTTGATAGAGATGGTAGGGTGGATAAGGAGGTTTATAGAAGTCTCAGGTGCATTTAGGGATGAAAAACTAGAAAGGATGGGTGATTTGGTGGTGTGGGTAAGGAAATGGTTGGGTTACAGGTTGGTAAGGGATATGAGAATGAGCATGCAAAGTGTAAATTAATAACAAGAGTAATAAAATCTACTAATTGAAACAAAAATATTGGTTAGGGATACACTTACTGTGATGTAGATTAGATGGCTGAATGGTAATGGTATTTGATCAAAAGGATGGTATTTGGGACCATAGTAGTGAATTTCAGAATGCTTCCATGAGTGCAAGGCTTTTGGATTTGTCGTGGTGCTTGACGTGAATGTCTAGATGCGTGAAAGGATGTTGGTTATGATTTCATGTAGCTCTAATCTCTCTCCTCTGGTAGATAATTTGATAACCTCTTAAAAAAGGTTTTTGAGGTGAATAAATGGTAACTAATGATAGTTCTATCTTGATTGATGTCAATTTAGGTCTGACTGACATTGGTTAATGTGGGATTCCCTAGGTTTACTAAAACGAGAAGATATTTCTAATTTCCTGGGCCATGTTGATTTGTTGTCGTGGATCAGAATGGAAGCTTCCCTTCTAATGAGTGGGAATGTGGTTAGATAAATCTTAGGCATGTTCTTTTATGGTTATACCAAATCTTATACCATTAAGGAAAGTAATACTTAGTTGTAGTTAGTTATGGTGATCTGAAAATGAGTGTTGTATTTTTTTCACTTTTAAAAGTTTCCAAAGATTTGTGATTTTCTTCACCAATTTTAAGTATTATAAAATCCACAAATTGATTAAATTCTGATTTTTATGCATCCATAGAAGTGTGGAAAACTTGGGTAACAAATAAATAATCAGAAAACTGAAAGCACTCAGATAACAAACAAAATTGTTTATGGGGTTCAGAAATTCATACATCCCCGGGTTTGGATTGAACCGATCCATTAATAATATTGAAATGTAAGTAAAATAACACTTAAAAACAACCAATAATGAATCAAAACCTGCAAATGAGCTGATCTATGTCCCAAGAACTCTGAAAAATAATAGAAATTGTCCCAAGAACGATCCATGGCTCCTACACTGTTTTTCACAATGTCATCTCCCTACAACTATGTTAAAAAAACACCTAAAAATGGATATTTACAAACATTCTATGAAAAAAAATTATATATATAATATCATCTCTGAATTCTAAACACTTTTCATGTTTACACCAAGTCACTTTTCAGACCAGAAGTGCATTGAAATTTGTGTTTTCCAACTAGTTGTCTTGTAGATCCCTGTTAAAACTACATTCAAAGCTTCTAAAAATAGGATAAAACTAAAAACAAAACATCAAATCTTACATCATTGGAATTGCCTCAGAATTTCCTACATTTCACCTTTTTACTCCGAGTTCCCACTCTAAGTGCAAGGCCTTCAAAAATGGAATTTTCTGAAAAATGCCTCCTTCTCCTCTTTCCCAGTCACTACCTGAGTGTTGTTTAAATAACACTGAGCATTGTCTCATCTCATCTGAGCTTGTAGCTGAATTGGTTGGGTAGATAAGTCTTTGGGAGTAGATGTCATGGGTTCAAAACCCAGTGGTCTTCATTTTGATGCGGCCTTTGTTATCTCATATGTGGGAAGATCCCACATCTTCGGCATGAAAGGTGAGTTTATGGTTTAAATATACAAGGGGCCGCCTATTAAATCATGGCTTTGGCCACACATGCCACCATTTTTTTGGGCCATGCAATGGTGTGTTATCTACCAAATCTTGGGGTGAGTTGTATGTTGTTGGTTCCGTTGAGTTGTTGGGTTGACCACGCGCATTAGGGGTATGCTCAATGTTGGTTTTAGATGAATATAGCTAACTGCCGAGTTACTTGGAAATAGGAGGATCTGTTGGGAGATAATGTGGAAATGATGACTTTCCCAATCTACAAGGAGATAAGAATATCTCGAACACATTGGCAAAGAGCTCAAGTAAAACATAGAAAATGACATGGAGGTTAATATGCCAAATTTTTACAAAGGTAATAAAATGAAATTCGACCCAAGTAATATTATGTGATATTCCAAATGAAGTATGGAAATAAATACTACTTGTCAATCCTTGATTCAAAAATTGAACTCGTGGTGGCAAGCCATGTGGTGTTTTGAGGACCCACCATGTTGGTGATAATATAATCATCCTCACGGCGGCCGAGCTCCTCTCCGTAACAAAAGTTGAGCCTCTTGTTCTAACCCACTTTTACGTGTGTCGAAGACCGAGAGTTACAAACAACTCAAACAACCTTCATTTTTTCCCTTTTTTCCTTTTCCACATGTCACATTGCTATTGGTCCATTATTGACATGTTGACCAATGTTGACCTTTCGGTTGACCAAACTTTGATTGGACATATCTTGAGCTCAGAGTGTTCGTTTTTCACGTTCTTATAGTTGTCGGAAAGCTTACTGAAGGCTATACTACACTGGCATGGTTTAGGAAATTTTAGGGAACATTTGACACTGAAATTGATCCCCTAATCATATGGTAACATGCCAAGAATAGGTCTAGGGTGAGATAGCTGGGTGAGGTGTCTAAGTGAGGTGGGAACTAGGTCAATTAAGACAATTAAATAATGAAAGTTTTGAGGATGAGGATTAATTTAATTAAAATAATTAAATTAATATTAATGTGGGGTGAAGGGTTATATGGTTAGGTTCCCATGTTTAAGTTGGTTATCTGATCAGGGACTAACGGGAATGTGAAAAAATTTAGGTGTCTAAATTTACCTCATGAAGTCTACTTAGTCAGAACTGTTGCACCTAACCCACGTGACCTTTGGTATAAGAAATTTACAGAATATCTTTACCTTCCCATTCTACCCACTGATCTCACTCATAGTGGAAAAAGTTACTTTCTTAAAAGTGTCTCTCATTATGTCATCATGGGTGGTCTCCTTCATAAGTGTGGCTTCGATGGTATCCTCTTACGCTTTCTTACAAGTTATAAAAATCCCTACACCATTGAGGAAGTCCTCGATGGAATTTGTGGAGGTCACTTTAGTGATTTAGATGTGGAAAAATTCATTCTTCACCTTGGCTATTATTGGCCAACCTTAAACTGTGACTGTTGTGACTATGTCAAACGTTGTATAAAATGCTAGAAACATGCTAATCTTCAACACACGCCTAGTCATGCCTTACAGGTCACACGAGATCTTTGTCCTTTCTCTTAATGGGCTTTGGATCTTATCGGTGAGATCAATCCTCATTATTCAAAATGCCACCAATGGATCATAACTACTACTAAATATTACACTAAATGGGTAGAGGCCATTCGCCCCATTTCTACACAAGCCAAGAAAATATGTGAATTCATCAAAAATCACATCATTTGTCTCTTTGGTGTTCCTCACCACCTCGTCACTGATAATGGAAATTAATTCAAAAATAAAACCCTACGTAAGTTATGTGATGATTTATGCATGCAAATTAGCTTCTCATTACCTTATTACCCAAAAATTGATGGCCAAGCAGAATCGACCGATAAAACCTTGAACAAAATCCTTATGAAAGTAGTTAACGATACTGGAAAGGATTGGAATTCACACATTCCTTTCGCATTATGGGATTATCACACTATTTTTAACACTTTGATTTTTACCACACCTTTTTCTCTGGTCTACGGTACCAAGGCTGTCTTATGTCTCAAAGTCCAAATTCCATCTCTCTGCATCTCACTATAAGACATGCTCAACAATGTTGACTTTCACCAACATCATTTGGCAAAACTTGAGTTATTAGATGAATGTCATCTCAATGCTCTTGACCATCTCCAAATCTACCAAAAATGTATCAAACATTCCTATAAAAAATGTGTCCACGAACGAACCTTTTAGGTCAGTGACCTTGTCCTGAAGGAAAATCAACATGTAACTAAAGAAGAGAAAAGAAAACGGGGAAAATTTTCTCCTAATTGGCTTAGATCCTATATAGTTACCCATGCCTATGGATCAGGTGCTTATCATTTATCTTCACTCAAAGGTAAACCTGAACCTGAGCCCCTCAATTCCTTGCATCTTTAACCATTTTATTATTGACATTAAGTCCTATATCACTTTCTGTCATTTGATCACTCATCCCTTGAGTGTTGTTCACCTCCCATATTACTCATTTTTGAGGATCCACGACTAAACAAGAATCATGTGGTTACCCGTTACCTTTTCACCTTATCTTCAATATGAGTACCATGAATCTACTCATAGCATGATTCTCATAGATAATTTTCATCTTCTTAAATATGGAATCCCATGGTTGTTCATCACTTGAAACCACCTCTTTCATAATTAACCTCTATGTTTTATGGTCTTGTCTTCTAAACAAGGACCTAATCTTCCTATATAGTCTTGTCCATGAATTAAACATCTAAAAACAAAAAGGGATGCAAATCCTAGATTCAAAATTCCAGGAAAAGATGAATCCTTCAAAAAGGGACATCTCTTCACTCTATTTCCGCCACTATAAATAGAGTGCTCCCTTGAAGGAAAAATATATAAATTCATTGTAAAAATACAATAAAAATATCCAGAAGCTTCCCGCATCGATTAGGTTCATGAATACCTCAAGGAGATAATATACTCATCCCATATAGACTTCCTGCATTGATCATTCTATTACAAATACAAAAAAAAATTGAAGAAAAATGATGAAATTTTTGTCATGCACTTTCCTATTTTTGATCCCAGGTTTCTTGCTAAGAAAAACATACTTCCATATACTAAGTTACACTAAACCACCCACTCTCATCTCATTTCCTTTTCATCCTAATTTCCTCTCTCCTCAAGGGACTTTCTACAACTACGACATATCATGATCATGTGACTTTTTTCTCCCTTAGGATAGTCCATTATGCAAGGCCTTTTGGGTCTTACATTCATAATTCCATCTGAGGTATTGTAGACTCATTAGGGTTATTATCAATTAAGCGGCTCTTTTTCCACATCTTCCCATTTGCCTTCCTCATTACTTCTTCATTATATTATACAGAACCAGATCATCGACACCTATATTTAAAACAACTCAACCATGCCTATGACCTAAACTCAATCATGCCTATGACCTACACTGAACCATGCCTAACACCTACTAATCCATTCCTCTACTTCGTCATATTATTCCCTAGCTTATGGGAGAACTACATCCACCTAAGGCTCCTTTTGGCCAAGGCTATGTAGGTAGCACTTTGAGGGCATGGGCCCCTTGGCAGTTAGCTCAGCCACTCTTTACCCTAACAAATCTCCCCTTTCACTTTCCTATTCACATTATACCTTAGTTTCCATTTTCTATCAATAATTGGAAATTAAACCAAAAAGGCATCCATTAATACACATTTTTACCACATCATCAAATCATTTATTTATCATTTTCAAATTTCCACTATAGCACATTTTTGGAAATTTAAACCATAACATGCGTATCCATCATCATTTATCTTCATCACGCCTAAACCAACCTAACTCCATCATGCATAAACCAACCTGACTCAACCATGTGTACACGACCTTTACTCAATCATGCCTAATTCACCCAGTTTCCATCACATACACACATAATAATGGAAATTAAAAACAAGTAAACCATCCATACTATAAAAATTATCATCTATAAATAAGAAAGTTTGTGTATACGTACATATGTACATAGATAAAAATAAATACAAATACCTCAAATCACTTAGATACATCGTCACTATCTTCGACAAACAGGTCGGTTTATGATCAAAACTATCAAAAATCTCATGTACATCCTCGATCTCTTTGACACGTAGTACGTTATATCTCAAAATACATAAAAAAGCATGGATGTACATGTGTAAATATCAGGCATCTCCCTGTCAGATATCCTCCATGCCTATCTCACATGTCTCCTCCTCCTCTGCTGCTCATGTGTGGTGTCTTGCTAGAATCTCCCCACCCACCATGGGCCTCAGTTTAACCTCTAATGGCACCTCCCCTGAAGTTGGCCTTTGTACACTAGTGGCCTCTCCTTGCTCTTGTCTCGAGGTTCACCGACACCCTGTACTATCCACAATATGAGTGTGGCACCTGGTCCTCTCACTCGAAGCCTGTTGTTCTCTATACTTGGCATAAGATGGTATGTCTATCCCTGTAGCCATCAAGTGATCTTGATAGTATCATGCCTCACCCAGGACATCCTTGAACCTAGCCATCAGTATAGTCTGTGGAGCTGCCATCAGTCTCGACCCCTGTACTTGTCTCCCGAGACCCTGTCCTGATACTGCCTATAACAAGGGACCCTATCCTTATGCCTATACATGTTCCTGTAATGATGTCTATACTAGTTCTTGTGTAGTGATCTCAGCTTTTTGGGCCACAATATGTACCTATGTAGTGGGCAACTAGCCCTTCAGCCCTGTAACATGTGCTTGTAACATGGCCACCTCTGCATGTCACCCCATCAGCCGCCCCTATAAACCTATAATCTGGGCTTGGAATGCAGCCACATATCCTTATAATGTGTCTCTCTAAATTTTCAACGTAGATAGATATAGGTACCCTAGTCTAGGTGGTGCTTCTCGTAGCTGGGCTACCCACCACCTTCTATATGCATCTGTGCAACCGACATCATCTATCTATCATTCCACCGGTTGCTCCTCCTGCCCTGTCAGAACTATAGGTTTAGGTAGAGACATAGGTCTCTCCACGTCATCCCTCCTATACTACGGAAATGGTGGTGGAAAATCCTAGGGCAGCCCAAATTGTCTCCATACTCTATCTATATCTCATCCAACTCATCAGCCATGTGCTTGTATGATGTATATACAACATAAAACCTCCAGATAATGTCTACTATAGAAAACCCCTCTAGCATCTGCCTATAGTGAGCTACATCATGTATAGCCCTAGCCCCCCTGTGCATACCAACAATAGACACCCAATGCCTATAACTGACCTAGACCATACCTAGCTCAAATACATCTAGTGGGGGAAACAAATCGAACACACACACACAATGTGCTCATAGGCCCAACAGTGACAAAGGAAAGTGTAACACATGCTGAACCTCCGTAGCCTCCCATAGGCCCATAGCTCTATGTATAACTGCAGCAGGTAGGATAGTGCCCATGAAAACTAGGTCCTGTCCTCCATCATATTATGAAGAAATCCCATCAATTCCTGTGGGAATCTCCTACCCTCTGCATCCAGTAGTGCAAAATAACACATTACCTCCATAATCAAAACAACTAACCACATATCCTCAGAATGGTCCACGTACATCTCTCCATATCTCAAGCTCGTGCTATGGAACCTCATCTCAGCCATCCCCTCTCCAAATACTATCAACATCAGCTCCTCAAATATCTCTAATGAAATGGAGTACATGTGCTCTCTCACTATCGATAATCTCAGGATTCTGTATACGTTCTCTAAGGTGACTGTGATATCACCTGTCAGAATATGGACGTGTTGGTCGCGGAATCCCATCTATCGATGAGAGAGACCATAAAACTAGAATCATGCACTATATGCCTATAGTGTTGGATACCAATCAGACCCACATCAATCATGTGTCTCCACTCCTCATCACTCACGTCTCCCCACACTGCTAGCAATAGCGGTGGAACTCACTCCTGTATTTGTAGCTAATCTCTTGCCTGCATCCAAGAAATCACATTGTTGTTAAACCCATAACCATTTCCACAACACCCCTTACCCGACTAACCCATTCCTGAAATTCCTTCATATTTTCCTTCCCTACAACCTTTGTAACCCACCCTAGCTACCCTCTACCCACTTACATTTACACCTCACAGTTTCTAACCCGCTAAATCCTTGTATGAACTTTTTTTCCTTAAAATCCTGACTGACCTCGGTCACTAGTAACCGACATCGGTCATTTGTTATTTAACCAATGTAAGCTATATCTTACCAACATCAGCCAATTCATTACTAATGTCGGTCACTGTCACTGTGACAAATCTAAAAACCCCATTTTATTTTCTCACCAAATTCTCAACATTCACCTAACAACTTATTGTACCCTACCCTCTCCTACCCTAAACCCCTCCCCACCCCTATTTACCCTACCTAAGACCTATCCCCTCCCTCATTTCATCAATTTCAACTACAAATTTCATTATAATCCCCACCCAAAAATCCCTACCCATATCCCCTATTTTCCCACAACAAATACGTAGAAAGGATTAGATCTTACCTCGTCTGAGCATCATGTACATGGTGACACATTTGGCCACTTCGCTAGTGGTCCACCTGAACCCTCTCCCACCTCTGTCATGTTGAAATCTAACTCGAATCTATCCACTAATCAACTTTCTCTACTCAATCTCATGATCCCATCTACCTAGCTCCCCTCTCCAACTAGATCTCTCCATTTCAGCTAGGTATAATCCCTCAAGCTTTCCTCTCGAAAAGGTAAAAAAAAATTTGGTGCTTTTTCATTTTCAATAAAGCCAAAGCAATACAAATAAATCCATATTATATGGATTTTTCTTTTTTAATCCCTCAAATTAATATGACTGACATCGGTAAAGTCATGCCTTACCCAACCGATGTCGTTCATTACATAACCGACATCGGTTACCTGTCATTCCCCTTGTACCCTCTTTTATCCATTTTGACCCACAATTATCAGTACCCACCACCTTGTACCCTTACCCTCCCTTATTTCCACATGCCTAAAACCCCCACCTACCCCTCCACTACCTTTGCTGCATCTTAGGAGTTCTAATTTTACCTATACCTTTGCCTTACTTGTGTCATTACCAATATACCTTGACCTAAACCAATTTTTGTGACCTTTGACCCTCTGTGCTCATTGTACCTTCTGACATGGTTAACTGTGTTGTTTGGCCTACTGACCTTACCTTTCCTCTTGCCATGTTGTTTATCCTGACCTGAAATTTGGTGTATTGGAACATACCTAAACGTTCCTGCACCTGACATTTTTTGTGTTTCCACACCATATCTTATACCTTAGATACCAGAATCAAGTCAACCCTATTTGGATAGATCTATTGACCTTAGACAACATAGAGATTGAAAGATTTTAAATCTGGTCCCATGTCACAATTTCCATTGTGTGCATGCATTTAACTATCACTACCTTCAACCCTGGCCCATTTACCTGTTTACTTCCTTTGACCTTTTACCTTTACCCAATATGCCCATTGATCTTCATTTTCCCACCTCTTCATTTAATCATTCCACTCACCACTTTTGTATCTCACCTCATTGGTCCCTAGTTTGAGGGGGGTTACCTTCACCCATGCTTGGGGAAACACCACTATCACTTATACTAGACACAACCATTTCCTATTTTTGTCAGCATCACTTACCAATACAAGCTACCTAATAAAAAGGGGAAAAATGTAGACACAAAATTGGGTCACACTCCCCTTGGTTCCCTTTCGAATAACCAACTTAAACACATTCACCTAACCATGACCCTTATACCCCACATTAATATTAATTTAATTATTTACAATAAAATCAATACCCATACTCACCTCTTTTATTAATTTAGTTTAGTTACTTTAATTAAATGGATGCATGCCTCACCTAGAAATCTCACCATAAACCTATTCATATCATGTTTCCATAAATGAATAAGACTTAGTTCAACCCTAAAAACCAATGCCTATTATTCCTCTAACCACCTTCCTGCTCACAAAAATATAACTTCCATTCTAATCTACGAATAAATGGACAAACTTGACCCAAATGAGGGGAGATCTAACATTTTTAGTGAACCTAGGGAATACCACCTTAAATGACGCCGGTCATCCCAAAATTGATGCCAGTTAACCAAGAACCTTCATTGGTTACCATTTATTCACTTTGGTAACCTTGTTTGTTGGTTGGCACATTCTGGAATCAAGGAGAAGAGAAGAGCGCTGCATGCAAGCAGAACCAAAGCCTTTTCATGTCTAAAGACATGCATAGACAACACCAGGATAGATCAAGAGGTGTTTCACTCATGGTAACATTTCGAGAATCATTACCATGGTACCCAACATCATTCCTCTTATCAACCATGATCACCATCCAACCATTTGAACCTCCATCATAGTAGGTATATGAATAACCAGCGTCATCTATTTCTACTTCAGTCTCTTGAGTTCTTCTATTGTTGTTATCATTTTCTACTTACACTCTCATTCCCCTACCATTTACCTTCCTGTAAACTCAACCATTCCTCCACCCACACCATTAAATCACCTATATCTAACTGTGACATATATCTGAGTATAACTAGGATTCCCACAGACCTCTTCACCCCCCTTTTGTCTCTGTTTATCCTCAGATCAACCTTTACAACCAGATATTTTTGAGTTTTATCATCCTGCTTCTATCGACATCGGTTACCCATGACCATCGTCGGTTGCGCCTAACCATGATCGGTCATACCCTACTGACATTGGTTTCTGTTTCTATCAATATTGTGTAAACCAATAACCACTTACCTACCAAAACAACCCAAACACCTTACCCAACTTTTTTAAGACCCTTTCTGTGACCTGTAGACCACCTAAACAACCTGCAACTTGACTTGAAGACCTTAACCCACATAATTTTTATTATTTAAATTAGATTGATGCTAATAGTGATCTGAGGTACCCAAATTAGAATATTAGCATTAGATTCATTTATGTACATGTTTCAGTTATTTCATAATTTATTTTATAAAAATAGTGGGTTGACAACCTTCTAGGAAGTATCACACTTCTTGGATCTAGCATACTCTAGGAAGTCCACTATCATATATTATTTAACTCTTCTTTGGTGGTCTTGTTTTCTATTTCAGGTATGTAGACACTTAAAATTGGTTACTCAATTTAGTGTCTCTTACATTCGTTTACCTGCTCAGGTAACCTGGGGCACGTTTATATCACCACTACCCCCTTGGAGTATTAATCAATTTGTGTTTTAAACACCTATCCTAAGTTTAATTCAGCCCATTTTATTTTACCCATGAGTAATTAAATATTAACTATTTAATTACACCTTTTTACATATATCCTAACCACTTATCTACCCCATATCTATTTTATCCATATATCCCCCCTATTTCTCCTCCTCCCAAACCGAGTCGCGGGATATCTCCCGTACTTGGGATGATAAGATCATTCTCATATTCCCAGAAATCGCTCCGTTTGGCCATTTCGGGAGTCTGTTCCCCGATCGGCGCCGACCGGTACTCGGTCGACGCCGATTTTTCGGAACGGCGCCGATTTAATCTCGGTCGGCGCCGATTATAAATAGAAGCCCAGAACTCAGTTCTGGTTAGACACAGATTGTAAGAGAGAGAACAGGAGAGTTCCGAACATCAAAATTGAATGTTATCTATCGAGTGAAAGTGAATTTTGTCCAAATCAATCCCTGAGAGGAGCACCGTTACTCTGCTCTTATCACATCAGCATTGCACGTCTCCATTGATTCTCTGGTGACTGTGTTCCTGCATCCAGCACAGGTGGACCCTGGCCAGTGTCTCTCTGGCATTTGCAGATCCTGCAGACGTTGACGATCTTGCCTCTATTTTCTGATTCTCAAACCTTTTCGCACTCTGCCTCGGATCGACGCCGATCCAAATCAGTCGACGCCGATCTACATCAGTCGACGCCGATCTACATCAGTCGACGCCGATCTGTTCCAGTCGACGCCGATTCTACATAATCGACGCCGATCATACTGCAGACAGGTAAAAAGGACACAGGTAACACAAATCCAGTTTATTTCATAGTTTCCTATTTTCTGTTGCTTTCTGTCTGCTGTTTAGATTCTGTTTTATTACTTTGATCATAAAATCTAGTCCTATACGTACATCTTTTATCATGTATGCTTCTCTGCTTAATTGAAAACGTGGACTGACATCCGCCGAGGAAGCTTATCGCTTCCCGGACCCGCTTCTCGGGCAGTCCACCTAAATACCTTTTAACGTGGTCTTTTTCTGTCAAGCATCGGTGTCTTGCAGGTTACTTGGATCTACTGTGCAGAATTGCTCGTGTGCGCCCGTCTCATCTATATTGGCTTCCTTATCCGTCTGCATCTTCAGATCTTGTCCATCAGGTATCAATTTCATTTTGAGTTTTTCAAGGTTTTTGTGTTTAGTTTGGTGCATTAACTTGGACAGGTAACAAGCGTGAAATTCTTGATCTACATTCTGGCACGCCCGGTGGGACCCAACCAAAGTCCCTTATTGGTAAGTTCATCTCTTTTCTGGTTTTGAGCTTTGTTCTTTTTCCTCACTGATTTGTATCAGTCTTGTTTGAGCATTTCCTTTCATAGTTTCAATCTTGCTTTTTATGCGAAATCGTTATCTTGAAATTTTTCTATTTCCTTAAAATAGAAATTTTTCGTTTCACCATTATCTGGATATATCTTTCCGGATCTTGTTTGGTGTTTGCTTAACCTTTTCTTGCGGAGCACTTTGCTTGTTCGTGGGATTGTTCGAGGGGAAGAGCTCAACAACGCGCTTTTTGAAGTCCACACACCTTGGAGAGCTAAATCTACAGGTATTTCTCTTTTACGGTGTTTTCTCTTTTTAGGAACTAAAAAAAAAAGTAAAGAAAAAAATTTGTTTGTTTTTTTTTTTTTATCACATCCAAACATTTCAATTTTTGGTGCTTAAAAGGAATCTAATCGCATTTGGGAAAGAATCTGTTTGACTTGTCTTCATCGAAATCAAACACTTCATTTTTAAGTGCTTAAAAAGAACTTTTTCTTTGTCATTGCTGTTGTATGTTTCTCATCTAGTTTTAATTAGGCTGGAAAATTGATCAAAATCGGTAGTGACACTATTTGATTTTTATTTTTCACCCTTGCACACAAAGCCAAAATCACTAGGTATAAAGCATTTAAACAAAAATTCCTTCCCTGGCCTCACCTACTTGGAAGTGACATCCAAGAGGAAGAGCCTACGCGGTACTCGGGCCGCGCTATAAATTCACGGAAGTTCTGGTATATATTGGCAAAGCACCCGACTCCCTTATCGCAGCGGTGTGTGAAGTGCGGGGGTAGGCCCCTATATCAAGCCACGTACCGGTCTTTTACTGAAGTGCCTTCGGGACTCCTCACCAAACATTCCCCAAACCATCCTTAGTTTGGCTATCTGAGTAGTTCCTGTTCTAAAAAGCCTTCCCTAATATTTTCTTTCTTAAAAGCATCAAAAATTAAAGGAGATAATCACCTGCGCTGCTTGAATTGTCTGTGCATTAGTTAGGTCAATCTTCTTTTCTGTGTGTTTATGACGGTCATTACTCGGTTACAATCTAGAAGAATGGCTCAACTGGCCCCTTCTTCTTCCAAGATCACCACTAGTGTGGATGTTTCGGCACCCCCCAGATCTTCCTCGGGACCGTTGTTAGTTGGTTCCCCATCCTGGTCATATAATCCTTTCTATCAAGCCAAAGCAACCCCATCACGTCCAGCTTCCCCTAGTCCTTCAGAAATATCATCTTCTTCTGACTTAGAGTATGTTCCGCATGGGGATCCTGAATTTCAGGTACTCCTTGATCGTAACCTGGTAGCCCTCATGGACTACCTAGTACAAAAATCTATCAAAATATCTGATCAAGGACCACCAATCCAACAAGTGTATGATTATCCTCGTGAACCATCCCAGGCTTTTGTAGAACAGTTAGCATCATTTTTCTCACCTCGAGCCATGGAAGAGGGTGGCGCACCTGTGCCTCCTTTTTCTCTTCCACCGACCGTATCGACTAGTTCTCAAATAGTCTTACCTATACCTAACGCCGCAGTTACCTCGACTATTCCACAACCTACTTCTGAGAAGTCCTCTTCTCTGGCTATCATGGGTGCGTCTGCGCACCCACATATTGCTGTTAATTCATCTATGCCATCCATTGTATCCCAGGGTCAGTACCTCTTTATGAGTCAACCCCCTTCGACTAGTCAGTTGGTTCCTGCTTCTCGTCCTCCAGTGGGTTTTTCTTCCAATATTCCGGCAACAGTGACCTTCGCCCATCCTCTAGCATCGGCACCCTTAGTAACTAATCCGGCAGTAAAAAGCCTCTTTCAGGTCTTGTTCCCCACCATGTCCAATCAAACCAACACCCATGTTCCTCAATCTATTCCGATTCAGTCAACAAGCATAGGAGTCCACCAATCACAGGCTCCGTTCGTCATCCAACCTTCATTTTCTCAACCACTTATTATCCCACAGCCTGCCTATACACAGGCTCCTTCACAGCAAATACCTCACCAGGCGTCACCCAGAACACCTGGTTATTCCTCTTATCATCCTATCAATCAACAGACGAATCCCCCATTGACACCTCAACAACATCCACCATTTGCTTCCTATGTAGGACATGCCACTGTGCCTCCTCCTCAATCTGACGTGGTTCAAATTCTTTTCAAGAAAATCACAGACTTGGAAGCCTCCACCAAAGGGGCTCGTCCTTCATACTCTTTTGAAGAAGTGTGTAATGAACCCATTCATCCCTCAGTGGCTTTTAAGCCTTATCCTCCCCAATGGGAACTTCCTAAATTTTCAAAATTCCATAGTCGGGAGGACCCTCAACAGCATTTGCGAGCATTCAAACATGCTTGCTACCTCATAGTCCAAGATCAGGAGCTTATGCTCCGTACTTTTCCTATGTCTCTAGCAGGCCCTGCTTTAGACTGGTACAACAACATTCCTCAACATTCCTTGTTTTCTTTCTCTCAATTGGCTCAGATGTTTGTTGAAAACTTTTCAATAAATATCGCCCATAAGATCTCGATCACAGATCTTTATAACATTCGTCAATTCGATGATGAGTCTATTGCAGACTTTGTCGCTCGTTGGAGAGGGATAGTAAATCAATTGTCTTTCTCCCTTCCTCAACCCCAACAGATCGAGTTGTTTACTCGATCTTGTGCTAATCATATTTCTTCCACTTTAAGGATCCAGACCTTTCATACATTTGAAGAAGCCTTTACGATGGCACGCAAACTTGAGTCTCGCGCCATTGAACAAGGGAAGTTAAAACTTCGCTCTAAGTCTAAACCAGATTTTTCTCGGTTTACCAAATCAAATCCTTCCACTTCTAAAGACAAGAACCAGGGATCCACCAATGCTATCGTATTAAAAACATCACGAGCCGATAATACTTCTAATCAAACACCACGGAGAGACTCCTCATCTTCTCGAAAAGGGTCCTCGTCATCTCGATCTTTCACTTCGTTGGGAGAATCATATGCTTCTATCTTAGAGAAAATGTTGGAAGTTCGCATGATCGAACTTCCCCCCATTAGGAATATTGATGAAAACCAAGAACGTCCATTCTGGTATAGGGAAAATGATTTCTGTCATTATCATAGAACCAAAGGTCATGACATTGAACGGTGTCAGACCTTCAAAAATCTTGTCCAGAAATTCATTGATAGAGGTGAGCTCATTCTGGATAACCCAAATGCTCCCCCAAATCAGGCACTGGATGTTTTTAAACAACCTTTTCCTAATCATTCCCCGAACCATAATGCTTCAGAGTCTCAAAAACCAAACACTCATACTATCAACTTCATCTCTACTGAAGAATATTCTTCTGAAACCAAGCCATCTGCAAACACATCGACCGAATCAGAACCTCCTTCTACTTCGCTAATCGCTGGGATTCCACCATCTTCAAATAGCTCGTCTTCGAATATTCCTACATTGCTAGATACGGATTCATCTCTCTCCGCTTCTTTGTCTGACCTTCCAGCCATACCCGAGACAGTGTCATCCTCATCTGTCTCATCGTCAGACATTCTTTCAGTGCTCGAGGCAATTACATCCCTTCGAGTTTCCACTGCGGATACACCTACTTCTGTTTCTCCCATTTTTGCTGTGACTATGCCATTGGTAAACGTACCTATAGTTGTACCAACTTCAACGGAAGCGTATTCGATTTTGACTCTTCCTGCTTCTTTTCCTATAGTAGTTTCACCCACAATTACTGTACCAGAAGTAGTTCCTTTGCCAGGAGCTGCTTCTTCATCACTCACTTCTTCCATCACCAATGCTGCTTCGCCCATTAAAGGAAAATCTAAAGAGGTAGCACCGACACCTATACACTCGGTTCCCGAACTTAAACCGAGACAACCAAAATCTAACATTGCATCATCAGCATCTCCCCCTTTGTTCTCTCCGGAAAGGTTACAATCCCCTTATGCGGTTGAAATTGTCACCATCCCTGAAAAGGGAAAGCCTATAGTTCACGTGTTCAAGAATCTGGGTGCTTTCCCGCAAAAATCTCTATCTACGCCTCATAAAAGATTGGATTTATCCACTGAGAAGGCGTCTTCTCCTGCAAACTTATCAAAACCATCATCTTCTTCTACAACACATTCTTCACCAGCACCTCGAAAAGTGGACTTACCTATTAAAAGGACGTCACCTCCTTTATCAAAATCATCATCTTCATTACCAAAAACCAGGGCACCCTTTATTCCTCCGATTAGACCTACTTTGGGAGCTTCTTCCTCATCTAAATCGACATTATCTAAATCATCAGTAGTTTCGACCAAACAGCCTCCTTTACCTCTGAAGACCGCGACACCTGTCACATCTCCATCATCTTCAAAATCTATTTTAGGGGCTCCTCCTCCATCAAAATCAATCATGTCTCACTTACTTCCACCTCAAGTGCCCAGGGCTGCTCCTCCAGATGTCCAAAAAAATAAGATGATCCCTAAAAAGACTGTCAAACCTAACATGCAAGTCCTTTTACCTCGGCAGTCTGTTAAAGTGGAAGAGGTGCCTTCATCATCCCTGTCCTCATCTTTGTCTAACGGATTCTATACTGAAATCCTTCGCCAACTTATCCAATCTTCATCCATATCTCTTCCTCCGATTAAACCCTATAACCCTAAAGGAGTTAAACCTGCCTGGTTTAACTCTGATTTGATTTGCGCCTACCATCGTACCCCGGGTCATGATACTGAGAGATGTAAAGCTCTTCAATCTGTTGTCAACAGCCTTTTGGAAGAAAGTGACCTTTTGCTAGAGGATGAGGAACAAGTATCTCCTGTCATCATAGCTCCATCTGAGCCCCAACGATCTACTCAGACCTCTACTTCTAGTGATTCCACTCCAAATGACCTTCCACCTTCTCAAATCGACACAATCCATATCGCTACTAGAACCCAACAGTATGATAATCCATCTTCATCTACAGCATCTCGACCACGGGTTGTCATTTCTGCAGCCCCCGAAGGAATTTCTCCTTCCTCATTAGCCTCGAGACCCCGAGTCTCCATTCGTGCTGCACCTCGGGCTCAAGTTCCCGTATCAGTTGAGGAGAGTGTTATGAAACAACTCACCCAGGCTCCGGTCAAAATGTCTCTTTTTGACCTCATTCAATCCTCTCCGCAACATCACCAAGCTCTGATTGATAATCTGCGTCGCATCGCAGTGAATTCAGATGAGCCCCAGCCTTTCGAGATGGTTGTTGGATTGAATAGACCATCAACCACCATTTCTTTTGAAGACTCAGAAATTCCTTCCCTTTCTTCTGAGGATTTAGAGGCTCCCCTCTTTATCACAGTCCAGATCGACAACACTACATTAAAACACATTATGATCGACAGTGGAGCTGCACTTAATGTCATCTCCTCACACACATTCGAACAGCTTAAGTTACCAAAGAACGTAGTGTCACCCCCGCCTTTCGCTCTTCGATCATTTAACGATCAGCTAGCAGTTACTTTAGGAACTGTGGTCCTACCCATTCGAGTAGGTAAGAAGCTGCTTCACGAACTCTTTTACATTGTTGAAGGGAAATTCCACTATAATATGATCCTCAGACGCTCCTGGATTCGTGCAATGCATTGTGTTCCATCCACCCTCCATCGATGCTTAAAATATCAATATGAGGGCAAAATCTATACTCATCCAGGAGATCCTTTTCCTTCCGCACAATGTGACATGACCACAGGGTCTGCCCCTCTAAAGGAAAATGCTTGTTCTCCTGACGGGGCCTCATCTTCTTCCATACCTGCAACCAAACTACCGGATTTACAAAATCTAGAAGAGACATTGCAGCGTTTCTCACTGGGTGAGCTTCCTCTCCTTTCTTTTGACACCCATCTCACACCTAGTGAGTATGGTAGACCAGACAAACAACCTGAATATCAGCCTGGTCTTGGTCGCATCGTCACCATTGGTCTGCCCAATCAACAGACTAATTTCATCTACGGTGGTCTTGATACGCCTCACTATCACCCGGATTCTCCTCCTAGGGCCAAACCTTATTTAACAGGGTTCGATTGTCTACAGAATCCCACGTTTGCAAAAACTTATTTATATCGATGCGCGTGGAAGGGCTTTGGCCTGGGAAAATATGAACAAGGTGTGCATGACCTCGCATCCATTCCAACTCTCATGCCACATCAAAAATTTGGTTTAGGATTTAAACCTCTTTCAAAAGCCACCGTCACTATTCTCGATCAACCTCTTCCTATTGAGGAACCTTCTTCTTCCATTAGGTCAGAAGCATCACTCGATGTGGACGACACCATTTCCATCCCGTCTAACTTTTTTTTTTAGTTAATACCATTTCCTTAGGACCACTAACCTATAAGACTAATGACACGTCCACTTCCATACCGTTAGTTTTCCCTGAAATAGTTAGAGACGATTCTCCTACTATCAACACTATCCACTGCACGGATGATGATTCTGTTCTCACCTATCTGGGGGCAGAGGATTCCTATCTTCCTAAGACCATTCCTTCTGACACGTCTACGCTTCTCAACGAAGCCACTGTCGACCTTAATATAGGGACTTCTAAAGACCCTCGCATCATTAAGGTCGGCCAATCCCTTAATCCACAGGAGTTAGGAAATTTTACCACTTTTCTTTCCAACCATCATCAAGCCTTTGCTTGGTCATATGAGGATATGCCCGGACTCGATCCCGATATCGTGGTTCACAATATCGTTACTCTTCCCAACATTAAACCGGTTAAACAAAAATTGCGTAAAATGCACCCTAGAGTAGCCCTGCTTGTTAAAGAAGAGTTACAGCGCTTGCTCTCGGCTAATTTCATCCAACCCATCGATTATCCACAATGGGTTTCCAATGTAGTACCAGTAACTAAAGCCACTGGGAAAATTTGAATTTGTACCGACTTCCGGGATCTCAATCTTGCTTGTCCAAAAGATGATTTTCCTCTACCTAATATCGACCAACTCGTGGATTTAACTGCGGGTCATGAGATGCTTTCTCTTATGGATGGTTTCTCTAGGTATAATCAAATTCTCATCACACCAGAAGACCAACATAAGACTTCTTTCATAACTCCTTGGGGGACCTTTTGTTATCGTGTCATGCCCTTCGGTCTTAAGAACGCAGGAGCAACCTATCAACGAGCAATGACCTACATCTTCCATGATCTCTTACACAAAACTGTGGAAGATTATGTCGACGATCTCCTTGGTAAATCAAAACGTCGTCAGGATCATCTTTTCATTCTTGCACCTCTCTTTGAGAGGCTTATTCGCTTTTGTCTTCGTCTAAATCCATCTAAATGTGTGTTTGGCGTTCTCACTGGTAAACTTTTAGGTTTTATCATTTCCATTAGGGGTATTGAAGTAGACCCCGCAAAAATAAAAGCTATCCTTGAAATGCCTCCCCCTTCTAATTTAAAGCAACTCCGCAGTCTCCAAGGACGTCTTCAATCAGTGCGTCGTTTTATCTCACAATTGTCGGACCATTGTCAACCTTTTCATCATCTCCTCCGTAAGAATGTTCATTTTGAATGGGATGAGCATTGCCAAAAGGCCTTTGATGATCTCAAAGCTTATCTTCTTTCTCCACCTGTGCTTACACCTCCACGCGAGGGGGAGCCTTTCTATCTTTATATCTCTGTGACTGACCATGCTCTAGGAGCCATGATTTCACATCGGGACACTTGTGGTAAAGAACAAGTTGTCTATTACATCAGTCACACCCTCCATGAGTATGAAACACGTTATTCTGAAGCTGAAAAGCTGTGTTGTGCTCTCTTCTTCGTAACTTCTAAGCTTCATCATTACCTCCTTAATCACAAAACTTACATTGTCACAAGTGTCAATCCACTCAAGACAATTCATGCAAAGCCTTATCACAATGATCGTATCACTCGTTGGCTCATGCTTATGACAGAATTTGACCTCGAGTTTATCCCGCAAAAGTCTATCAAGGGTCAGGTTATTGCAGATCAATTAGCTGATGCTCCTCTTCTGGACACTCAAAACCCCCTTGCTCAATTCCCCGATGAATATATCCAACAAATTGATTTTGGTCTATCTCCATTTAAAGTAAAGATATTTTTTGATGGATCTAAATGTTAGCAAAGGGGAGGTGCAGGTTTCGTAATGATTCCTCCTTGGGGTACGCCTATCCTTGTCGCACACAAATTAAACTCTGAGTGCACCAATAATATGGACGAATATGAAGCTCTAGTCTTGGGTCTTCAAAATGCCATTAATCTTGGCACTCGTCATATTGACATCTTTGGTGATTCTGAACTCATTGTTAATCAAGTCACAGGCATCTATCAATGCAAGAATGATATTCTTCAAAAATATCATGATATTGTTCTTTCTCAACTCCAATCTTTTGATAAATTCACTATCCAAGCCATTCCTTGCACTGCGAATCAATTCGCGGATACAATGGCTTTGTTAGCTTCACTTATCCCGCCTTTTACCGATGACTCGCGACTTTATGTGGTTGTGCAATGATTAGATCAACCATCTCATCTTCGGTAACTAACTTTAATCCATGCTGTCACAACCGACACCCAAGATGAGTGGTATCAACAGATTGTTGATTTTCTATCTCATTCGGTGCTTCCTCTAGATCTGACTTCCAATGGTAGGAGATCTTTTATCCAACGCGCTAATCGCTATACTATCCTAGGTGAGATCCTCTACAAACGCGGCTTTGATGGCATTTTCCTTCGGTGCCTCAAAACCCATGAATCATCTAAAGCTATCTGGGAGGTCCATGATGGTATTTGTGGTGGACATTTTAGTGGCTTGGCTGTGGATAAACGCATCTTACGTTTGGGATATTATTGGCCTTCTCTTAATCGAGACTGCTGCGAATACACTAAGAAATGTGTCAAGTGTCAACAACATTCCAATCTTACACATATCCCTAGTCAAGCTTTACAACCGGCAACGTATTTGTGGCCTTTTTCGCAATGGGGTCTTGATCTCATTGGCCTCATCAATCCCCGTTCTTCACAACGTCATCATTCTATCATTACTGCCACGGAATACTTTACTAAGTGGGTGAAGGCTATCCCTCTTTCTTCAACAAAGGCTAAACCCATAGTTGATTTTGTCTATCAACACATCATTTTTCGCTTTGGCGTTCCACACAAACTCATCACAGATAATGGTAAGTCTTTCAAGAACGTTGATTTGCAGAATCTATGTGACGCTTTCAATATCAAACTCAGTTTTTCTTCTCCATACTATCCGCAAGCTAATGGCCAGGCCGAAGCTTCCAATAAAACTTTGCGTAATATCCTCGCAAAGGTAACCAGTCGAGCTGGTACGGATTGGCATTTGTATATCCCTTTTGCTCTCTGGACTTATTGGACTAGTATTCGTACTCCTACGAGTGCTACTCCTTTCTCTCTTGTCTATGGGTTTGAGGCTGTTCTTCCTTTGGAAGTCCAAATCCCATCTCTTCGTGTTTCTCTCAGAGAATTCGTCTCTGATGAGGACTATCGTCAAAATCATCTAGCACAACTTGAATTTTTAGATGAGCGGCGTCTCAACTCTCTTGAACATCATCAAGTCTATCTTGAGCGTGTCAAACGTGCTTATAACAAGCACTTGCAGCACCGTGACTTCAAAATTGGTGATCTTGTTCTTAAAGAAAATCAAAATGTCACTACACTCGAAAGGAGTCAACGTGGTAAGTTTGCTCCCAACTGGATGGGCCAGTACATTATCACTCATAAATATGGGTCTGGGGCTTATCGTTTATCTTCCATGGATGGTATACCTGAAGTGGAACCTCTTAATGCTTTGCATCTACGGCCCTTCTACTATTAAAATCTATCTTACACAAATTTAGTCGCAAGACAGATCTTTCATCCATCTAAAAACTAGTCATATACTTTCATGGTGATTCGGAACTATGTGGTTCTCCGCCTATTGCCTCTTTTACCTTAAATATGAGTATCACGGATCTACTCATTGCATGTTTCTTTTGGATATGTTTCTCCTCATGGTAGGAATACCTTAATCACCACTTCATCTGTCCCAAGTGCTTATCTTAATCGGATCTACTCGGGGCATGAGTGCGTGTTATTTATGTTCTCTTCCCCTCTATCTGATCTATTTAGGTCTAAACTCAGCTTCTTCCAAAAGTATTTCCAAAAAAAAAAAAAAAAGCTATCCAAAAAAGATAGACTGATCCCTTGAAGGAAAACTATCCATACATTATCAAACAAATCAAAAAGAAAATATATAGACCATGCCCTTGAAGGATGGCTATCATTAAAATTCAAAATACAGACCGCTCCCTTGAAGGATGGCTATTTCTCAAAGGAACACTCAAGGCTTCTTGCATTGATCAGCCTTGTAGTCTTTTTAGCATCGCTGAAAGACTTCCCGTATTGATCAGTCTTTCCATATCTAGCAAACTTACCACATTGATCAGTTTTCTTTTCTGCCAAAATCATGAAGCTGAGATTTAAGACCTTTTGTCGATCATATGGAGAATCCTATTTTCCCAGTATGAACATGTATTCTGTCCCTTGTAAATTTTGACAAGATACTTACTGCTCTTTCCGTTTCCATCCTAAATCTGGTTTGTGGCTAGTTAGTGTCAGGTTTATTTTAACCTTATATAGGGCCTGGTATGCATGTTCTTTTGGTTTCCTATCCAGATTCTATTTATGGTCAGTTGGGAGTCTGACTTATCACATCAAATCACATCTATTTATATCCTCTATCAGTCTATATCTATCCAATCACATCTATTCATCATCTATCAGTCTATCCAATTTTTGACTCTCTCTGAATCAATCGTCACGGTGTAAATAAATCGTTTACGTTTTCCGTTTGCATATTTATATGTGATACGATCGGTCGGTGCTGATTTTTTTGGTCGACGCCATTTACTTGGGTCGGTGCCGATTACTGTGATCGCCACCGATTTTCCATATCTCTTTGCCATAGTGTTGATGCTTGGCTTATTTATCTATCTGATCATTAGTGTGCGCTGAATATTGCCTTTCGGCACATATTTTCGATATTACTGTCCATTTCGAGTTTGTTCCCTTTGCATGGAGCACTCACTTTTTTGGCCGCTTAGGGTTCACGGGTCTGTAGGCACTAACGTCGTCTGCTTGGCAGACCGTCTAGTTGTCCCTACCAATGTGTCTCTCTTTAGAGGATGACTATTTTGCAGTCCTCCTTACACTCATGGGTCTGTAGGTACTAACGTCATCTCATAAGGAGACCGTCTAGACTACCCTACCAATGTGAGTCCCTTAGGTTGCTACCTCTTTATTTATTTTTGTGCATCGTTAATGATCAGATCTACTCCAGGCATCCGACTGGGGCATCCTGCGTTTTCATCTACCTCTTTCAAACTTGGGATCGTCTGTTCTGTCACCCATCCCATCCCTAGTTTGAGGGGGATCACATCATCACCTTTTCTTCTTTTCTTCCACCTCCTTGTTTTTGTCTCACAACTTTGCTTATCACAAGTTACTTGACAAAAAGGGGCAAAATGTAGACACTTAAAATTGGTTACTCAATTTAGTGTCTCTTACATTCGTTTACCTGCTCCGGTAACCTGGGGCACGTTTATATCACCACTACCCCCTTGGAGTATTAATCAATTTGTGTTTAAAACACCTATCCTAAGTTTAATTCAGCCCATTTTATTTTACCCATGAGTAATTAAATATTAACTATTTAATTACACCTTTTTACATATATCCTAAGCACTTATCTACCCCATATCTATTTTATCCATATATCCCCCCTATTTCTCCTCCTCCCAAACCAAGTCGCGGGATATCTCCCGTACCTGGGATGATAAGATCATTCTCATATTCCCAGAAATCACTCCGTTTGGCCATTTGGGAGCCTGTTCCCCGATCGGCGCCGACCGATACTCGATCGACGCCGATTTATCAGAACGGCACCGATTTAATCTCGGTCGGCGCCGATTATAATTAGAAGCCCAGAACTCAGTTCTGGTTAGACACATATTGTAAGAGAGAGAACAGGAGAGTTCCAAACATCAAAATTGAATGTTATCTATCAAGTGAAAGTGAATTTTGTCCAAATCAATCCCTGAGAGGAGCACCGTTACTCTGCTCTTATCACATCAGCATTGCACGTCTCCATTGATTCTCTGGTGACTGTGTTCCTGCGTCCAGCACAGGTGGACCCTGGCCAGTGTCTCTCCAGCATTTACAGATCCTGCAGACATTGACGATCTTGCTTCTGTTTTTTGATTCTCAAACCTTTTCGCACGCTGCCTCTGATCGACGCCGATCCAAATCAGTCGACGCCGATCTAAATTAGTCGATGCTGATCTACATCAATCGACACCGATCTGTTCCATTCGATGCCGATCCAAATCAGTCGACGCCGATCTGTTCCAGTCTACGCCGATTCTACATAATCGACGCCGATCATACTGCAGACGGGTAAAAAGGACACAGGTAACATAGATCTAGTTTGTTTGCACAGTTTCCTGTTTTCTATTGCTTTCTGTCTACTGTTTAGATTCTTTTTATTACTTTGATCATAAAATCTAGTCCTATACATACATCTTTTATCATGTATGCTTCTCTGCTTAATTGAAAACGTGGACTGACATCCACCGAGGAAGCTTATCGCTTCCCGGACCCGCTTCTTCGGCAGTCCACCTAAATACCTTTTAACGTGGTCTTTGTCTGTCAAGCATTGGTGTCTTGCAGGTTACTCGGATCTACTGTGCAGAATTGCTCGTGTGCACCCGTCTCATCTACATCGGCTTCCTTATCCATCTACATCTTCGGATCTTGTCCATCAGGTATCAATTTCATTTGATTTTTTCAAGGTTTTTGTGTTTAGTTTAGTACATTAACTTGGACAGGTAACAAGCGCAAAATTCTTGATCTACACCTAGTGGTCATGAATATGAATATATATTTAGTACTAATTTCACATTATAGATTATAGAAGAGGGCTTCCTAGTGCTTTGGGAAAAATTTAGGTTTTCATGATGAATATTTTCCAAGTTATGAAATTTTTTTTGTTATCTAGTTCTAAAGAGTGCATTTTCCATCTCGAGGTGAGAGAAATGTTCTTGGTTGGCATGTGTTATGTCTACATGGGACCCTAAGCCTTTGAGGGGTGATTATTCATGTAGTTAGTAATCTCTTAGAGTTGTAATGGGATCAAATGATGCCCATGCATTTATGAGCGATTGTTAAGAAGGAAAGGTTCTTTTTATGAGTTTGAAACCCTAGGTTATGAGTGATAGGAGAAATAATAATGGTATGAGATCTTAATGCATAGGATCATAAAATATTATTGTTTTAGGTGAAATATGACTCTCTCATATTTCTAGAAATTTTTATTTGAGATAATGAGAGTTAGTGGAGCCCACCTAATTATGCTAGTTTCTAGGAAATTTAAGTTTAATCTTAAATTTCCATTAGAATATATGTATAAATTGGTGTTGCAAGGTGTTAGAGATAAACTATACATGTTTAGAGTGGTTTCAGAGCTTGGTGTGGTTTCTTGATGACCTACACAGGTCAATCTTTGAAGACTGGTTTTTGACAGTTTTAGCAGTCTTGGCAAATCAGAGTGCTTGAACACTTATGGGTCTAATGATGAATTATTATGATCTTGGAGGTGTTTTACACATCCCATGTGACATGTTTCATGGTTTTTCAAATCTCTAAAAGTGTGATGAGGTGTCATGGTTGAGGTCAAAAGTTGACCTAGTTTGATTGGTTTAGGAAAATAGGGTTTTGGTGAGAAGATTGATGTAGAAGGAAAATTATTTGGCTTAGATGATGTTATCTATCGACTTGATATTGAAGAGGGATGATTTTTGTTACTATTTAATTCATTTATAGGTATGAAATGTGTCATTAAGGGATAAAACCAGTTGAGTTTCTAAAACACCTTCCTCAACAATTTATTTTGCTGAAGAAGAGAATTAGATTCATTTACTTTGATGTATGTTTCATGAATTCCAAAATTCTTGGAAATTTTCTACATGTCAATGGGTTTCCAGTGACTAGTTATATGGTGTAGTAGATATTTTTTTGTGATCTTGAGCTTCATTAATGAATACTAGTTCTTAGAAGTGCATTTTTTGAGTAGGAAACAATCCTACTTGGTAGTGATATGAAGAAAATGACCAATGCAGAGTCCCTTGATTAGGTTGATGATGTTTTAAGGTTTTGTTGGAAATTTTTGAATTCTTTAAAGTCATGAAAAAGTATATTGAATTATTTGGAGTCCTTGATGAGCTTGGTGGAGAAGGATGTAGGGTTCTTGGCCTAGTTGTGCAAGTTTGAGTTTCTTGATGTATTGAAAACCTAAATGGGTCCTTATTATGATTTTATACGATATTTTAGATTTCATTATATGTTTTTATGACCGACCTTCTAGTTCATAGCCAACCTAGTTATGTTTTTGAGTTTGATGATTTATAAAAGTGTATGTAATGGTTCATTTTTGAACTAGTGTTAAGAGATGGAAAATGTGTGAGCTAGGTGAGAGAGTGAAAGAGGTTTAAGGGAATTAAGATATAGATATGAAAGTGTGTGAATGTATGAAGAGTGACGAGGAGATAGTTTGCAAGTATATTTTTCCAAATAAGTCCATGTTTGAGATAGTTTGAGCAAAGTAGGAGAAGGTGTGTTTAACAATGGTTTAAAGGTGTATGAGCTGAATTTTGTGATCACTATCCATTGTGTGTGTATGGCAGCATATCTTAAAAAAACTTCTAATCAAAACTTTTGTTATGAGTAATATTTATACAAGTCTTTTTTTGGAGTAATATGAATAAGGGTTTCTAGGGGTTGGTGCCTCACTAAACAAATCTTGTATGATGAGTTATATTCATGAAATTCTTTAGGTTTGAGTAATATAATAAAAAAATTCAATGCTTTTTCTTCACCTTGAGGATTTCCCACTTACATATTGTGCTATTTTGTACTCCTTCATGATTATGCTCTTATGAATGGTTGTTTTATGTTGTTAAGATCACATTAATGCATGGATGAATAATAAATCGTTTATGAATGTTAATTTGAATTCACTAAGGGTTTGGAAGGACTTATTCACCCCCCTTCTCAGTCCATTGTGCTTCTAAAAAACATAATATAGGATATTCTTAGTTCCTTGTGTATTAGGCCTACCGATAATCTAAACCGTAATTCTCTAAGGGGTTTATTATGATCTTATTTATTGGTATATTCTTATTTTTTCATTTATATCACCATGTATTTATCTTATATCTTCTATTATCAACACTTTAGGTCTAATAACTCTCAATCGTATCATTACATTGGCCAATATCCCTCTAACTATGACCATGTTTATTATTTTCTTATTATTAAGAGTTCTTATCCTGATCCTACCTCTTACATGGATTATACACCCTCACTCATGAAGATATACACTTTGAGATGATTCTTGTTAGTTCTCAGTTCCCTCCACACTACAACTCTTACTTCATAATTATCATCATTAATGTTGTTACCACAAGTCACACTAAGTAACCTATTAGGGAAAAATCATCTTTTCCTCCTCCACTTTTAGCTCTTGTGGCTAATCCTAATGCACCCTTTATGGAATATGACCTATTAGAACAACTTAATAATAATCCTTTTAATATATTTGTCATGGAACTCCTCTGAAAAGTCACTATTGTATAAAAACATCCTCCAATATACTTTTAGATCATTTACATTACCTAATAATACTCAACCAACATTTTTTTATTCTCTCATGGATTATTTTAAATCCCTTAATTAGGCTATTAGCTTCAAGACACTGATGTCCCTAGTATATTTGACTCCAATACTTTCCCACCACTTTTCATCACCACAAGTGTTTAACATTTTTTCATTAAGTGGGTCCTAATATACAATGGAATTGTCCTCAATGTATTCCTTAATTATCTTCTATTGTAAATGGGCCTTTCTCCTAGTGAAATCAATAATAATGTTACTATTGTTCATATATTAAATAATGTTACCCAATCCACATTAGGAACTATCACCTTGGATGTCCATGTTATCCCTATAACATTACTAATCACTTTTCTTCTCATGGATAATGATCATCATTACAAATTACCCTTGGGGAACCCTTGGATATATGATATGCAGGTTGTTCCTTCCATTTTCCATTGTTATGTTAAATTGATACATAATGGTATTGAGTACACAATATCCCCCAATCCTAACCCCTTTTAGTAGTTACAACTTGACATTTCCCATCAAAATATTCCTTCTATGATTCCTCCATTATAATCATTCCCTATGGTATGTGTCAATACTTATGTTGTTAGTGAAACCAAATACCATTTTAATCTCTTTCCTTCATCATATATAAAAAAATTATGTTATTCCTATCACATAAAACCTTCCCTCATCTTTTGTCACTCTCTTGCAACCAATAATTACTACTTCCATATTGGATGGTTTTGTTCAAAAAAATGGTGTACTTTATTATCCTACTAATAGTGACAATGATTTCATTGACCTCATTGATGAAATTTTGTGTAACCTCAATTTGAATGTTGTCAATAAAGATGAGTCTATGTTTTATTCTCTCTTTGTTTCCACTCATCCTAAGAATTATCGTCTTATTAATGATGTCTCTAATATTTTTACTACTAGTCCATTGAAAAATACAGTCAACATATTAGTTTCCCTACCACCTACACATCATATTTCCATATATGCTTATCTTGAGACACCACACATTTTTTTCCTCTATTAATTAATTGTGGCCTCCTAATTTTTCTTTCTAAGCAACATCATTATTGCCTTAAGCTTTCCCAGCAACATTGTATTCCTTTTTACGGATATCATCAAATCTCTAGACATGGAACTGATATTTTCTAATACTTGGTCCACTTAATCCATGAGCTTAAAAAAAAGCCATATTTTTTTTTGCTTACAACAACACTCTCCACCCATGAATATCCCTTATATCAATTTTACCATTTCAAGCATATAGACATATTTTTATACTTTTACTGGTATTGTTTACATTCACGATAATTATCGGCCACATTTACCACTTAATTTAAATACAAAAAATAATGTATGTACCTATGAATCCTTTCCCTCTTTAGGACTTAAACCCTCTCACAACACACCCCTTTTCATACATTTAACAACTATTCAAAATTATATTATGCTCATTATTTCCTTTGGCCTCCACATTATCACCACTAAAATTTGGGTCTCTCTTGATACCCAACACACACTATTGGATTTTGGATGATTTTGGTTATCATATATATGTCACCCTCACCCCAAATAAATCTATCATTGCTTTTCTTTTTCCTAGTGGCATGATTACTATTTTTAGAAAATATTCCCTTAATTATGAACCCAATAGGACACATTGGCTTCATGCTCTCAATACCCAAGGTCCAAATTACATTGATGAAGAGTACATTTGAACATTATAATACCTTCATTAAACTGGATTATTCCTTTATACCTCACTACAAAATCTCCACAACATGGAATATCCCGCCACTATTGGTTTTGACCCCAACATTGGTGAAACTAGGTATACTTGGTACTACCCACCTTTGTTGTACATAGTTATGATCTACAATAATATAACAACATTTAAATATTTATATAAATAAAAAATCAAGACTTATGCACTTTATTTGTGTTGTTATCACTTTATATTAGACATGTTGGTTACTTTGGTTTGATAGATATCATGTTTTATATCTTTACACACATGCATTCACTTGGTCTATTGAGATGGATGCATGATGTACAAAAATCGATACATGATTTTAGGAATACTCATGTTTCCTTACATTCTCATAATTTTGGGGAAATCCCTTTACATCATGTAGGTTCTATTTTTCCATTGTAGTCCAATTACACTTCATTATTCACACTAAATTCTATATATTGTGTATTTTCTACTTTTCAGACTAACATATGTGTCTTGTGCAACATTGGCATCTCTAGTTTCTCATCACATTATCATATCCTTACACTATTTTTGTGCTATACATGATTGTTAGTTTTCTATGTTACCAATTTTTTGATTCATTTCTTATTGTTTATATGCCTTATTAGTCTTGTGACACACTGTGTGTTCCATATTTATGGCATCATGTATACCTTGTTTGTGAATTTATCTTGTTTCTAGGCTTATAGACCTTGATTTTCTTATGACACCATGTGTGTCCCATTTTTTTGGTCCCCAAGTCATTTTGTATACTTTTATATTTCATTGTTTACAATTGGCCACATTGAAGTTGTCTTTGTTTTAATGTATGCATTTTTTATACTACTTGATTTCATTTAAACTATCACTTTTTGTCACTAGCATTACTTTTATTATGTGTCATGGTTACCACCATGTGAAAACACATTTATATTTATAGGTACAGATTCTCCAAGGTGGTCATCTCTTCAGCACTCTACACCACTTCTGAGTCATCTCCTTCAACATTATGCACCTATTTATTTTGATCCACATGCTCAAACATGGTTTTAACACATGAATCAATATAAGGGGCATCTATCCAAGTGTATTATACATTTTAATAGATATATATAACATTTTGGGGGAAGTTATAGGTACAAACAGGGTACAAAGACCGATAAAGGTAGTCATACACCAAATTTAGGGAAAAAACAACACAAGGTCAAAACCATACAATTTTGTCAATACCATATAGTAAAGTCTTGATCTCCACATATTTATGATCGGGAGAAATTTCTGAAGGTTTTTTTCAGAATTTCCAAAGGTTTACCTATACATATATTTTCTTTGTAAATTTTCACATCCATATTACTCATCTTAGATCATTATAGAGGGCATGAAACATTTCATTCCTTCTTCACTTAGTTTTAGAAATCTTGGGGGTATGGATCTCTTTCCTAGTTCAATGTTGTTATCAAACTTTTTTCATATTTCAACATTTGTTTCAGTTTATAATCAACTTTTTAGTATATGGGGAGATTTTGGGGACACCTTTTCTCTTTTATACTATGTCTTTATTTACAAAATCACGTCTAGATAAGTTTGTAGCTCTATGATCTATGGAGTTATGGAAGGTAACCAAGTAGATAAGGGATTTATAGGAAATATTTCCTGTCCAATTACACCTAAAAGAGAAGATATCAAGGTTTCTGAATAACTATGGTACACTATATTGTTCCTTCGTAGGGTGAATTTGTAATACTTTATTATTCTCTCTCTTGTACATTTTTCGTGTTGGGTTGCATGTACCTAACACTCTGGTTTCTCCTTAGCACTAATTTAGGATATATCACCCCTAATCCCATAGTCAATTCCAATAAATAAAAAATCCTCATGAATAAGAAAATCTTGAGAAAATAAGCGTATTATTTCCTTGTTTACATTTTTTTACTTCACATATATGTAAATGCAAATATTTATTGTTACATGTTTTACTTTATTTGTAGTTAATTACCTATCACAAAAATTAAATACACTCTATGTTTTAGGTTTCATTAGGAATCATGTCAAAACCAAGAACAACAATGCAACTGCAAAAAAAAAAATTCAAGCAAAGGAAAAGTATCTTTACATACTTAGGTATAATTTCCCTTAAGCATGTAATTTTCAATAACATACTTAAAGGGGGGAATGTAGACAATAAAATTTGGTAATTTACACTTTGGATACCCTTGATTTGACTATGCACTCTTTCTATGATAAATACATACTCTCCATTCCCACTTAGCACTTTTTAAGGTCCATTGTTTAACTTGTTTATCCTTTCACACTGATATGTTTAAAAAAATTGAGAATACAATGAAAAAAATCCATAGAAAAAAAATAGTTGACAAGCTCCAAACTTCATTTTTCATGTTTTATAATCCTGGTTAGGGTCCTATAGTTTGGTCATGAATTTATATCTAGTCATGACCCTTGTGTATGGTATTATACCAACATGTATTCCAACTATACTTTTAAATTAACATATTTTTCGGTCACATACTTCATTTATGTCAACCTTTCTTAGATAAATCATCTATAAAACCCTATATAAGAATGTAAACACTACCTCATTTTATAATCTAGAAATATTAAATAAATTCACTAAAGAACTCACTTATTACACTTGAAAAAGGCATCCAAAGCTCCCTAAATCTTGTAATTACACATCTACAGTCATTATTTTTGTCATGCCCACAATTTTACCACTTAAAATAATTACATTGATCAAAAGACACATAAACACTAACACTTACACTTTCATTAATCTAATGAACCAATGGATTATAGTATTAATTTTATATACATCACATTATATTACTCCAAAGCATTTATCTTTACAGAAGCACAATTAAAGTCATTATATCAAATTCCCAATATATAGAAAAAGTTCATTACATTTCATGGTTTGATCAAGTGTTAGCTTCCATGTATTGTTCTTATCACTTCCTTCGAATATAAAGATCATATTGATTCATAACACAAAGGTTATGTCTAAGTGTGTACCATTATGTTGTGACCCAAAATTCCCACTATGCCTTTGATAAGGAAGCAAAATGTTTGTAAAATCCATGAAGAAACCAAAACAATCCATGGTAAGAGTCCCTTCACATAATCCTAATACATGCACAAGCGTTGAAAAGGATATCACTTATCATACCAATAGGAGTAATCAAATAATTCCTCTCATGGTAAAAACTAATCTTCATTCACATTATCTTTGACACTTTATTTAGGGTCATCCCATGGCACAATAAGGAAAATAAGCTAATGTAATGACATATGAACATGGCTTCAATTGATTGATGGGTATGACAATGTGGTTCTTATAATGGTTATTGGGAATATATTCCATAAGCTAAAGACATAGAATATTAACTCCCTTCTTAGGATTATGAAATTACTCTCCCTTTTCTCTATAGGTGTCATCATCCCAAAAAATAGTTACAACCTTATAAAATTTACCTTTTTTTATCCCTTACTAAGTGTTATACAAAAATTCCCTTGGGATGGTACACATCTCAAGTACCCACAACCATATGAAACTAAGTTCTCAATTAGACACTTAGGTTGGTTTCTTTAATTGAGAAAAAATCCACTACACACTATGCATTACATACATTCATTGATCCAAAGAGAAGGAAATTAGAATAACCACAAGGAAGAGAAAGAGTAATGTTTTTAACCATAACTATACTCATATTTCTCAAATTTTATATTTTTCAATTTTATCCTTTTGTATTAATATTATGTTAATAGTTAATAATATTTCTAAGTGCGCAATTTCTCACGAATATGATGAAAATGGAAATAATATATTCACTAAAATGAGCATAGCACACTAAAATAAAATGGACTATAAGATATATAAGGTTGAGACTGTACTGACCATGGACATAGGTCCCATGTTTTGAATTTCCATACCTACTAAATTTCCTTTTAAAACATTATATTATGCCACTTATAACTCCTATTAAAACCATATATTATCATTTATAAACTACAAGTTCCTCATTTTATATTTTAATTGCCAATATTAATATATTTTAATTTCATTCATATCACTATAATTATCAACATTTATCAACTTTTTCATCATTCAATGTCCATATTATTTATATGACAATCATTTTCTGAGTTTCATCTCATCTACTTGTATTCTTCATAAATTTACATTGTTTAATTTAGTCGCATGTTGACATCTTTTTAGAATGAATACGATGTGATGAAACATGTGTTTCCTACATAGGGATTCAATATTTCAAGGGGGATAGCCCCACATAAGATAAATATTTTTATTGTTATTTGATAACCAAAGTATTAGACAATGTATTTAAAGTGAGAAATCAAACCTACATTATGTTTTTAAATGTATTCTAAGGAACTATTCCAAGTGTTATTAAATATACATTGAGGTTTAGTCCACTGATAACCTATTAATAGGTCTTAATAATAACTCATTTTGAATCATAAGGAACATGAACCACCAAAAGGTTAACACTAGGACACAAACAAGAATATTTCCTCACAAAAATTTTGCTCAAGGTTGTCTTTTATTCTTTATTTGAAGGGAAGAAGATCAATAAGGATTAAATCTCCACCTATCAATTCTTGTGGTGTAATTTAAATGAATATTCACTACTTATTTGTGACACCTAAATATTTACATGGGGTCAAAGCTATTCTCAAATAAATAACCACCAAATAAGGTCTATAATTATCATGGGCTACATACTAGAATATCTAGGACATTCACATCAAGTGAACCTTTTTATAATAACAATAATATTTCAATAGTTGTTTAGAAGAGAGGAAGTATCAAGGATTTTCCAATATTAGTATTTTAACAGCTAATGAAATTAATTTACCCCTCAGGTTAGATAGCCTAGTTGGTTTGAACAAAATACTTGAGAGTTCCAATAGGAATGATGCCCAAGAGGATTTTTTGCAAGAATGGTTCTAGTAGGTTTAACCTATATGGGAAAATACCACCTGCCACTATCCTACACATTAATTAAATCTAGTTTATATCATGAAAATTAATATTTTCTCATAGCCATGGTATTATGGAAATGATTTTTAAGTGGAAGTTAAGATAACCATTCTCACTTAAAAATTTAATATCATTATAGCTCGTAGTAGTGGAATAACCACCTTCCCAATGCAAAATTACCCTTGCGTGTATTAATCAGGATTCCAACTTAGCCTACATGCAACATACTAGGAATCACATGGTTTAAATAGCCTGACAGCTAAAAGGAAATTATTCAAGTGGTTGACACTAGCTATACTATCAACATCAACACCATTATTTTTCAAGCTTATAATGCAAATGTGGTTCAATTTTAAGCTCACTACCATAAAAATTACAAAATTTACCATAATGATCATATGCACATCTTTCAATGCAATTTGAACTAGAAGTGCAAGGAAGTATCTAGTCATCCCATTAAATACACATACATACATGTTGATAATGGTCATTCTTCCTTCATTTATATAACATATTAAATTATTAGATAACAACTAAATTTTATATTCCATCATGATTACACATTTTCAGTAATAGACAACTCTAAGCTTAGATTTCCAACAATCATCCTAATTATGTCATGCCACCTGTAACTTGTCAAATTAGTGAAAACATAGTCACGGATATATGATGGCATGGAATTCTCCTACAACTAACATTATTCAGATATAAATAAATTTTCCATTCACAATGAATTTAAACACTTATATGCAATAATAGAGGGAAAGAAATACAAATGAGATTTCATTTCATTTTCAAGCTATACAAAGAGAAAAACACCATATATTCCAAGAAGAAATTTTCACAAAAAATAGTGACATGAAAGAGTTAAATACAATCATGTGAAAGTGTCTATAGGTTTTCCAATAGTTATTCATCTAAGAGAAGGTCGCATGACAATTTTCTCGTTATTGTTGCAAATTTATAAGAATGACTGATTTATCTAAGGTGGCCTAGAAACTAAGTTTAAAATCCATTTTACAAGACTCAAACTATGAGAAGCACAATGGACCGATAAGGGGTGAATAAATCCTAAAATTTTTTTAATTATTTTACCAACACACACATTCATCATTTAATTCATCCATTTAACATCCATAACCATATGAGCACATTAGTTGTGTATTAAGCATTCATGAGAACATGAAATAAAGAATAAGACACATGAACACCATATATAAGTGGGAAACATCAAAAGGAAGAAAACCCATAGAAAATATACTTAAATATTACATGAAGAAAAGATATTTAGTGAAGCAACAACTTTAGGAGTACCAACCCCTTCTTTAGTAGAGAACCAACCCTACAAGGAGCACCAATCCATAATTTAGTGAAGCACCCACTCCAGAAGGAGGATACAAAACCATAAAATGATAACACACCAAATCAACCATATAAATATGAAGGTATGTGATTTTTTTTCTTCCAAAACTGATGGAGATCATAGTTTCAACTCACACATACACCTTCAAATCCTCATTCCTTCAAATCACCCTCTCTTCTTCCTCTTGGAATTTCATTGGCTTCGGACCCTTGCACACATGCTCTCTATCGGTCTTCAGAATTTCACACACTTTTTTAGATCTCGTATCATTCCTTCATACATGTTACACACTTCTAATTTGGTCGCACTTTTTCCTTTAGGAGCACTAGTTCAAAAATGAACTATAACATCACTTATATATGAATTCCATCTTATAATCATAATGGATTTCAATCCATATCCATTATCTCTCCCATTAAATATTTAAAACATCCCAATACATTCACAATTGACCCATATAAGTTGGCCATACTCAAATGCACTAGACAAGCTCAAAAACAATTGAAAAACCCCATCACCTAGATGAGAAAAAAATACAAGCACCATAAACATGATTATTAAAGCTCCCAAATTAACCACACATGTAAAATATGACATAAAAAACAATCCATGGTTTTACATTAGCTTTCACCAATCAAATTATTCATAACACACTCAAGAAGGCTCATATCCTACTCAAAATAGTTGTTTGCAAGAACCTGTCTTCATATTTGGGCCTCAAGAACACCAAATAGCATATCGAATATGACATGTAACAATTAATTGAAATAACCCTAACCTTAATATCACATCCATGTTTTCTATATCTCATTAAACATCCATACATGTAAACCACACCAAATTTACTCTTAACCAAATTGAACTTCCTAGAAAAAAGTTTTAAAAACACAACTAGTTTGCACCCTTGATTTCACTTTCAAAAACTCGAAATTCCTTGAATATGAAAAAAAATCATCTCTTTTGACTTTGTAAATGATATTAATCATCAAAAAAATATGTCTCATACCTCTTCTACTTCAATCTTTCAGCAAAAGAAATCCCGTCCTTAGAAACAAGAAACCTTATTCTTCACAAATTGAGTTGGTTAACTTATAAAACCTCATCATCAATACTCAAAACTTATACCATTGGAAATAAACATGAATATATTTCCATAACATCTTACATTTCATTCCAAATCAAAGTGGAAGGCCTTTATTAAGGTCCATCTCTGAAACTGCTCCTGAACTACTCCAAAAATGCCTTAAGACTAGTCTTCATAAATAGGGCATAATTTTCCATTTATAAGAACAACCATGATTAGAAAAAATTGTGGACATCAAGTAAAACTCCCATACTAAAAATGATGTCAATTTATTTTGCAACTCCTTTGGATAAACTTGTCCCAAAATGAAATTCTTCCAAAATTTTCCTTTTTGAGTGGGGTCCAATCATCACCACATGGTATATCTTACATTTCTAGAAACCTCGATTATTACTCTACAACATCCAATAATAATTCTAGAACAAAAAATAATTTCTAGGAAGTTATCATTGGTATCTCTCATATCTCCTTTTAGGTAGGCTTTCAAGCACACAAAAAGTAGTTTCACTTCTTAGCATTTGTTCATAAAAGTATGGGCCTAATTTTACCTAATTATAACTTTGAGATATTCTTAACTCCATGCCCCAACATCCCTGAAATTATCAGCTTCCCATGTAAACTTTACATGTGCCAACCATGAGCATTTATTTCATATCAAGCATGAAAACACACTCTCAAACACCTTGTTTTCCCTAAAATATCACAACTTACAAAAATTTCTTCATGTTTACGTGAAATTTTTCTCACACTTCTAGGAAAATCATGTGCACTATCTCCAATAATCATAAAATCTCAAATAGGTATCCATATTCTCAACCCATCTCATTTTCATGACTAGCTCTTGGGGTTTTGCATGGTTTAGGCTAGGTAATTTTAGAACAACCTCATAACTCATCATGAAACCTTTCCAAAAGGTCCTAAGACCCTTGATACAAAATTAATCACACTTATACATTATTTCATGAGATGATATACCTCTTGAACTCATTCTAATTCTCCATTTATCCTTTAAGCACATAGACTAGGTCTAGATGATCACTTGCAAACCATGATAAAACAAGTACCTACACTCCTGAAACTCATTTTTTATCTACTATATCAATAGGACCTTCATAAAATATCATCATGAAAATATAAAAACAAAATATGAATCATTAAATATAGTATCTAAAGTAAAAAGTTTAGACTTCGAAGAAATTAGACCATACTTCATACTAACTCCAAAGCATTCATGAAAACTCTGAAACATCATGAATTATTTATTGCAGATACTTATACTCATTTAGCATATAATAATATTCATGATAGACCTTATTAAAACCTCTATTCAACTTAGGAATCATATAAGCCATGAAAGATCTTATGACAACCTTTATTCAACTTAGAATAACTCGTATTATGAGCATGCCTATTAAACCATGCTCTAGAACAACATAGGACAACACCAAACTCAGTCACTACCAATAAACCTTAATTTTATACCTTTTAATAACACCTCATGAATACTTTCATGCCCTCATGACCCCCTTTTCCATCAATGGCTTTGACATCAATGACAACACTAACACATAATGGTTAATAATATCCCCCTTTGTCATTGATGGAAACCAACAACATATAAACACCTACTAGACCTCATTTGTATGTTTTTGATGCTTCTCTCCCCCTTTTACATCTATTAAAAATTATATATGGACAACTAGACATGGAAAATAATAAAAATTGACTAAACATAAGGGAAACAATGTAAAAACACAACTTACTTGACTCAAATAGTTCCCCCTGGGATTAAAATCTCTTTCTTCTAACCTAAATAGCAGAAAAATTGATCCATGGACTTGATGTAATGATACAATAATATCCCCTGAGAATATACTCCTCATTTTTTCCTTCATTCATTATTGACATCAGTTCCTATGACTGTATTATGTAAGGAATTACTATTTTAACCTTAAATACTAACATATCCTCTTTTAAAACCATTTTCCCTAAACAATATCTTCAGTGGATATTGTCCAAATTTTCCAAGCAATAGAATCTCATACATATCATGAATCAAATTCTTATGATTCCCCCTGGGCTAGTACCAACCTTCTTCAATATAAAACAAAAAATTGACAACATACCTTGCTTTTATGCCAAATAGATGACTCAATCTTATTGCATATGTCCCAAAATACACTTTGAGTCTTCTTTTCATGAAATAATACCTATTTAAGCTTTAATACAATATCCTTACAATATTTTATGAGAAAATCCAATGAATCTTAGGCTTTAATACATTATCCTTGCAATATTTTATGAGAAAATCCAGTGACTCTTCTTGATTATCCTTTCTTTGACACTTAGAACATCTGATCTTAGTTTTTAATGGAACCATCTCATCTTATTAGATCTACTCTGACCTATAGGCTACCTTGTCAAAACTTTCTTAGTCACACAAAACTCTATCATAAACTATACCCTTTTCTTGATTGAAATCATGACCATTTTAATGCTTAACCTTTTATAATGACTTCAAGGCTTTGAATAATTTCATACTATTGTAAAAAAATTTATATCATCTTTAGTAGGTAAAAAATATTTCAAACTCGTCATACTTGTCTAATGCAATGTTAAAATATGTAAAATCACCTTACATAGATATAAAACCCTGATTTCCCTAATTTAGCTTGAGATTTTTTCTTGCCCTTAAACATCTTATGCACATGGTGAATTATCAATACCCTCTATCTTTATTTTATGAGGTCTTTGCATTCCTGTAGCATATTATTTTGAGCAATAAATTTTATAAAATCCTCTTACTTTGGTAACATCGTACTTATTGTTCATTATTCAAAACTAACCCTTCTTAAAGCCCTCAAGACTATCATGTCCACATGTGTATCTTTAAGAAATTCTAATCTCTTTTACACGATGTTATAACATCCTAAAGTGTAATAACATACCTTAAATTTAACTTATCAAACAACAAACAATTTCAATAATACTCATGATTTCAACTCATACATATCATAGATTTTACATCTTGTCACATTTGTTATAAATATTGTCTCCAACTTCAAGTAATCACTCTTGGAAATGCAACATTGTTTTTATTTCAAGGAATGGTCTTGAATGGTTTAGAAACATACATTATCAACATTTGACACCATAATATTATTGTATACAAAAGCTCTGGCCTTCTATGCCATCTTTCCCAATTTCAAACTATCACTTGTCCTCAAATAACTGTAGCAACTTAGTAAAATGTATCTACAAGCATACCTTTAGATTTTTGACGCACCTTTTTGGAATTGTAGACTTGTATTCTACCTTATTTGAACTTCTATGATCTTTCAATCCATCCTTTTAGAAAATTTAGAATGATAATTCCTTTGGACTAATACCTTTTGATGCTCAAATTACTATACATACCTCTGTCAGAGTAAAGAAAGACACACCTGATTCCATAACCAAGTCACTTGAGAAATTTTACCTTCTCATGGCTTTATAGATATTTAAGTACCTAGCTTCAGATTCATGTATTCTCAAGTTCTTCAAACTACCCTTGGAGCTATGCACCATGTGTTTAATTGTCCATGACACAAAATATAATACTCTACCATTCATATAGGGCCTAATCTATCTCATAACTTATCGAAAACCTATAGCTCAACATTTTAATTCAAAATAACATAGCATCAATTGTGGAAATATCTTCTTTAAATTCAAGGTCTTAGGGTTCATCTCTTTCTACAATAATGGTACAATTTCATCCACAATGTACTCAAGAAGAGTATACATCCACCTGCGTATTATGTACATGAAAAAACCAACTTGAAGATAATTTCTCTTAGCTTTCAGAGTAGCAATCATAAGATCATTGCACTCTGAACAACTTCAAACAACTTCTTAAGGAGTGTAAACATAATTTTTACTTCTTCAACACATACCACAAGTGAGAACACCATGAAATCCCAAAACCATGTTTGGATAGTATAAACTAACCTTTGTACTACTTTAATCACATCAAGTATTGAGTCTCAGATCCTTTGGAATTTTCATACTTTGATTCTCAACTTGATATTATAAGTGACTGAGATAATTAACAAATATTATGATGTTAAAGCTCTGCACCACATTTTTAGAAAATATAGACTTTAAATGACTCTAAGACATGGAAAATAAATTCTAACCAGATAAAACCTTTATCATGTCTCTTGAAAAGATAAATCAACATAGAATCTCAAACATTCATCCATAGAACCTTGAAGACTACACCTGTAGATCATAACAGGGATTAATCATGCTAAAACATGAGATCAAATACAATACTCAGACCTTGACTCTTTCACACTTTGACATCTCATATGCCAATCATAGTAACACTTTTGTGAGATAAAGAAAAGACTCAATGATAACCCTTTATCACATGTGATAACACCATAGCCTACTACAAATTAGAGATAAAATATACCATGCAAGATACCTCTTGTATTATGATGATACATTCACAAGATTTGATACCTTTCAAGGAATTTATTAAAAAAACAACCATCTTAATTATATTGACAGGACCAACCTCTTAACAATGAACTCCCTTTGATGATTGATATTGAAATCAGATTGAGAAACATTACATACTAACTATTTGAAGTAAACTTAGACATTTACATTTTAAATATTCATAGTACTCAACTCTCTCATGAATTTTAAGGATACTAGACCCTATTTTTGGTTCAATAATAACTATCTTGATATCACAAATTCTTATCAAATTATGCACATAGATGTTAGAGAATTACAAATCGTAATCCAAAGACATATTTTGACTACATTTGTATCATGACTTCACACTTTAGGAGACCACAGTATCTTAAGGGGATTTTTTACATTCAATCCTTTGAGACACACTTACAAAAATTATAATAAAACTCATATGATAGATAATTTAATGAAATAAAATCCTTTGATGGATAATAATTACCAAGGATTAGACACAAAAATTCAACCTTTTCACTTGACACATCATGACATGATGTACTTTGAATGTCAAGACCTAACAAAAACCATACAGAGATAGCATGATAGACATGACTACAACCACCTATACATGGATTTCACGTCAAAGATAGACCTTAATCACATCAAACACTAAATGAATTTACTCATATACCATTACCTTATGAATAAAGCACCTAAAAGGACCTAACTCATGCTTTACATTTACAAACTTAAACACCTACTAATGATAAGAGCTCAAAAGCACATGGATATATCATATATCATACCTTATCAATCTTGATGTATGAGAAAATTCTAACTTTGCTAGCTTCTCATATGCATAACACTAGATGGTAGATATACAATATGATGTTCCTCATATATTTCTTCTTTAACCAAAGTAAACAATTCTTCAATATTTTATTTTGGATTTATGGAATTGTCTACCACATTAATAACACTGGAACCCTCTTTCACAAACTTCATACTCTACATATTAGACTAAGAATCGGTTCTATTTCCCTTATTTTCATATCAACCATCTTCTTATCCTTAGGCTCTGATATGATAGACTTGGATTTATTCATAAGACTTATTTTCTTCCTAAATATTCTTCTATTTTGAGTTTTAAACTGATTTTTACCATTTGAAGATTCACCTTGATGAAGTAATATGAATAGGAAATGGGTCGGGTGTTCATGCTAGAGATGTGAATCATAAAAGCTCATTGTTCATTCCTAGGTTGACTGATACACTGAATAGATTCCAACCATGAATACCTTAGATCTAATATCCTTGACTCGAAACAGTTGAAGAATGAGAGTAAAGAACATTATGAAGAGGTCTACAAGTCATTCCTATGAGGAACTTATTTAGAAAGTGTTGTAGCTAGCCTATGAATCCAAGGAAAATGTTCATGAGCATAATCATAGCTATTCATATTTTTGAGTCACAAGCTGGAGTTGTCTATAAACATCTAAAGGTTTTATAACAAGGAAGAATGTACCTTCAGCTTAAATCATAGGTTTCTTGGTCACTCAGTGATAGACTCATTAGATTGAGGACTGAGGTCATCAAGTATGAAATAGGTATGAAATATTTACATTCAGATACTTGATCTAGTTTTAAGAAAGCTAGAAAAATGTTTGAGAAAAGTTCAAATGACCTAGATAATCTTCTTAGCTAACAAAGATCAGCATGTGATATGTCTGGTTTGGGATTTAACTGAGGATCTCAAGGATCCCAGTACATCTTAAACCTAAGAAGCACATGGTATTCAAGCAAGGAAGATGTTGAACCAAGTGCTTCATAGGAAGAAAAGAGGGTCCTCTTACATCCTTAAGGAAAATGAGACAGACTTTCAAGCCTATTAGGCCAAACCTAATGCCCTATCTCCATAGGTATGATCTAGATCATTAAATGTTATGAATTATTATCTCATGTCATGCTTCATAATTCGTCATAGAGATAGCAGATTGTCAAGATATGAAGGTATCTTACCCATTACTTATGCTTCAAGGATCTCCTTCATGTGAATAAACTTTCTTGTCAATGTCCTTCTCTCATACGAATTATTGTAAGGAAGTGTGGATGTAATCTGGGAGTGAATTAGACCCAAGAAAAAGTCAATTAGGATGTTACCATCACAGAGATATGATCCATAGAACATACATAACAACCATGAGTACATCAGTTAAATATTAAATGATCATGTTAAGATTTTATATGCTACAAATGTAATGAAGTAGGCACATGATTTCTAGTGCTATAAGTTTGGATGTTGCATCTAAGTCATAGTGATAACTTCAAGAAAAGAGGTATAGTGGTATGTTTCATGTTGTAACAGAGATTTAGTCAAGCTCGAACTTTAGTAAGGAACTACTATCAAGCCCTAGTTCAAATAAATAACAGAAGCTCCCAAGGTCCTAGATTGCAAGCTAGGGGACTTCAGAGACCTAGAATGTATGATAATGGTCCTAGAAGGACTTGTGAACTTAGAGGAACACCATGGTGTCTCAGTAATAGCATATGTTAATGAAAGAGGAAGTTTGTTTCTCAGTACTCAAATAAGAAGAGAGATCGACAGGATTTGTTTAAGTAACTACAGGGGGATTGGGAGCTCTTCAAGACCTTCATGTCCTTTAGGTCATTTCTTGCTGATTCATATACCTTCATTATTAGACTTGCCTTGGCTTCAAACCCTTACACAAATGATATATATCACTCCTCAACATGTCAGGGGGAGTTGTATCAAGTCTGTAAAAGTATGCTTCTTGATACTTGTTACACACTTCTATCAAGGATCATATTTTTCATCTCCAAGTATTGTACTAGTGCTAAAATGAACTAAAACTATCATATGGTATATCTTGAAGTCAATATCAAGTGTATAGAATGCATCAAGGGAATACGTTTTGCAGAGTGTTAGTCAGTGTTAGATGTATACCTCCAGAGGTTTGTACTCAAAACCCTACTATGAGCTCATGCATTTGTTTTAAGAGGATTTTTTTAGTGTTCAAGATCTGAAGTAGTGTCTTTCAAGTGCTCACATGGTCCACATGATTGTGTCCATGTCTATGTGATTCTTATCAGAAGTAGTGTCATACTAGTTTAGTATAAAAAATTTCTTGGAGCTTCAAGGTATGTTCTCATAATCAAGAACCATGTTTTAAGTGTTGTATGAAGTCTAGTGAAGAGTTGTGGAGGGTCTCATTGCTTCCAACAAAATAGAAATAGCTAGAGGTCTATATGAAATGCTACATGTGGCTTCCATAATTTGGAAATTGATAAGGATTATACTCACTGAACATATACAGTATGTATTGAGAGACCAATATTAGTGACTCAAAATGTATGTTTTGGTTTGTCACATTAGGGTTACCCCTAGAAGTCATATGAGAGACCTCATATAGTCAATGCACTGAGCCAGGTCAAGCATTAGAAGCTACAATATAGCCATCATCTCTCCATAGGGAAGAAGATGAAACCCATCCCTCTAAGTATGTCATCACTCCTATATGTTCCGTATTCCAACCCATAGAATCCTACATGGAAGAGATCTACAGATGTTGTCCCCCTTATCACAGTGTCAAGTCTAAGATCTCTAGTGATTACACAAAATGGAGACAAACATTTTCTAATCATGTACATGATATGAGTGAATGACAAAGTTTTGATGCCTTCTATAGACCATGTTATTCTTAAGGTAATGGATTCATAAGGATGATGTATATGTGTATGAAGTGGTCCTTCAATAAAGTTAATCCTCATATGAATATTGTGATATCTCCACTTCTATGCAATGATGCTATCAATCTAGAACCTTCAAGTCACAATCCTTGTAAGAGGAAGAATACCTATTTGAATCCTACAGTCACTCGTAGGTGGATACCTTCTACACTTAAGAGTGCTAGAATGGTAACAGTATGTCTTATCTAAGGATCCTGGAAGACCATAACATTGAAGCTGAAGTCCCTATAAAACCTTGTAAATGCCTTATGACATCGTGCACCGAATAAGTGTCTAGGAGCTACAATTTTTTCTAGATACCCTTCCTTAGAGGCAGTGTCAACCCTAATGAAGCCCTTATTGAGATCTGTAAAGGTTAAGTGATTCAAATGTGTCATGCTTGTCAAGATGAAACTATAGTATGTATGATGATAGTGTGCCCAATTATTACCCCATCTTGTACACCTGAATGATGGTTGAATTCCTCAAAAACTTTTAAAAGAATAAATAACGGTGGGATCTTATAATGGTTAGAAAGAAAGAATAAAGTTCATGACTCATTTAGGAGAAGGATAGAAAGAATGTCAGGAAATTTCAATAGAATGAGACTTAGTAGAGTGTGAAATCCTTTCCTGGAGCTACACTCTAACTGATCACCAAAGCATCAAGGAGACTCTAGATGAATGTAGTTGATAGAGGTCACCCATTTGGATACTCACCTCCTCAAAACTCAGCTCCTCTAAGATAAAGAGGAATCATGATGTTAACATGGAGTCTCCAGTTACTAGTCCTAGGGATTATAAGCACATCCTTTATGACTATGTCTGCACACAATTAGGGTCTAAAACCTGTGAATCGACTGTGGATCGAGCCTCTTAGGCTCTCATAAATGGTACTTCTGAATTAGCCATTGTGTTGACCTCAGCCAAGAACTTATCTCTGGAAAAGCTCTATTCACACAAGAATTTTGCAAGGGGAACTCTTTGAGTTCAAATTCAAAGGTGGCAACAAATGATACTAGGGAGACTATCCCTATCCATGCAGTTTTCATGCACAACTTCAACAACTTACATGGGACTTAGCCATTTTCCTCTGCCATAAAGGTCTAGTTTTAGAGATGGTGTGCAGAGCACACAAATGAGGCAAAGATATGTACCTCCACGCATAGGATTCTTTCTCTTGGCACACCATTGGATATGAAGCACTTTGCATGGAGACATAGGCCATAAGTATAGGATTGAGCTATTGTCAGTCAGCTAGTAAGTAGGTCTATTGTTAGCATACTCGCATGTGTGGTTAATGCCTGTAAACAAGGTGCATGGCTAGTAATAGCATGTGACCTATTTTTGGAATGGATAAGTGGTAAAGGGAAAGTCCCCACCCTATATATATGATCTGAATCAAAGTGATGTAGTGTGTAGTAGATGGATGTGTGTAATCAGAGGGGGATATGTGTGATGGATGTATGACAGAGTATATGTTGATATACACATCTGACTGAAGTGCTATACTACTAGATCCATGTGTGCATTGGTATAGCTTGACATTATTGTAAGACTATATTGCATTGAATAATAGATGGAAGGAAATTGGCTGAATCTAAATGTTAGTTCTGTGTGTAATCTGAATCTAGTGCATGTTATTGATCTCAATCATGGTTAGTAATTAATTCTAATTTTCCTTATATATACATTTGAATGTATCATGCTTTGTAGAATGATGTGATTAGCTAATGGAACTATATATGTTAAGTCCTTCATCATGCTAACATCTTACTAATAACAACCCTGAAGAGGGACTTGGTACCTTTATGTGCTTCAGAGTGAGTGCTCATTCTAGGCTGAGTGATTGTGCCAGCATGACATAGGGTTTTATTGGTTCTGTATCACTGAATTCAAGGTTGCATTATTAGTTTCATTGTCAATACCTCTTTTTCAGCTTATTTTCAGGATGGTTTGTGATGAAGATGTACCAGTTAACTCTAGCAAGTATTGAAGAGTGGATACATGATCTAGAGGAAGAATATGCATAGTGGTTCAACATTGGATCTGAGTTTAACGCAGGCACTTGGGTAGAATAGAATCTGTATGATAGCCTATATGAGAGATTTTTTGCTATCTTTCCAGTAGAACTATATGAGTGGTTTAATAGTTATGCATATCAATAGAATTGGAGGTATCACACACTTGTCCAGACCCTGGAAGAATTTCAAGCCCTTTATGATGTCAATCTGATTTGGACTCGCGTTGTAGATATGTGGTTTTGTGGTGTTCTAAATAGTTATATTCTGGAATATTTAATTTTGAATTAATATTTCCTAGAGGTAGCTGAATTCCAATTTTTGTGGTATCTAGGAGGAGCATATTTGCAAGGTATTCCACTAGCAATCAAGATCTTGATGGTAACTTTGAACCTAGAGAGTAAACCGATGGCTAACTAAATTTCACCACGCATGAGGGAAGGAACAATTTTTGTGAAATATGGTAGACCTAGTGGCAGAGAGGAAGATAGAGGAAATGTAGCTTAAGTATAATGAGGCATGTGAGAGGGAGATAGAGAAGCAGTGTTCTATTGAAGAAAGTATGGCATTGAGGAGAGAGATGGCTCGTGAAGGATTTACAACTCACGTAGAAGACGTCGAGCCAAATTATTAAGAACTCTCCCATATTGGAAAACATGACAAAGATCCCCCCTTGGTCTCACACACAAGTGCACCAGTAGAGACTACCTGGGTTACGGAAATGCATCTTAATCCTCTTGGTGACCTATCCCTTGTGCTTGGTTTTCTAGTATCTAGTATGAAAAGTAACCAACAAGCTAACTTGGGAAGTAGGAGAACAAGAGTAAGTCAGGGAGTAAGTACATCAATGGTAGGATAGACAACTTTAATGATATTTAGAGGAACACTCTTAGGCACATCATCCACACATAATATGAGCACACAAAATGTTGGATTCACCTCTCGAAGTGGAACTATCTCACAGATTGTAGGGGTTCAATATAGGACTATTGTCGAAGCACATGGGAGTACATCTATAGGTCCTATTCCAGTTATAGGTGGGGGATTGGGAGGTATAGGTGCTTCTATTTCTGGTGGATCTGGTGGCTTTGGAGGTAGAGGGAACATAGGAGGTTCTGGATTAGGTGGTCAAGGCCTGCAACAACCACAAAATACTTATATGGAGATGTCTCTTCATCTCCCATAGTATATAGGCATAGAAGATTCTGCTGAACATGTGCATATGTGTGAAATCTTGTGGCGCGCTAAAAGGATCATGAATTCTGAGTGAAAGGAAAGTCAATTTTCTACTAGATTATAGGGATGTGCACATAGATGGTATAGGAAGTTTGACCTTGATCAAACTTGTGTGGATTATGCATCATTGAAGGATGCTTTCTTGAAAGAGTTCCATATCCATGAGTTTGAGTGGAAAAGTATCAACACGCTCAAGGATATCAAGTAGGGCACTACTGAGAGTGTACGTGAGTATGATGCCCCTTTTAAGACACTTTTATCTAAGCTATCTTATGATATTCATGCAAGCCAACATGCACAATGGTTTGTTGGAGGATTTATTATACCATTTAGAAGGGTGATGTCACATAAAACATACATTGATACACATGAAGAACTAGAAGTAGCTTTGCATGCTAAGGCAGTTGGGATCATTGACACTGGTGTTATTCCTTTCTTAGAGGCACAAATTGCAGCTATGGAAAAGCAGTTAGAGAAGCTATCAGCAAATTCAGCCCATGAAATATGCTTAGGAATTTGGTGTATAAATTGTGAAGTGGAAGGTCCCACCAATGATAGTTGCCCTCACATATCTGTATGCTCATTACTATTGGATTTTGAGATCTATCATTTGAATCATGATCCTAGTCACTATCCTTTGTTACAACACGTGATAAGGAAGAATGTATCTTGAATTTGCAAAATTTACAGGTCCACGACCCATGATACTAAGGATTATTGGATAATTGGTCAGATCCAAGATGCTATAGACATTGGGGTACGACAGAAAAGTGTAACAGATAATTCTAAGGGTAAGAATGAGCACTAGGATCAGGATCATAATCAAACATGCTATGACATGGATGAGGGGTGTTTTGAAGGAGGTCATGGAAGGGGATGTGGATATCATGGAGGATATGGAGGATGAGGCCGTGGTGGAGGAAGAGGTGAGTTCCCTTGTGGAAAATGTTATACATGTGGATCTCCTTACCACTATAGGCACAAATGTACTTAGAATATTACATGTTCTTTCTGTCGGAAGAACCATAGCTATGAAGAGTGCCTAGAATTATATGAGCATCTGAGTAAGCATCATAAGAAAGAAAAAAAAGGCATCGGGATGGTTAGAATCTAGTACACGGTAGGAGATCAGTGGATGCCCAAGATAGCAGAAGGATCTGAGGCATTGACAATGAAGATTACTAAATGAGCTCAAGCGGAGTGCACAAGAGAGGTATTACACCAGAATCCTACAATCACAAAGGAAGAGGTTTGGTATGCAAGGTACCTAGATCCTTCTCATCAGAAGGAAGTTTACCTGGATACTATGGAAGTGATAAGGACTCTTCAGGGTGAGATACAGTACCTCAAGGACTAGAAGAAAGAATCAAAGATAGTAAAAACTAATATTAATTATCTAAGAGAAGTGTGTATAATGTTGTGCCAAGAGAGCATTATTCCATAATTAGGAATTTGGTTAAAAGGGAACACTCTACGTGCAAGTATTGAGATCAGACAGAATATTTTGCATGCAAATATTCCCCTTGATAGCATTGACTTTGACAAAAAAATTACTATGAATGCTGTTATGGATGGGTGGCTGTTGAGAAACATATTGATTGATACATGTGTGGAAGTAAATGTGCTTAAAATTAGATGCATGGGTACAAATGGGGAGGCCTCCATTGCAGCCATCATCTAATGTATTGTTTATGGAAAACTGGACTAAAGCCACTCCCATAGGAGTTTTGAAGGATGCATCTATAACCATACAAGGGGCCAAGTTCACTAGGGATTTTGAGTTATTAGCACTTGCAGAAGTAGACACTTTTCCAGCCTTGCATGGATTCCCTTGGTGTTATGAAAATAATGTCAACTTGAGATTATATAAGGGGTATATTAGCTTTGAGAACAAAGAAGAAAGAGTTGTGATACCTCTAACAGATGGGAAGACTACACCATATATTAAGCCTCTATGTGAGGAGGACTTAAACTGAATTTATGTATGTGTTATTTAGGACCCAGAGGTCAATGAGCCATCAAAAGAAGGTATCCCATAGTGGGAGGATTCTCATTCTATTAGTGATACTATGAGTATTTCTTGTGATATTTGGGCTCATGGTACATATGAACTAGTAGGCCGCAAGGTAAAAAGCATGGTTGCATGCAAGAATGGGCTTCATTTTGTTTGATAGATAGGTAGCACAATACCTTGGTATATAGGGGCAAAAGATCTTCCTATATTTTTGAAGGCCATGGAAACACAGTGGACAAATCAAATTCAAAGAAGAGCTATGTTAGTGTATACCTTGCATAGGACAATAGCGCACTGGTGGGTAGTCCACAGAGATAATCTTATACAATGGGAAGAGATTGGAGTCGCCCTATCTATTAGGTTTGTAAGGAACATTGCACCTATGTAGATTTACACTTATCATGATGATCAACCGGTTCAACATCACATTTAGTAGTTTGAGAGAATCTGGACAACGGGATAGTAAGCATTACCACCTACACTCTTGGTGCATAGATTGTATTCTACACTACAAGGATGTGCAAGCACCTAGTATGTATATGCAGAACTACATCGAGAGACTAGAAACTAGAAAAATTTGACTGTAGGAATGATCCAGACCTTTGACTACTTTTCTTCCCAACCTCCAATAGAAGAGGCATTAAAATATATCAAACACTTAACTATGAGAGTTAGTGCAAAATCCAAAGAGCATATTCAGGAATTATTTGGTGAGACAGAGTGTGGAGCATGTTTTGAAAAGGAAGAAGAAATGGACTCTATACTACTTGAATGCGCTTTCCTTGAGAAAGAGAAAGGAGAGATGGTTTACATCATAGCTGATGAGGAAGTTGAGAACCTAGATATTGAACATTCGCAAGGGGTGTGTGAGGTCTTAGACAGTGCAGACAAGGATACACATGCCTATCACAAACCTATGAAGTCAAAGAAGCTGAATATAGGTTTGGAGGATGAGCCTAAAGAGGCCATCATTGGAGACTACTAGTTAGACTTGGAGGTAGCAAAGATGATTGAGTTACTTATGGATTATTAGGACTTATTCCCTCGAGGGTATCATGAACTTAAAGGTGTGCATGAATCACTTGGGGAAATGAAGATAAAACTTAAGGATGGTGCATGAACAGTTAGGAAGCGACATTACAGAATGAATCCTAATTTGTGTAAAAAGGTAAAAGAAGAAATTGATAAAATGTTGAACTCTGGGATCATCAAGCCCCTTGATGAGTCAAAATGGGTTAGCCCAATGGTGATCAGTATCAAGAAGGATAGATGAATTAGAATATGTGTGGACTATAGGGAGCTAAATGTTGCATGTTTCCTAGATCCATTCCCTACGCCATTCATTGAGGAAATACTGGAAGGAGTGGCAGGGCGTGAAATATATTATTTTAGAGATGGGTTTTCTGGGTATCATCAGGTTAGGATTTCTTAGGAGGATCAAGAAAAAATAACATTTACTACTGAATGGGATAGGTTTTCCTATACTGTGATGCCTTTTGGATTGAAAAATATTCCTGCTTTATTCTTATAGATAGTTTTTTAGGCACTCAAATACTTTATTCACAACTTCTTACAAGTCTACCTAGATGATTGGACAATATATGGGCTTGTGAAATATCATTGTGACAATTTGCGCTTAATGTTTCAATGGTGCAGACAATTGAGTATCTCTTTGAACATTAAGAAGTGCATATTTGGTACACAATTTGGAATACTGTTAGGACATATAATTTGCAAGGAAGGTTTTCCGGTTAATCCAACTAAGGTTATAGTCATTCTAGGCCTAGAAGTGCCTACCAATCAAAGTGAGGTACATGGATTTTTAGGTGATACAAGATATTATAGAAAATTCATCAAAGGGTATGCCAAAATTTCTGCACCCTTGGAAGAGTTACTGAAGGGGAAATGTACATTTTATTGGGGGGAACTGCAGCAATGTGTGTTTGAGATATGAAAGGAGAAAATTACTACCGCGCCCATTCTATGCTTTCCCTCATGGGATAAACCATTTCATGTGCATGTGGATGCCTCTGGCATGGCCATAGGCACTATGTTAGCTCAACCTGGAGAAGTTATTTTTTATCATCCAATTTGTTTTGCTAGTAGGAAGATGATTCCTGCTGAATAGAAGTATACAACTACAAAACGTGAAGATTTGTCCATGATCTATGCATTGCACAAGTTTTGAAATTACTTGTTAGCAACACCATTTTTTTTATATAGATCACATGGCATTAAAGTACTTGGTAAATAAGCCTATCTTACAGGGGTGCTTATGCAGATGGGTATTCCTATTTCAATATTTTTATTTCACGATTGTGGTGAAGCCAGGGGAAAGCAATTCTATACCAGACCATTTGTCTAGAATTAAATCAGGAGAAGAAGCATAGAAAATTAAAGAAACCATGCCAGATGCATAGTTATATAGGTTACAATGTGCACCATCAGAATTCAAAGACATTTATGTCTTTCTATGGACTAGTGTGGCACCAGAAGTACTAGAGGCATTAGAAAAAAAACAACTTACTATACACATGGCACTATTTATGTTAATCAGTGGTGACCTATACAATTTAGGTAGAGATGAATTATTACATCATTGTGTATTAGATAATGAGTGTAAGGATATTATGGAAGAAGATCATGGCGGTATTGCAAGAGGCCATTATGCAGGTGATGCGACTGTCTAGAAGATCCTACTTGTTGGATTATGGTGGGAGACATTGTATAAAGACTGTAAAGAATATTTTAAGGTGTGTGATCATTGTTAGCAACTAGGAAAACCAAGGCAAAGAGATGAGATGCCTTTGAGACCAATTACTAGTGTTGAACCATTTGAGAAATGGGTCATTGACTTTGTAGGACCCATTTCACCAGCTACACGTAGGAATGGATTGCGCTATATTGTTACATGCACAGATTATCTCACACGATGGGTAGAAGAAACACCTAAGAAGGATTGTATAATAGCTATAGCAACTAGGTTTCTATGGAAGAATGTTCTTACAAGATATGGATGTCCTTTAAGCTTGACAAGTGATAAGAGTACACAATTTTTTAATGAGACAATCAGGATCCTATTAGATGAGTTTATGGTTGCACACCATAAAAATACACCCTACCATCCTCAGGTAAATGGAATTGCTGAGGCTTTCAACAAGATTTTGAGCCAGAATTTGACAAAAATTTGTGATGTTGGAAGAAAGGATTGGGATGACAAAGTGTCAGTTGTTCTTTGGGCATATAGAAAAACTTACAAGAGATTGAACAAAGCCACACCGTTTCAGCTGGTGTTTGGTGTAGAAGCCGTTCTCCCTATAGAATTTATGTTACCTTCTTTGTGCATTGCATGTGCTGGAGATCCAGTTGATGAGCATAGGATTTAAAAGAGCGTATTGAGAAAATTATTCAACTGGATGAGCGAAGAGCCATAACATGTTGGATTCAGAAGTAGGAAAAATCTAGGTAGAAAGCATGGCATGACATAAACATAAGGGATAAAAAGTTTGAGATTGGGAAAATGGTACTTCTTTATGACTCTAAGTTCTTGTGCCATCCAGGAAAGCTCAAAGTACATTGGTTGGGGTTGTATGTCATCACTTACATACTTGAATTAGGTGCTTTCCAGTTAGAAGCACTTGATGGAACACGGATACCTGGTTACTTTAACAGGAGTAGGTTGAAGCCCTACTATAAATAAGTCTTCTTGGTGTTTGTAATAAGGTAGTATTGCCATTTAGATTAGGTTTCCATTATGTATTTACTTAATGTATTTCCTTCATTTGTCACTATGCTTTGTCAATTTAGTTGTTTTTCTTATGTAATAAGCATGCTTTTGTGCATGAAGCTAATTACTATGTGAAGAATGTTTATGCACAGAGGACTACACATACCTTTAGTGTGGGGTGGTTGTAGTTATCCAAGTAAAAGACTCTGGGAATTGAAAGGTGAAAGGAATAAGCTGCTACAGGTGTGCTTTAAGTCAAAAGAAGATTGCTTCTCAAAAGTGACCAAGGATGGAGATGAATGAAAGGATAGTATAACACGAGGTAAGAAGAGGCCATGATAACTACTAGGAGAAGGTACAGTGACAAGGTACTCAGGCACAAGGGTGCGTGCTAAAGAGAATTCTGTGAAAAGAGGGTAGGAAGGTACGCTAGAAGATTATAGCTGGGGCATGAAGATGTACCACATGGAATGAATGAATTTGGTCAATGAATGAGAGGATATTTGGTAGGTGAAGTAGCAATAAATGCATCAAAATTTGAAAAATTATATAAGGATGGGATGTGAATTCATTTTTACTATTGCGACTAGGAGTATTTTAGGAAAGAGCCATGTGTGAAGGGACAAGTGATCTGGTTAAGGTACGAAGGGTGTGAAACCAAGCATGACAAACAGATCTGTGGAAAAAGAAGATTGTGTCCCCGGTGGTGAAGGGTTTGAGTGAAGCAAGGAGACATAGAGGAGTTAGGGCACAAAGTTTCCACCTAGGGAATGATTGAATCAAGCTAGGGTTTGATTCGTAAATTGTAAAGTTAAAAAGAGGAGATGATTGTAAGGTAAAAATGGCACCCAAGAAGGTAGCTACAACAACAGCAAAATGAAAGAAGAAGGTGGTCATCGAGGAACAAGAGATGGCACCCAAAAGTGATTTTTAAAAAATGCAATATCCAGAAGGTGTCATCATTGACCAAAAATGGGATTCACCCATCAAAAAAAGAAAAGTAAGTGAATACAATCACAGGACCTCAGAAAACAAGAAAGAGATCAATTCCTTGCTCACTGCTAGGATGAAGAAACGTATGTCAAATGACATGCTAGTTTATGATGTAGGAAAGAATATTATAAAGAGAATTGGGGTCTACCAATTATATTATCTTCCATATTTCAGGAAGTATGAGCCCTTATATCAGTGGCTCATGAGCAGAGTGCACGAGGACTTATTCTACTTTACAAGATATAGAGTTAGAATCTCATCTGTGCTTATCTCATCAGTTACAGGTTTGAAGGCCATAGGAGAGGATATAAAGAATGATCTCATAGATAAAGCCATGATCTTAAAGACTAGACATGAGTTGGGGTACCTGAAGGGTTCATGTGGTATGGATATAGACAAATTGAAGAACTATTTGGTTGTGTAAGAAACAACACACCTTGTTATAAAGTTAAATAATCAAGAGCGATGATCATAGGTAAATACTATGTGGTTACGTGTTTTATGTAAGATGTTAAAAGGAGAAGTCTACAATATTATAGGATACATTGCAGAATAAATAGTCGAGTAAGTGCACATAGGAGGGAAGATCAGCTTTGGGGCTGTTCTACTATCACTATTATTCATGTAAATTGGAGTACTAGACCGGCCGAAGGAGAAGGTATGGGAATAACCCATGGAGAATAATTCACTAGCTGAAAGGTTCAAAAAGTACCTATGTAAAGGGGCCATAATAGATGGCATTAAGAAAAGGGTAGAGAAATGGTATGACAGGCTCTACACAGTATTTAGAGAAGAGTGGAGCATCTTAAAGGACCTACAATCAATAGTAGGGAAACAAGTCCAATTTTTTATATATCAACATTTTTGCATCACATGATTCCCAATGAGATATGGAGTCTGGATCCCTTGGTGTAAATTTCCTTACACATTCACTACAAGGTATTTCCAAGCATCTGTTCATAGATTCAAGGACACACACTGACTGGTATTCAATGCAGATAAGGTAGAATGTGACTACCGCACGTTGAGGAATAAGTATGTGTATCCTGGAAGGAAGTGCCTATACCGAGAGAATCATCTTAGAAGTGTTGAACATTAAGCCAATAAGTTTGGTTGTAGCAGATGTAGGGGCAGCATTAGTGTATCTTCAGCTGAAGCCCAAGATGGAGAAAAATAAGTGTGTAGAGAATGAATTTGTTCTCCCAGGGCCACCGAAGGGTAAGCACACAATGGAAAACATACTGGCACAAAGGTCCACAAAAGTTGTTGAAGTAGAGGGTGAAGAAGAGGAGCGTGAATATAGTGGAGGCTTGGAGCGTAGAAGAAAGCAACCTTATGACAGAGAAGAGTCACAGTGCGTAGCTACTCCACCTCAAGAACATGATGAAGAGGAAGATACAGAGGTTGAGTAGGGGGAGCATAGGTTTAAGAAAAGTTTTTAAATGCACAAGGACTCAAAGTGGAACCCCAAAAATGGTAAGTAAATCACCTCATATCTCTCCACACAAGGAGACCACTGAGCCAAAAAAGAGAAGAAAGTTGAAGTTGGATAAAGAAGTAGAGGAATCAGGGGAGAGTGAGCGTGCATCTCCAACCCCACTTGAGAAAGAATATGAGCCACATAATGAGGAAGAGAAAAAAGATGAAGAGATGAAGGATGGAGAAGAAAAATAAAAATAAACCTCCAGATCCGTGCATATGAATGCTCAAGATGTAATGGGACAGGCTCCTAACCTTGAAGCTACAATTCCCAAGGGTCCTAGATCGAAGAGGATGAGTGGAGATAAAATTCCACCAGCCGTGGGGTATGCAGAGTACGCAGGTAAAATTTTCCTCATCCACTTCTAGAGCACGACAGCACATAAGGATTTATTTGTCTGGGAGCTAATGGATGAGGATATGGAAACTGTGTGCACTTGAAAGAAACTATCATGGTCAATGCATACCCACATGGATGAGCCTGACTTTTATGTGTGCGAAGAGTCATGTGTTTTGAGATGGCTAAAGAAGGCACCCCAAGCTAGACATATGATAATAAAGCCTAATGTCATGTCAGAGGAGTAGGTCAACAACACATTGGTGAAGGTTTTTGCTAAATTTGCTAGAAGAAACATGGATAAAGCTACAATGATAAGGGCGTTGCATGAGGAGATAAAGAAAAAGGATATAGATAGTGCACATAATGCAAGAAAGGGACTTAATGCAGAAGAAGAATGAATTATTTATCAGCATCACAGAGGAGATTAGGGACAATGTCATAAGAGCTAGGCCACACTTGGAGACCAAATTACCACAGATGTTTCTCTCAGTGATACACTATGTAGGAATGTTGGTGTACCTATGGTACTTAAAGATGAACCTCGACGCATGACAACACCAAGGAAGTCAGAGAAAGAGGAAGAACGAGAGAAAGCCTCAGTGATGTGAAAGATTACATCTTATGAAGGGCTACTACAAGTGCTACAAGAAGTATTGAATAAAGTAAACGATGCTCTGAACATATGCACATCTCAATAGGTGCTTATCAGCATAAAGACCTTAGAAGAAAAAAATGAGGTCCAGAAAGCAATGAAGGATGAGACATTAGGCTGAGCATAAATACTGTTAATGGTTAAATAGAAGTGCAAGGCCCTGACAACAGCATAAGAGCCGCACAAGACTCGGCTGGAAGAGCTTGGGAATCTCATTACGAACAAGATGGATATTTTAGAAGAAAGAATGACCTCAATGTCCAACATTGTGTTGGTTCTACAAAATGAAAAAGGGGATATTGCGAGGGATGAATTAGAGTCCATTGATGTGGAAATTCCAGAAAAATCAAAACAAGCACTCACTAAATGGTAGCCCTTAGAGGACGAAATAAAGGAGGAGTATCCAGAGTTGATACTTCAAACTGATACAGAGGAGGCTGCCTCATAGCCTCATACAAATTTTTTATTTATCTACATTATTTCATTCTTATTCTTTCCATTCTTCTATTCTTTACTTCAATTTTTGGATATACCCATTGTCAGAATGAAAATGATATTAGTGTGGGCTAATTTTGATTAGAGAATACTTGTTAGAGATCACACAAGAATTCCGCGTGGGAGAGAAGGCCAGGATCAAGGGCACGGAGGGACAGGAAGAACCTGCGAGTGAAGGGAAAGTTCAACATTCAGGACTTAGCCGATTTTCAGCATGAAGACCTATTTTTAGAATATGGCATGTGGAACACATCAAAAATGTAGAGAAGTGTGCACCATGCATTATCTATCTTTTGAGGATCAGATCAAAGCATTTTGCATGGAGATGAGCTAAGAATAGGATTTTCACTTCAGTTAACTGTAAGAAGTCTATAGATAACACACTTGCATGTGTGGCTATGCCTATAAATGGCACATGGCTATTAATAACATGTGGCCTATTTCTGGAATAGATAAGAGGTGAAGGGAAATTACCCACCCTATATATATATGATATGAATCATGTAGTAGTAATTTATGTGTGGTGGAGAGATGGATGTATGGAGGTATAGAGGTATGTGCATATGATTGGATTATTGTATTAGATCCATGTGTGCATTGGTATAGATTTCCATTATTGTAAGGAGCTTATGTTTTTATTAATAGATGGAAGATATTGGTCAAACCTAAGTGTCATTCCTGTGTGTAATTGAGTAGTGCATGTTCTTCATTCAATCATGATTATTGCTTAAGCTTGTTCTTTCATAAATCTGAATATGGAATGCATTATAGAATGATGGATTAGCTATGGATCTATATGTTTCTTCCTTCATCACACAAATATCCTACTACAACAACCCTAAAGAGGGACCCTCGTACCTTTGAAAGCTTCGGGTGAGAGGTCAGTCTAGGATGAGTGATGTGTCAATGTGTTTAGGGTGTTATCTGGTAAATTCTAGGTTGCATCATTGTTATAGACCTATTCACTATTGAGACTTCACAAATGGATTTATCCCTTTGGTTTCTAGAACCTTCATTAGCACTCTCTAACTTACCTCAAATTATTTTTCATCCACATGGGACTCAAATTCCCAAGATAACATCTTTCTTGTTCATGGGTACACACCTTCTTCATTAAATGATGACATAGCTAGGAGTTTCTATGTAGGTACGGTGCTCTATAATAACACACATAACACCTTGGTAGAATCATCAATGTATCCCATTCCCTACCCTTATGCCACCACTATACCTTTCCCACCTATTTGCGTAGCTTTTGGTATTCTTACTACTCATTTGGGATCTCCACCCATGATCCCATACTCCTTCCCAATGCTCTCTTCTTCTATCTCCTTTATAATCTCATCCACGCTCTGCTCTAACTCTTATTCTACAAACTTCTTCATGATTCCTACCACTTATCTCTTCATGACTATCTCTACTTGCTCCTTGGTGAGGCTTGGGGTTCTTTGTTTCTTTGTTCTTACTTCTTTGCTCACCCCCTTTCTTTGAGCCTCATATTCTTCCTTCTCATTCTTCTCATTCTTCTCCTCATATTCCTTGTTATAATCATCTTTGTCTCCTTCTTCCTCAGAATCATGCACATCATATACTGGATGGTCTTCACATCCTTCAAGAAATTCATTATCCTTGTCACCGATGTAGGCACCTAAGATCTCTATTTTTTTTAGTCTACCTCATCTGTCACCTTCTACTTCTTCCTTACTAGAGATGCAAGTACAAGAGATTCTTCCTTTTCTCTTTCTTCCCTAGGTAACACCTTCCTTGGTGATTTCTCATGGGTGAGGTGCTCTTCATGCTCCAATGACTATTCTTCTAGGGTCTTTTCCCCCATATGAGATTTCTTTCTCCATGCATAAGTGCTATGATTCGCGACTGCTTTAGGTGCGCCCACTGATTGTGTAGTTTACACACTTGGTGTTTTCTTCTCCTGTCCCTCTTATCTTTCTCTCTTCTTTGGCACCGCCTTATTTATTCCTATGGGGTCTTTTGGAATGGATACGTCATTCTCCAGATATGTGAATTTCTTGAACTTAGGTCTTATTTGAAGGTATATCCTTGTTGCATCCCTTCCAATGATTGGAAACATTATTGGTTTCATCATTTGAACTTTGTTGGAGACATAATTCTCCACATACGCATGATTTTTAGGGTACGTGAGATTTCTATGTAGTTCAAATTAGTCTTGGTCCACCTCATTAAGGTTGAACCTTAATATTTTGGCTTCTTTGAACCTGTTGACCCCTTCCTAGAAGTATTGCGCGATGAAGGAGAAGGGATGCTTTTACAATGGACCCTTAGTCTCATTTATCAAAGTAACTCTGCAAATGCATAAATGTTGGTACACTACAAATTCTACTTCTCTATCCATGAGCTCAGGAAACTATTTTGGGATCCTCCACTCAACCCCAAAAGTGTCACACGTTCATTTATACCACTTCTCCAGATGTGCCTTGTGAGCGGTCGTCTTGGTTTCACAAGTGTATTTTTCAAACCTCTTTGCAGGAAAGGGATCCTCATCTGGATACTCCCAAAAAAAAATTTCTAGCCCATCTGGCACTCCAATTTTTGAAAAGACAATGGTGAGAAGGATGTTTCCAAATAATATCCTCTTTTCCTCCTCTGCGCTACTAATGATCTCATCCATGATGAAAGAAGACAAGTTATAGATGGTTCCCTCTGATATCTTCCAGCATACATTTAGCCATGCCTTGTTAACTTGGGTCCATCATTCCTGATCATTAAGCTTGGTCACCAAGCACGTGGCCATCCTCATTATAAGGTTTGGAATCTATGTGATTTCAAAGTATCAAAAACCCTTTTTGTATTCATACACTGATACACTCTCATTGATAGCATCCTTATTGCTCAAGTCATCATCTATACTTTCTCCTTCACAAATAATTCCTATGAACTTGGATATCAACTGTGGTATTCTGCACATATTGCACCCTGTAAAATAAAAGTGATCCTCATGCACACACAACATCAACCATTGATAAAGGTGATCAGGTTTGCCAAAATAGGGAAACTCATACAGTTGCAATAATCCTACCTTTTCCAATTTCACTTTTACATCATCATTATATATGGGCATCCCATCTAGTGTCCTTTTGTTATCTTGGCAGAGAAACTCTAACTCCATTTCCTTCTCATTTTTTCTCATGCGATGTTTATAATTGCTCACAGTAATTTGTCTTCTATGTGACACACATTCCTTTCCTAGTAATACTCCATCTAGGTATTGCATTTCTTCATGCCATTCTTTGTTGGAGCTCGTGACAGAAACGGTTTGCTTTCATTTTCCCTTTCCCTTCAGCTTCTTTAGTGAAACATTTTTTTTCTTAGGTGTCATGCTTTCTTTTGGGATAAAAAATGAACTCCTTGCTCTACTTTGCTACTTTTCTACACTCCAAATTTAGCTCCAAAGCTCAACTCCTGGAATAAATCCTTCTATCCCCGTGCCCTAGCTGTCAAACCCTAACTAGGAAAATGTTCCACAAGACAGTGCACTTCACAAATCCTTTCCTCATGCCCATGTACTCCTTCCTCCTAGTTTTCATATCCACTCTAGTCACAAACTTAAATTTCTCATATTCTTCTTCCTTCGCACAAATTTCTCTCTAGATGCCCTAGTTTGCAAGAGTGCTTCAACATTGTAATAGCAAAATAGAATAATGACTTTCCCGACCTTGTATTTATAGTTTTTACTTCCCTCAAGAAATAAATGCTATGCCACCCACCAATGTACTTTAAAATTAAATTCAGATTTTTCCACTAAGATGACTTTAAGTGCCCTTACCCACGTGCCCAAAAATCCTGTAGGAAAAATCCTTTACAACCTTCTGGCATGTAAAAATCCAATCTGACCAAAGACTCTTACGTGCTCATCTACATCGCTGAAGGTACTTCTTCTATCCTTTACCCAATTTTTTCCCTCTCATACCTTATGTTGTTCCTAAGCTCTTCATCATTTTTACATGGTCTCTGTTACACCCTTCTTGACACCATAATTCATTATCCACTATTTCCTCATGCTCTTTCTCAACCTTACGTGCTTCCTTCTACTAGGCCACTCAATTTGTATTAAAGGCCTATATTACACCACCCCACACTAAACTAGATGTGCAGTCCTCTACGCATACATAACTTTAGAAAAATAATGTGGTTACCGGAAGATAAGGTGCATAATGAAACAAAAAGAGAGGAAAAAGCAACAAGAAAGGGAAATAAAAGAAAAGAAAATCATAAAGGTAAATTCTAAGCTAAATGGAAATACTGCCTTACCTATAAACACCAAGAAGACTTATTTATAGTATGGCTTCAGCTTACTCCCATTGAAATGACTTGGTAATCTCATCCCATCTAGCACTTGTAACTGGAAAGTGCCTGAATCAAGAATGTACAAGATGATATAGGGTCCAAACCAATGGAATTTCAACTTCCCGGGATGGTGCATATACTTTGAATCATATAACAACACCATCTTCCCAACCTCAAACTGATTATTTGTTATATGACGATCATGCCATGCCTTTTGTATTTCTTTTTCTGCCTTTTAAATCCATTTAACAAGTGATATCCTTTAGTCTAACTACATCAAATTATCAATCCTTTATTTAAGCACTTTCTCATCATCTAACCCTCCTACGTGTGCTATACATAGTGATGGTAAGATGAATTCAATTGGAAAAACAACCTCCATGCCAAACACCAATTGTAATAGTGTGGCCTTGTTCAACCTATTGTAGGTTGTCCTGTATGCCCATAGAATAACTGATACTTTTTTATCCCAATCTTGTCTTATAATGTCACAGATCTTAGTCAACGTGTGAATCAGTATTTTGTTAAATGCCTTATATTTCTTGAAGGTGATAGGGGATAGTCTTATGATGGGCCACCATAAATTCTACTAACATAACGCTAACCATTTCATTGATAAAATGTGTACCTCTATCGGTTGTTAAACTTAAAGGACAACCATGTTTGTTGATTATATTCTCCCATAAAAATCTAGTAGTTTTCACTACAGTGAAATCCTTTGTAGGCACTACCTCTACCCAACATGTTAAGTAATTAGTGGAAGTAATGATATAACACGAACCAATCCTTCGCATGGCTGGTGAAATTGGTCCTACAAGTTGATTTTCCATTTTTCAAATGGTTCAACGCTAGTTTTGGGTCGCAAGGGCATTTCATACCTCTTCCCAAGTTTTCCAAAGAACTGGAAATGGTCACAAACCTTACAAAACTCAATACAATCTTGGTATATGGTTTTCCACCAAAGCCCTGCTAGTAAAATCTTCCACACATTTGCATTTACTACAAAGTGTCCTCTTGCAATCCCACCATGCACTTCATCCATAATTTCCATGCACTCATGTTCCAATACGCATTAGTGAAAAAACTCATCAAGACATAACTTGTATAGGTCTCCACCAATAAACATGTATAGTGCAGCGCATATTACTAGCTACTTTCTCTCTAGAGCCTTTATCCCTTCTGACACCACACCTATTTTTAAGAACAATGCGATATCTTCCTAGTTTGAGGGCGTGTGCCATAACCTAAATAGTTGTGCATCCAGAATGGTTTAATCAATTATTTGCATGTCCTCCCTTGATTTGATCTTGGATAAGTGGTCTCGTCTAAAAATGATCTTTCCTATTTTTACAACCATTATGAAATAAAACTCTTGAAATAATAGGACCGAACGAAATATGCACCTTTACAGAATGGGCTTGTTGATTGAGTACTTCAATGCCATGTGGTACGTGTAGAATATAAATAGTGTTACCAATAGATACTACCTTAACTTATGTAGTGCGTAGATCATAGAAAATGCTTCACGCTTAGTAGTTGTGATATTTTGTTCTATTTGTGTCAACTTTCTACTTGCAAAACACAAGGAATGATCAACAATTCCCTCACCAGGTTGTGCTAGTACTACTCCCATAGTTATTCCTGAGGCATCAACATACACATGGAAAGGCTTATCTCAAGAAGGAAAGAAAAGTATGGGCACCGTCACAAACCTATCCTTCAAAGTGTAAAAATCCCTTTTTTGTGCCTCTCTCCAATGAAAGGCACTCTTCTATTATAGCAATTCCTCCAAGGGCATGACGATCTTGGCATATCCCTTGATGAAATTCCTATAGTATTCTATTTTCCCAAGGAATCCACGCACCGTACTTTGACTAGTAGGATCCCCTAATCCAAAAATAACTACAAATTTGGTGAGATCTACTTATAATCCTTCTTTGCATATAATATGTCCTAACAGGGTTCCAAATGGAGTAGAAAAGACACATTTCTTAATGTTGAGGGATATCCTTAATTGCAGACATCTCTCAAACATCAGCCTCAAATTGTCACAATGGTCTTTCACCAATCCATACACATTCCACTCATCCAGGTAAACTTGAAGAAACTTATGGATGAAGTCCTAAAATGCTTATACCATAATGTGTGAGAAGACAATAGGAGCATTCTTCAATCCAAAAGGCATAACCATGTAGGAAAAACTTCCCCATTCGGTGGAAAAAGTTGTCTTTCTTTGGTCTTCCTTTGCAATCCTAACTTGGTGATACCCTGACAACCCATCTATGAAAGAGTAGAATTTACACTCGGCCACTCCCTCAAAAATTTCTTCAGTAAAGGGGGTTGGAAAAGGATCGATGACACATAATACATTCAGATCCACGTAGTCAACACATATTCTTATCCTCCTATCCTTCTTGATACTAATGGCCATTTGACTTATCCAATATAATTCTTCTACTACCTCAATGATACCAGATGTTATCATCTTATCTATTTCTTCCTTGACCCATATGCATAAATTTGGATTCATCTGATAAGGCCTCTTCTGAATCAGGCGCACACCTTCCTTCAACTTGATCTTCATCTCCCCTAAGGAATGTTGAACACCTTTGAGTTCATGGTATCCATGAGGGAATAAATCCATGAACTCGTGAAACATATAAATGACCTTTGAAACTTCTTTTTCTGACCAATAGTCTCTAATGAAAGATTCCTTAGGTTTTGTCTCTATCCCAATGTTAACCTTCTTTGTTTTCAAGGGCTCATGGTAGGCACGCACTTTCTCATCAGTATTAGCTATGATATCACATGTACCTTTAGAATGGGTAGCATCCAAAGTTTCCATATCTTCTTCGTCTTCTACATAGACCATTTTTCCTTTTTCTTTATCCATACATGCGCGATCAAGTTATACTTCCTCTAATTCTTCTTCATTGAGGCACATCTCCAAATAAGGCTCACCCAATAACTCCAGTAGCCTATCCTCTACCATAGCCCTATCTTCCATCACCAGGTGTTTGATTACTTACAACACCTTATCTACTGATGGCTTTGTACTCATATGCTCAAAATTTTGAATGAGATCAGCCACCAACTCCTGCCAATTACTTATTGGATGACACATCTCTGAATGAATATACCATGTGCCTAGAAAGCCTTCTAAGGGGGAATAAAACTTATGCACCCATAACGAAGGTGGAAATTCTTATGTGCTTCCCATCTAGGCCTTCTCGCATGCTTGGATATTAAATGAGGTAGTCTCTTGACCATGACATTCTTATATGACCATGGGCATGTTGCTCCTAGAGAACCTTATAAAGAATGTGATTCTTACTTAGCACCATTCTAGGAGGCTCTCCCAATATGTAGCCCACCAGCATGCTATAGTTCCAAGTAGGTTATAACTGATCATTCCTCTTCTCTCATCCTCATTCTTCCACTAAGCCTCCATTTCCCATAATAAAATTTTAGGATATGATCCTCTAGAGTAACTTGGAAACTTCTTCCCTCCTAGGTGCTTGATTGAGAACACCTTTTTTACCCTTGTTACAAATCCTCTCAACTGTCACCCAATCAACTCATAAGTCCCATACACCCAATTGTCACATGCCATGCTAGTGGTATCACTCAAGGACTGAGGATATTCAAATTGGATAACTCCCTTCATGGGATGAATTATCTTAGGATCTTTGATGGAGCGCACATATATTTTGTCAAGGAATTCTTCTCCTAAGGGATCAGTATAGGGCACTGACTTCCAATCTATCAAAGGAATGATTGCCCTTTCTTCCTTGTTCTCAAATCGGATATACCCTTTGTTAAACCATAGGTTAGCATTGTTCTTATAACACCATGGGCACCCAAGCAATGTTGGAATTTTTTTACCTCGGCTAGCACTAAGACTTCGAAGACTCCAGTGAACTTGGTGCCTTGAATGGTGATAATTGTATCCTTCAATACTCCAATGGGCATTTCCTTAGTTCTATTTTCCATAAACAACACATTCAAAGATGGTTGTAATGCGGGCCTTCCCATTTGATGTTAGGAATATAAGGTAAGAACATTGACCTCTTCTCCCGTGTCGATGAGGATGTTACTTAGAATCCATCCATAGACAACTGCATTAAAATTAATCTCTTTATCATAGTAAAGGATGTGAGGAGGAAGGTTTTCATGCAAAAATTACCTTTCGCATTCTGTCCCAACGAGTGGTACATTTTCCCTCAGTCATTCACCTAACAAGGGAATAATATTCTCTTTCTATAACATTCTACATACTTCCTTAACCTCATCTAGGTCATCCTCTGGGTCTTTGACATTATTCCTTTTCTCCAATTGCTTTTATTTCTCCTTTAGAAATTGGATCTCCCCTTGTAAACTTTGAATCACATCCATAGTCTCTTGATATGCCTTCTTCTGATGAGTAGGGTCTGTATACTTTCCATGTACATATTCCTCTCTTAAAACTAGTGTCCTTTATCTTAGCATCTTCGTGGCGCCCATGACCTCTGATTGTGTTTTCACTAGTACAAGTTCTAGCCCTGACTCACGCGTCACTCTTGGCATCCACTGTGAATCGTCCTTCTTGATGCTCACCATCCTAGTGCCTTTGTTCTTTTGGTGCTGCTAGTTCATATTCTCATAAATCTTTGGACACTCTTTATACTTATGTTTCTTTCTACACCATGAACATTGTAACAAATTAGGACACTCATGTTTGTAATGCTCTGTAGATCTACAGTTATAATAGGTTCCTCATGGGAATTCACTTCATCCTTCACCATGGTTACTATGACCATGAAATCCTCTACAAAAACCTATTCCATGTGCTCCTCCATCTGTGTTCCCTTCATAACAATGATCATCATCCTTAGAACTACTTGCAAGTCTAGTTTGGTGCACACCTAGATCAATATCATCATGGATCTGATCAATCAGTCTGCAATCCTTGGTATCATGGGTCATAGAGGTACAAATATTGCAATAGAAAGAAACATTCATGTGGATTACACGTTGTAGTAAAAGGAACCTACTTGGATCATGGTCCCCATGGAAAATTTCATAGTCTACCACCATAACACATACCAAATTCCAAGGGAAACTATCCTTTAAATGCCCTTTCCACTTCACATTCTATACAGAAAATCCCACTACAAATCTCATGTGTTGTGTTTGTAGATAGCTTCTCCTACTGCTTGTCCATTATAGCAATTCGGGCCTCCAAAAAAGGACTAACACTAATATAAATGTTCCCAACAATGTGAGCATGCAGGGTAGCTTCCAATTCCTTGCGCGGGTTTTTGAAAGTATTGTATGAAAGAGCCCTCCTAAATGGTGTTATCAGCCCTCTAACATACCATTGAGCATGTTGAGAAGGATGAATGCCATAGGATAGTTTAGATAAGAGAGTTTTGAAATGTGCATCATACTCCCGCACACTCTATGCCATTCCCTATTAGATCTCTTTCAAAGTGTTGATGCTCTTCTACTAAAACTCGTGGATATGGAACTCTGCTAAGGATTTTTTCAATGTGGTGTAGTCTACCACCGTCTGATGGGGGTCATACTTCCTATACCAACTATGTGTGCATCCTTGCAACATTGTGTAAACTGACTTTCCTTCCACTCTGGGTAGTTATCCCATTTGTGTGCCATAGTAATTCACACTTGTGCACATACTCTACAACATCTTCAATACCCCTATAGTTAGATAAGTGTAAAGACAACTCAAAGAATAGTTTTGGAGGTGACTGAGGCCCTTTTCCTCTTGATCCAGAGCCTTGGTTTACTTTAGTTTTTCCTCCTCCACTAGATCCACTAGATCAACCAGGTCCTATTTCTCCTAACCCATTAGATCCTTCAGATCCGCTAGGTCCACCAGGTTGTCCAGCCCCTATACCACCAGATCCACCTCATGTAGCTAGTAAATGGCCCAAAGTGGTCATGCCAAGTGTTCCCAACATCCCATTGAACTATGAGTCGATTGTATGTGATATTTTCCCACCACCAGTTGTGTGTCCCGTGCTACTCTTAGATGCAATACCCAAACCTTACCGACTTATACCTTGTCCAAAGATTCCTTCAAATATAGGAATGGATTGTGCATCCATGGATGTTCCAAATGAGAAATTATATCTCCTGGGCATAGATCGGTTACTCCCGATGATACCAATTGTGTTAATAATAATCCTCCCTTGATCTATAAAACCAAGTGCTAGGGGTTTGTCACTAGGCGGGTTCAGATACGCACTGATGGCTCTCCTTTCTCCTTGTGATGCACTCTCATCAGAATCTTAAGGGTATTCTATCCCACACTTCCCACGATGGGGTAGCATAGACTAATTAGGTTCCACGTCCTTTGCGTGAACCTCAACTCCTTCATGCAATGTCTACCTCTATAGATCCATCACACTTTCAAGCTCATGTTGTCTAGTCATCTCCCTTCCACGAGCTTCATTATACTTTATTTTTCTCTCCTCCCTTTCCTTTTCAGCCACAATGTCCTCCATCTTCCTCCAACCTATCTTCCTCTCCCAATGCTCAAAGAATCTTAGCCAGCCATGGGAAATGCCTCTAAACTCAAGGTAATGACCAAGATCTTAATAGCCAAAGGAATAACATGTAAAAATAATCCTCTGGGCTTCCTTAGAAACTCAAAATCAGAAACTTCTTGGAAATAATACATAGAAATGGTGTCTTCTAGAGTATAACTTGTTAGCACTCCCTTCCACAAGTGACCAACAATATGCGTCAAAGTTAGATCTACATCCTGCATCCTCTAATAGTAATCTTGGGTCCATACACATGATTTATAGTACCAGCTTAAATCTGGATACATATGCTGAAATCCATTCATATAGTTCTACTGGAAAACAACAGAAAAATGTCTCATATAGCTCATGGTACAAGTTCTCTTCTACCCATCTATGCCCATCGAACTCAGATCTAGTGTTAAATCTTTGAGAAAACTCATCCTCTATGCTCTTGAATCATGTTTCAATACTTTCTAAGGTTAGACATTCTGTCATCATACATCATAGGGAAAAATATACATTCCATTTCTCACAAAAACTTCAAAAATAGGTCCTGAAAATGAAACCAAGATGTAGTCATTTTATACCCTTTATACCAATAGTCTAATCCCATGTGCACCGACCTATCACCTAGCAGGAACTGGGCACTCACCCAAGGCACGTGTTGGTGTCGAGTCTCTCCTTTATTAGAATCTTGTGAGAATACATCATCTTATGACAAGTATTCAATTACAAGTGAATAGAAAAGAACCATACATCATTCTGAGAACCTAGGATGAGTTGGCATCTCATTACATCTAGAAAAGAGAAATAGAAAGCATCATATATAACTGATTCATACATAAAGGAAATGCACAAGGATTATACTCATGAACACATATATGATTCAAAGCAGAGTCTTATATTCATAATGATGCATCCAGTAATCACATTACACCCCTTGAAGTCATAACAAACCCTCATATAACAATGCAGAGCCAAATCATGCATCACAACTACACTATGCTCGTTATATTACAAAGGAGAATATAGACCCATCTCTCTAAGTGTGCCATCACTCCTATATTTTCCTAATCCCAACCCATAATCCTCCATAAGACCTCTACAGAGATTTCCCCCCTTCCCAATGCGGCTACTCTCTCAGGATGACCCCATGTATCCCCTTTTCCTACCTGCACAACTCATTATATAGCTTTCTTGCCTTCACCACCATGCCTTCTGAGGTAACAAATTAGTTACCAAGTTTCCAAGTGGTCCTTTAATGGAGAATTCTTCCTTTTTTCTAATCTCTCCAATCTATGTAATGATGTTCTTCTAAAACCTTCCATCGCATGCATGGAATATTCCCTTTTTGATCCGATAGTCGCCAAGCTGGCACCTTATCCACTCTACATGATACATGGGTCACACTTTTCTCATGTGTTGCCTAGGATTGCGAATATGGCTAAGTCCAAAACCTATCTTTCCTTATGTGCACACATTATGTGTTCTACAAAACCCTTATATAACCATTCCGTGTGTACCTTCAACCCCTTGTACCCTTCTTCAACTAGGTTTTACACACCCACAGACCTTCTTGTACTTGGCCATTATTATTGGGCCCGACACATATCTATTATCTCAACCATTACATCTTAAACACATTGCGATAAATTCATTAAAAATTCACAATGGACCCATATAGGCCGGTCATACTAAAATGTACTAGACAAGCTAAAAAGCAACTCAAAACCCGATTACCTAGATGAGAAAAAACCAAAAACACCATAACCATGATTATTTAAGATCCAATATTTATCACACATGTCACATATGACATAATTACACCATTCATTATCATACATTAGCTTTCACTAATCAAATTCTTCATAACACACTCAAGAAGGCTCATATCCTTATGAAAACAGTTATTTTCAGATACCTATCTTCACCTTTGGGGATTAAGAACACTGAAGAACATATCAAATATTGTATGTAACAATTCATTAGAATCCCCATAACCTGTATATCATATCCATACTTTCTAGTGATCAGGAAACATCCATACATGCAAACCACACAAAATTTACTTTTCACCAAACTGAACTTCCCAAAAAGTAGTTTTAGAAACACAATTGGTTTGCACCATTTATATCATTTTAAAGACCTAAAAATTCCTTCACTAGGAAAAAAATTCATCCATCTTCACTCTCCAACTACTATTAAGCATCGAAAAATCCAACACATTCCTCTTTTACCTCAATCTTTCAGCAAAAGCAATCATGTCCTTAGAAAAAATAAACCTCCTTCTTCACAAATTGAGTTGGTTCACATATCAAACCTCATCATCAAGATATAAACCTTACACCATTTGAAATATCTTGAAATGTAATTTTCATAACATCTTACATTTCCTTCCAACTCTAATTGTAACACCTTCAGCCAGGTCCATCTTTGAAACTACTCTGAAACTACCCCAAAACTTCCTTAAGACTCGTCTTAAAAAATAGGGCACACTTTTCCATTTAGAAGAAATACCATGATTTAAAACCATCATGGACATCAAGTAAAACTCCTATACTAAAAAAATTCAAATTATTTAGAAATGCCTTTTGAAAACCTTTTCCCAAACCAAACTTCTTCATAAAATTACCTATTTGAGTAGGGTCCACTCATCATCACATGATCTATCTTACCTTTCTAGAAACCTAGAAGATTTTACAACATAAAATAATAATACTAGCCTAAAAAATCAATTATGGGAACTTATAATCAACATCTCTCCTAGCACCTTTGAGTTAGGGTTTTAAGCACACAAAAATCGGTTTCACTTCTTAACACTTGTTCATAAAATTAGTGGCCTCATTTGACCTCACTCCAAATCTAACATATTCTTAAATCCATTCACAAAATCTTTTAAAGGATAAATATCCCATGAAAACTTTATAGATTCCAATCATGATCATTTCTTTCATATCAAGCTGGAAAATACACTCTCAAACACCCTATTTTTCCTTAAACATCATAACCTAAACATTTCTCTTCATGTTGACTTGAAATTTTTCTCACAACTCTAGGAAAAAAAAATTCACCATCTCTAATCATCATCATAGCTCAAAAATATCTCCATATTCTAAAAAACATGTGATTTTCATGACTATCCCTTGGGGTTTTGCATGTTTTTGGCTAGGTCATCATAGAAGAACCTCATAATTCATCATCAAACCTCTCCAAAAGATCCTAACACTATTGAGATAACATGAATAAAAATTTTACATGATTTCATGAGCTCATATACCTATTTACCTCACTCTTATCCTCTATTTTTCCTTCAAGCACCTAGACTAGGTCTAGATGATCACCTGCAAACCATGCTCAAACATGTACATGTACTCCTCCAGCTTACTCTACATATGCTAGACCTATATGAACTTAATAATATAGCATAGTAACCAATATTTAAAAAAACTATGAAGAATTTAGTCTATTCTTTAGAACAAAAATTTCATACTCTGAAGCAAGTAGACCAAACTTCAGACTAACTTCAAAGCATTTAAACAAACTCTGAAGCATTCAAGAAAACTGAAATGCATCCTAAATTATATCTTATAGATACTCATATTATTTTGACATATCATACTATCTATGATAGACCTTATGAAAACCTCAATTCAACTTAGGATAACTCATACTATGACCATGCCTACTAAACCATACTCTAGAATAACATAGGAAAATACCAAACTCACTCACTACTAATCAACCTTCATGTTATACCTTTGAATAACACCTCAAGTAGACTCACATGCCCTGATGAAATTGTTATCTAAATATCTCACCTAACAATTTGGGTAACTTTCATACACATTCTGGCTCTAAATTATTCATTGCAATATCATGTGTGCTTAAAATCACTTGGCACATTCCCTTGTTCACATTTTACCTGTGTGCCCTTCTCCATTATCTCCTTCCACTTCTCCCTTGTGCCCACCTTTTGTGAATTCAACTTCTTTCTTATCAGTATATTCCCTTCCCGCGTGCCCTGTAGTTGTTTCTATCAGCAAGGTCCTTGTCCCCTCAAGCGTTATACCCATTACTTTGTAATAGTTGCACCTTGACCATGCGTTCTCTACTCACCAATTTGCATCATCTCCATGAACGCATCATGCATGCCCCCTTTGTGCCTTCCTCTATTTTCTTTGTTCACCCTTCTGTGTCAGGTCATCTTTGACATGCTTGAGAGTGTCATGCGTAACCAGTCAGTGAGTGACACATGGTAGAAATGAAAACTATTTACACAGTTGGCCATCATTTCATCCAATCCACACACGTCACGTTTTTTGTGTGCCAATGACTCTGAAATCTTCTGATAGCAATATATTTTGATACAGAGATCAAATCGGAATGCACCTAGGCTTGTCAGAAATCTACTAACATCAGCTATAATGCTAAAAATTCAAATTCAAATTATAGCAGATCTAGTAGGTGAGAAGAGGGAAAATGTCTTTCTGAACATTGATAAGTAGATTTGATTGCTCCAACCACCCAATTTGGTATGATGCACCCTCCCTTTTCTTCAACACATCAAACAGGCATGGGGAAGCGTATTTCACATATCTCTAGTTGGATTTATAGGCATTGAATGCTTCTTGTTGGTGGTTGTATTTCAAATTTGGGTTTTCCCTCCTTCTTCCCTTCTTCCTCCATGGATTCATCTGTATATGGAAGAGAAAGGATCATTTGTTTTATTGAACACTCTGGATCCCTACGCATTTTTCCAAGGACTTCATATTTTCTATATTTTGAGTTACATACCTCTATGTTTAGCTCTTGGATGTGGATATTGTCCTCCTTCATCATTGTAATAGCTCTATGCATTTTTAGAAGTAATGGAAGCAATGTTTTGTGACTATTCTTTGTCCTAACGTGTTTACATTCCTTCTTCTTTACTTTTCTCTTGTGTTGTGTGTTGGTTGTGATATTTCAGATCCATTGCAGTTTCATATTTATTTGTGTCCCATGGGAATGATCTAATGAATACGTGTTTCGTTGTATTACTCCTGCATAGCCTCCTTTCGTGCAGTTCCCTTCATTCTCAATCAAAATAGATAGTGTTCATACCTCTTTTTGGTGTTATCTCCTTTTAGTGTAGTTTCTTTCCATGTTATCCTTCTATCCCTGGTCCTTTGGCATCATTAGCTTAGTTTTCCTTTCTAACACTAGGAGTAGCAGTAGCAGTAGAAATAGATAGAGGAACCAGCCTTCTCTGAAGATCTGTCCCAAGCTTGCAAGGTACCAAAAATTGGGGATGGTTCCATTATGGTCTCAAACACTTCAAACCTTTCGAGATCCAAGACATGGGTACACATTTGAGAGAGAAAACACCTAGTGGGACTAGCATTTAAAGATTAAATTTCATATCTCTAAATTCTAGTATGTGGACTTAGTGTTTCAGCCTTTTGAGGCTCATTTCAATACATCTGGCAACTCCCAATGTTTTAAGATCTATGTTTCAGTAGTCGTGAGAACCTTTCATGAGAAGAGTGCACACAAGAAGAAGTGCAATAGATGAAGATTATTTTGAATACCTCCAACTATCTCCAAGAAGAGTTCATTCTAGAAAGTTTGCATGTGCATCCCTATCTCTAGCGTGATGCACCCACTCAACTTGTCCTCAAAATAGACAACCTGCGCACCCTATAATGGCACATCAACAACCTCCTCCATTAAGAAACTTTACAAACTTTACTGGAGGGAGTCCCTTACTCCTGGCTGTGCAACATGATTTACCAACTGGCACACTCAAGAGTATTCCTTACTTTACTGGTGAGAATCAAGTTACCCCTAGGAGCATATCAAGGATATAGCAAACATGTGTTCACTCTATCTAATCACACATGATGATGTAGTAGTCAGGATACTTACAACCTCTTTCAAAGGTAAATCTCTTCAATGGTATTGAGGTTTGAGACTTGGATCTATCACCACCTGGGATGAGCTGGGAACAACTCTTTACAATTACTTTGAATATAAGTTAGATCACCTATCTCTGGTGGAGCAATTGATAGTAACAAAGAGGGCACCCAATGAGCAGATGATTGATTTCAACATCAAATTTTAGAAAAATTGGGACAAAATTCCTCTTGTGGTAATACCTATAGCCCAACATGCTTTCCTGTATTATCTGAAGGCATTCAACATTGATATTTCAATTATGATCTATTCCATGGGAGGTAGGACTTTACCAGCTGCTTATAACATTGCAATAAGGGTAGAAAATAGTCTTATTCATGCAGGAAAGTTAGCTCCCATACTGCTTATGCCCTTGTTCCCAGAAATGTCACAAGCACCCCAAACTTCTATAGCCTCTATTCCCGTTCCTAAGAAAAACATGCAACCAGTTACTTTAACATCCTACTCTCCAGTGTAGCAGAAGGAAGATGAATAATTGAAGGCCTTCATTAGAAATTTATCAAAAAAGGTCATATCATTAGAAAAGGAACATGCACAAGCCTACAAAGTAAATTCCAATCAGGCACATAGCTAAAGTAGTCAGCCTTGGTGAAATCAATATGGAAATCAAATATACACACCCAACTAGCAGAATGATAGATGAAAACCTAATGACCATTTTCCCTTGCAAGATTTTCCTCATGTGCCTTATCTTCTAGCACCCAGTACGAGTCAAATGCTTATTCCAGTTCAGAACAATTTGGCACAAGAGTCAGAATGGTGCTTCCCATGCAACATGCCTCATAGTCAACATCATTGTGCAAATGTTGTGTGTTCCCAAGCCTTCATAAACTAGAATGTTTCATCTTGCGAACCTTTAACAATTTCCCCTGAAGTAGATAGCCTAGAAAGACCGGAAGCTCCTCTAGATACAAATTGTATGTTCTTTGGCAAGAAGGACTTAAGTAAAATCAATCAAGTTGCACAAGATACAAACAGACTGTGTGCCCAAATTGTGGATAAGACAAGAGACAAGAAGAGAATGTTGGAATCAGGCATGTAGGTCAAAATCCCAACAACACAAGTAGACTCTCAGAATAATGAAGAAAGAAAGACCTCTTACAACAAATGCGCTCAAGTCCCTATATAGGAGGCCCTATGTAAAGTTCATTTTGAAGCAGCACACACCCCTCCTGTGGTAGGTCATGCCTCTGCTCTAGCTTAAATTTAGGAATCTGTGCCTGAACAATCAATAAGGGATGTTGTTCCCTAAATGCACAAGATAGGGGGCCTTCCATTTAGCATTGTATACCAAATGAAGAGAACAAACATAAATGTCACAATGTGTGATGCCCTCACCATTACATCTCAGCGGGATCTATTACATGAAGCTCAGGCGCAACTCCCACATGTTGATCCAGCTACATAGAAGCCACGTGCTTCTATTAGAATCTACCAAGAAGAGGAGAAAAAATTAAGTAAAGTTGTTAAAACCTTACCCGTTTATATGTCCTTGATTATAGGAAAACACCCAGTGCATAATTGCATGAATGAATTAGGCGCTAGTACTTTGGTTATGCCTAAGAAGATAGTTGATGTCTTGGGTTTGAAATGTATCACTTTATCTAAAAGATTCTTGTAACTTTATGGATCAATTGTCACCACCTTAGGAATCATCAAGGATCTTGAGTTAACCCTTCATGCATGTCGAAGCCTAATAATTACTCAAGATGTGTCAATCATTGACCTACCTCCTTTGTTTGCCCTATTTTTATCAAGAGAATTTACTGCTAAAGTGGGTGGTTACTTGTCTTCTGATTGGTATCATATGTTACTTAAGACAAGGTATGGTACCCGGTTTACCATACAAGATGAGCCTATATTTTCCTATCACGTAGAGTCATATGTCCCATCCCATCTCCAAGCGAACTATCTAATTGAAGAAGAACAAGCTTTAGTACCTAAAGAGCAGTCTCTTCCACCCTTTGTCCCAGACCTAGTTCTTAATGAATGGGAAAAAAGACACCATAAATTTTATCCCTATGCTAAAGAAATGGAAGGCTATGAAACTAGGATTGGTACTTATTTCATTCTAGAAGAAGACATTATGTTTCCACATGCACTCAAAAAAGACAAAGTTCAACCTAGTCTATGGAAGTTGTACTTTGATGGATCTAGAAGCAGAAATGGTGCAAGAGCAAGGTTGGTTCTCATTTCCTCTAAGGATGATAAATTCTTCTTCCCACACAGGTTGTAGTTTACATGTTCTAACAATGTGGCAGAGTATGAAGAGATGGTGCATGGCTTGCTCATTGCTGAAAAGAAGAAAATTAAAGAACTGAAGATCTTTGAGAACAAAAAATTGATCATCCACTATGTTACCAACAAATTCCAGACAAAGAGTAATCTTCTCAAAGCTTATAAATATAGAGTTTGGGACCAACTTGAGAACTTTGATGTTCTTAATCTATAGGTGGTTCCACGAAGAATGAACAAGGAAGCTGACTAGATGGCCACGCTTAGTTCATAGTTTTCTCCTACTGAGTAATTTTTCAAAGGAAACACTCAGCACATTAAGATGGTGACTAGACCATCCATTCCAGATAATAACACCAGCTGGAAAGTGTCTGAAAATGATGCGCAGATCATTCAGTTTATCCAAAATGAAGCTAAATTTTCATCAAGTATGCAAGATGATTTTTATAACAGATATGGTGACAAAGTGATACAGCTGAAAACAAATAATTTTCCTAAAGGGCTGGTCACCTTAGAGAAAATATTCATCCCTAATGATGATTTCAAGGGTGAAGAAAGATACATGCATGCTACATAAGAACACTGCTCTTCGGTCACTATTGTGAGTGGGAAAGAGCTGCTACTCAGCAAGAATTGTACGTATGAAGAAATGCCTTCATCTCTCTCTGTAAAAAATATAGTGATATTTTCTCATGGTAGTATGAATACATCAAAGGTTTTGATCTAAGTGTTGTTCAACACTTCATTGAATTTGATCTTGGTATCAACCCCGTCAGATAGAAGCAGCGGCCAATCAATCCAAAAGATAGAACCCCTCATGAGAAAGGAATTATCAAAACTCATTGAGGAAAAAATTATTTTTCCTATCAAGTATTCTACTTGGGTTACAAATTTGGTTCCAACATGTAAGAAGAATGGTGAAATAAGACATTGTGTTGATTTCAGATATTTGAATAAGGCATCTCTAAAGGATCGTTATCCTTTGCCTTCAATGGAGAAAATTCTATAGACTGTGGCCAACACACAGAGATTCTCCATGCTAGATGGATACTCTGGTTTCAACTAGATCTTAGTCAAGGAAGAGGATTAATTCAAAACAACATTTACAACCAAATGGTGAACATATGTATATTATAAAATACCCTTTAGTCTGTCAAATTCGAGCGCCACATTTCAACACGCTATGGATGTTTCCTTCAAAGGATACATTAATTATTTCATCTTGGTTTTCCTTGATGACATAACTATCTTCTCAAAGTAGAGCGTAGATCACATGGCACACCTGGAAAAGGTATTTGAGAGATGCAGAGAATTTGGGGTATCTCTTATCCCTAAGAATTGCAATTTTATGGTGACGTAGGGAAATCTCTTGGGCCATTTGGTTTCAAAGGATGGCATCTCAATTGATCCTGAACGCATTTTAACCATCCTATCTCTTTCCCTGCCAGTGCACAAAAAGGCCCTATAGTCCTTCCTTGGCAAGATTAATTTTGTCAGGTATTTTATCCCTAACTTTGTGGGACTGGTTCGACCCATCACCTTGATGCTCAAGAAGGACATAACCTTTAGATGGATACCAGAATGAAGAGAAATATTCAACAAGATCAAGCAAGAGATTGGTCATGTGCCAATACTAATCAATATAGATTATGCAAAGGCCTTCCTTGGTACTAAAATCACTAACTGGGATCTAAGTCTAGGAATTTACCTAAAGAATTCTTCCAACTATTACCCTTAGGGTAACAGTCTGGTAGAATCAACAAATAAGAAATTGATCAGAATCTTGAAATGAATAATGGACATTAGCTAAATACAGTGGCATACAAAAGTATCACGCGCGCTCTGGGAAGACATAATCACAGTCAAAAAGGCAATAGGAAATTTGCCATACAAGCTTGTCTATGGCAAGGAGGATGCCCTTCCTTTGACACTAGAACTAAATTTATTGACGTTGGCCCAACAACTAGAATTGCAAGGTGTCAACCAGAGAAAAATTAAAATGGAAGAGCTAGTTAACCTTGAAGAACTAAGGAACTCTGCCATGATTAAGGTAGAACAACATCAGCAAGCAACAAAGAAATGGTTCGAAAAAAGGGCTCGACCTTAAGATTTCAAAATGGGGGTCTTGGTTCTAAAATGGGATGTTGACAGAGCTAAACTAGGGTTCCTTAAAAATTTTAATGCACTTTAGAGTGGCCCATACATCGTCAGTTCCTACAAAGAAGCTAAATCTTTCGAGTTAACGCATCTTGATGCAGTCGCACTACAAATCCTAGTAAACGAGATCTATCTCAAACCCTTACATTAATTTTGCTACATTGTGATGTATATATTAGAGTAGTTTCAATTCCTCCAAGTGTGTAGGGTGTACATTGTTGTTTGTACATAATTCTTTCTTCTTGCGTGCTCCATGCGCATGATCTTTTGTTGCTTTTAGAGTGCAAAGATTCTATCAATATTTGTGAGATTCAGAAAAGAGTGTAGAAATGATTCTCAGATGATTATAGGGGTAGTTTCATGATTACATAATAGACTCCATGCCCAATGGATGCTTCAGGCCTCTAATCTTCTTCATCTAGCACATAGATGACCTTGAAAGTCACCAAGACTATTATCCAAATATCTTTCCTAGCAATTTGGGTAACTTGCATGCACATTATGGCTCTAATTTATTCATTGCAATGTTGTACATGCTCAAAATCACTTGGTACATTCCCTTAGTCACAATTTCCCTATGCACCCTTCTTCATTCTCTCCTTCCATTTTTCCCTTGCACCCACCTTTCATTCATTCACCTTCTTCCTTATTAGTCTCTTCCCTTCCCGTGCACCCCGTAATTTCTTCTATCAGTAAGGTCCTTGTCCCCTCATGCACTACACCCATTACTTTGTAATAGTTGTGCCTTGACCATGTGTTCTCTACTCACCAGTTTTCCTCATTTGCCCCCGCGTGCCCCCTCTGCGCCTTCCTCTATTTTCTCCATGTGCCCTTCTATGCCAGGTCATATTTGACATGCTTGAGAGTGTCCTACATAACCAGTCAAAGCACACCAACAAGGTGCTAAATCAGGGATAACTTTAGTAGTGAATATTCCATTTTTGAAAAATTTGAAAAGGCAAATTTTCTGGTGCAGGTCAGTGACCTATTCACCTAAAAATTACAGTTTAATTTTTTTAGGGGTCAGCTTCACCTACCCTTTAAACTATCTCATATATAATCCTATATTATTCACCATTTTTAACACTACTAGATCACTCATACCAGCTGGGGCATATGTATTATCAAGTACAGTAGATGTGCAATAGGAGGGCGGAGGATGTAGATGCGTGACAGGGAGAGTTTGTTGACATGCAACAGGAGCACAGAAGAAGAAGACATGTGACCAAAGGGTGAAGGCTACAAATGCGTGATAAAATATTTGATGTCACGCATTAACAAGGTTGTTATTGTGTGACACCAAACCACATGTCACACATCAACAAAGTTGTAGATGTGTGACAACAAGGTTGTTGTCACATGACAACAACCTTGTTGACACGCGTCAATGAGACATGTGACACGGATATTTTATTTTCACATGACTAGAGGGAAAAGGCTATGGACATGTGACAACATATCTCCTGTCATGCATCTGTAGCCTTTTGTCACACCACTTGAAAATTAGGTTAAAATTTTACATACAACCCCCAAAAAATTGCATTTCCACGAAACTGATTTTGGGGTTATTCGCCAGGTATTTTCCACCTCTAATTTCTAAGAGGTTTCTTAAAATGAACCTTGTGCAAAATCCTTATAACTAATTAGTGAGAGAAACGTGGAAAAAATGAAAAAAATTTACACAATTGGCCATAATTTCAGCTAATCCGCGCGTTCCATGCATTTTGCGTGCATTGACGACTCTGACATCTTATGATAGCCGTATCTTTTAATACAAATATTATATCGCTACACACCTGGGCTTGTCATAAATCTACTGACATCAGCTACAATGCTAGAAATTCAAATTAAAATATTGGTGGATATGGTAGGTGAGAAGTGGGAAAACATCTTTCTAAACATTGATGAGAAAATCTGATTACTCCAACCACCCAATTTGGTATGATCCACCCTCCCTTTTCTTCAACACGTCAAACAGGCATGGGGAAGTGTATTTCAAAGATATCCAGGTGGATTTACAGGCATTGAATTCTTCTTGTTGGTGGTTGTATTTCAAATTCAGGTTTTCCCTCCTTCTTCCCTTCTTCCTCCATGGATTCATCTATATATAAAAGAGCGAGGGTCATTTGTCATGTTGAACACTTTGGATCCTTATGCATTTTTCCAAGGACTCCATATTTTCTGTATTTTTATTTTCATACCTCTATGCTTGGCTCTTGCATGTGGATATCAGCCTCCTTCATCATTGTAACAGCTCTGTGCATTTCTGGAAGTAATGGAAACAATGTTCTATGACTATTCTCAGTCCTAACATGTTTGTGTTCCTTCTTCTTGCCTTTTCTCTTGCGTTGTATGCTGGTTGTGCTATTTCATATCCCTTATAGTTCCATATTTATTTGTGTCCCATGGGAACGATTTGGTGAATATGTGTTTCATTTTTTTACTCGTGTCTAGCATCCTTTTACGCAGTTCCATTCATTCTCGCTCAAAATAGATAGTGTTCATCCATCTTTTTTGGTGCTATCACCTTTTAGTGTAGTTTATTTCCATGTTATCCTTCTATCCCTAGTCCATTGGCATCATTAGCTTAGTTTTCCCTTTTAGCACTAGGATTAATAGTAGTAGTAGAAATAGATAGAAGAAACGACCTTCTCTAGAGATCCGTCCAAAGCTCGCAAGGTCCCACAACTTGGGGAAGGCTCTATTGTGGTCTCAAACACCTCATCCCTTCCAAGATATGAGACATGTGTGTACATTTGAGAAATCAACAGAAACCATTTTCCATGAATGGTTTGACATCAATGACAACACTAACACATAATGGTCAATAATATCCCCCTTTGTCATTGATGGATACAACCTTAAGAAACATTGATTGAAACCCAAAATATCAACACACCTACGAGAACTCATTTATATTTTTGTTATGATTATCTCCCCCTTTGACATATATGGCAAAGGATATACAGAAAAATAGACATGGAAAATGACTAAAATTAACTAAACACAATGGAAAAAATGTAAAAACACAACTTAGTTAACTCAAATAGCTCCATGTGGGACTGGAATCTCTTTCTTCTAACATCAACAATATATAATTTGATCCATGGACCTAATATAATCATTCAATAATATCACCTAGAAAATATAATCCTCATTTTGGCCTTCATTCATACTTACCATCACTTCCTAGGACTGTATTATGCAAAGAATTACTAGTTTTTCCCACAATACTATCATATCATCTTTTTAGACCATATTCCCTAAACAATATATTTAGTGCATCTTGTCTAAAATTTTCCAATAAGTAAAATCTCATGCATATCATTAATCAAATTCTTATGACTCCCCCTAGTCTAGTACCAAACTTCTTAAATACAAAACACAAAAAATAAACAACATACCTTGCTTTTATGCCATGAAGATAACTTGATCTTATTTCTTATGTCCCAAAATACATTTTTAGTCTTCTTAGTATTATTTTCATCACATCATACCTATTTAGGCTTGTAATAAATTATTCCTACAATATTTCATGAGAATTTCTAATGAATCTTCCTGATAATCCTTTCTTTTACACTTAGAACATCCAATCTTAGTCCTTAATGGTACCCTCTTGTCTTAGTAGGTCTACTCTAATTTGTAGGTCACCTTTTCACATCTTTATTAGTCACACAAAACTTTTTCATAGACTTTACCTAGTTTATTTATTGAAATTATGACCATTTAAAATTTTAACCTACTACAATGCCTTCAAGTCTTTGAATGAATTCATACTATTGTACCAATTTGTAAACCATATTTAGAAGCTAAACAATATTGCAAACTCATCATACTTGTCTAATACAACTATAAAGTATTTACAATCACAGTACATAGATATTAAATATCGATTTCCTTGATTTATCTTGATACTTTTTCTTCTCCTTAAACATCATATGCACATGGTGAAGTATCAATAACCTCAATCTCTTTTTTATGAGGTCTTTTAATTATTGTAGCATATTATTTTGAGCAAGACATTTTACAAAATCCTTTTACTATGGTAACATTTTACTTCTTGGTCATTTTTCATAGCTAAACCTTCTTGAATCCCTCCAGACTATCATGTCCACATGTGTAACTTCAAGTCATTCTAATCTCTTTTACACATTTTCATAACATCCTCAAGTGTAATCACAAACCTTAGATTTACCTTCTCAAACAAAAAAGTATTTGATTCATATTCATAAGTTAATCTCATACATATCATAGCTTTTACATCTTATCACATTTGATAAAAATACTATATCAGACTTCAAGTAATCACTCTTGGACATGCAACATTATTTCTATTTCAAGGAATGATATTGAAACTTTAGAAACATACCTTATCAATATTTAACACCATGATATTCTTACAGACACAACCTCTAACCTTATATTCCACATTTTCTTATTTAAAACTATCACTTGTCCTCAAATAATGGTAGAAACTTAGGAAACTGTACCTATAAGCATACCTTTAGCCTTTTTATGCCCATTTTTGGCAGGTTATACTTGTATTCTACATTATTTAAACTTATATGATCTTGCAATCCATCCTTTTAAAACCTTTAAAATGATGATGCCTTTGGAATAATACCTTTTAATGCTAAAATAACTAGATAAAATTGTTCCACATTAAAGAAAGACATACCTGATTCCATAACCAAGTCACTTGAGAAATTATACCTTCTCATGGTTGTATATATCTTCAAGTACCTGGCTTTAGATTCATGTATTCCAAAGGTCTTCAAACTACCCTTGGAGATATACACCTGGTGTTTACTTTTCCATGACACAAAAGATTCTACTTTACCCTTCATATAAGGCCTGAGATACCTCATAACTTGTCCAAAACATGTAGCTCAAAATTTTAGTGCAAAATAAACTTGCATCAAATATGGTAATATCTTCTTAACCTTAAAGGTCTTAGGTTTTATCTCTTACCACTGTAATGGTACACTTTCATCCACAAGGTACTCAAGAATAGTACACATCCACATGTGTATTATGTACATGTAAAAAACAAGTTGAAGATTGTTTCTCTTAGCTTTCAGAGTCTCAATCCTGAGATCATTATACTTTGAACAACTTCAAGCAACTACTTATGGAGTGTAAACATGTTTTTTTCTTCTTCAACACATACCATAAGTGATAGCATCATGAAATCCCAAAACATATCTAAATAGTATATGCTAACCTTTGCACTATTGTAATCACATCAAGTGTTGAGTCTCAGATCCTTACTTTGTCATTTACATACTTTGATTCTCAACTTAATACTACAAGTGACTGAGATAGTTAAAAAATATACTTATGTTAAAGTTCTAAAATAACTTTCTTGAAACTACAAACTTCAAATTAATCAAACACGTGGCACATGCATTTTGACTAGACAACACCTTTGTCTTGGATCTTGAATAGATAACTCAATATAAAATATCAAACATTCATCCTATAGATCCTTAAAGACCACACCTTTAGATCATGACAAGGATTAATCATTCTAGAACATGAGCTTAGATACAATACTCAGACCTTAACTCTTATACACTTTAAAAACTCAAATTCCAATAATAATCAAAAAAATTTGCGATAAACAAAAAACTCAAGGATAACCCTTTATCACATGTGATAACATCATAACCTGCTATAGATTAGAGATAAAATAGACAATGCAAGATACATCTTGTACAATGATGATAAATTCATAAAATTTTACACCTTTCAAGGGATTGATTCAACTAAAAAAAAATTCTTACTTGTATTGACAGGATATACTTCTTAACAATGAACTCACTTTGATGATTAATATTGAACTCAGACTTAGAAACTGTTGTTGCAAATCAGCAGCACCCCCTAGATGTTGATCAGATTTCTAGTTTGATCACCCTATGCATCCAGTATGATTGCACAACATTGAATCCTCTTCCCAAGTGTGGGACTTACAAAATGGAAGAGGAATCTCTAGATTAGAGGCTGGTTCCTCAACTCCTCTGATCAGCTATTTCACTTGCACAATTGCAGAGGTTTAAACTCCTAAATCTACTCTAAATTGCAAGGAGACAGGGATAGAAGTGTAAAAATTGAAACTAACTAAAGATGGTGATGCACCAAAAGGAGTGGTGAAACATTTATGTCATGAAAATAGACACAAACTAGAGATTGCAGCATAAAACATACACAGGCTAATAAGATATAATTTAGGATCTGAAATGAAGCAAACAATACAAACAAAGGACTAAAACTCATTCACAAAGCTTGCATTATCATTTCCAGTGTCAAAATCACTGCATTACAACCTCAGAGAGGTAAAAAACTATTACAGTCTTTGGAGAGGTTTGATTCTTCAAACAATCACTTGCTGGAGGTGAAAGAAGAAGTTGCTATGTCCAAAAAATGTTCCCCCCTTAGAAAATGAGCCAAAACTGGCTTTTACATTGCATGGGTCGAGCCCAGGAGACAAAAACGTGAGAGCCCATTCCTCCTTAACTGCAAATGCATTAAAACAGCGTGGGGGACCTTACCAACCCATACCCTAACATTTTTGACTAGATTGCAGGAGAATGTGACCCATTCTACATTAAATTTGGTCGCTGAAATGTCACTTCTAGCCATGAACACGTGTCAGAAATGTTTCTTAACTTTCTCTCTCCGGACTACACCAAAATTCAAGATTGACCCTAGAATAATGTAGATAATTTTATAAGCTTTTCGTTGATATAAAGAACGTGCAAATCTGAGCTCTGGATCAAAAGATATGGAGATATGAAGATTTAGGGCACAAAATAGGTGAAAATGTGTTTTGAAATTTTTTCCTGTGCTTTGCCACCTGGATGACACGTGTCAAGCACTGATTGGATGCATAATTCTCTCTCCTCTACTCACCCATGGGTTTTCCTTGAAAATTTTGACTTTTGATGATTTTGGAACATTTTTCACTTTTCCCATGCACCCCCGCCACTGAGGACACATGGCATGCATTGATTGGAGGACAGGGGCACAGGGTCTTCCTTTACTTTTAGCTTTTTGGCTGAAATTTTTTCCAAATTCTCTAACTCCTCCCCGAGCTCTGCACTTCCTTGTTCCACTGGACATGTGTCCAATTCCTATTAGCTCAGGCCAACGCTTGAAACCTCGCCCTTTGAACTTTTGGACGTTTCCCTGTTGTGACACGTGTCGTGATTTGATTGGTCTCCGGGTCTGCCAGCTTTTCACGTCCCTGGCGTCCTCACAGCCCAGCTGTCCCAAACTGCTTGGGATAAATTCCTCTGATCCACCCGAAATGGGCTTCCTTGTCCCTTTTCTGCTGATGACACGTGGCGTAATGTGATTGGCTCTCAGCTCCTTCGACTATCCGCGTCTTCCGCGTCCCTCTGTCCCAGATGTCCCAAACTGAAGTTCTCTGCGCTGGCCGATCCGAGTGGTTCGCGTCCTTTGCATCCTCGCGGCCCAGATGTCCCAGACTGTTACGCTTAGTAGTTAGTTGATTTTCCTCTGACCTTCTGCCGGTTCACCTTTCCACGTCCCGCGCATCCTCACGGCCCGAATGTCCCTTTTCTCTGTAGACTACCTGGTGGCCTTTCGGCCAATTCGCGCCCAGATGTCCCTCATGTCCCGACTGTTGCAAGGACTAGGACTTAGCCATTTTTCATGATTTTTCCTAGCCCAAGCTTGTTTTCTGCAACTTTTTCACCTTTTCTCAGAACTCTCTCTTTTCTTCTTGGACAGGGGAGTTAGAAAAAATCTGAGGGGGCCCTAGAAACATGATTTTTGCCCTGAATCAATCTATTTTCCTGGGACTTGAGAATTTAATGCATGTTATCAAAATTACCCTAGGGGTGAATTTTGGATAACAATTTGGTGACTCAACGGGGTTACCTACCTGCTAGGTAGAAGATACCAGTTGCCTGAAGTAGTCCATTGGGCATGGAGTCATCAAATATTCAGTTTAGAACCCCAACTGACTCAGAATGTGTAAGGAGGAAGATGGGATATCACCTAATGAAAGCAAGGACTACAAAACATCTCCATGGATAGCAAGCTATGCCAAAGCACTTAGGGAAAACAAAACTAACCTACAACAAAACAATGTGCACGGCACTTGGAGGAATGAAAATCTAATCTAATATTTACAAAGTAGTGAACTTCCCTCTAGAAGCAACGCTTGAGATAGATTCCATTGACTAGAATCTGCAGTTCTTCACCATCCAATGAGGCCAACTGAAAATCATTACTGTTCTTGCACTTCGTGACCATGTAAGGGCCACTCCAAATGGCATCAAATTTTGAATGCCTTCCTAGTTTTTCTCTATCCACATCCCATTTCAACACTATATCTCCAACTTGAAAAGATCTATCCTTTGCCTTTCTATCAAAGGTCTTCTTGATCAAAGCTTGATCCTTTTCCATTGCTTGGGATGACTGATTTCTGATCTCTATGTCATACTCCATGACACGGGTGATCCAACCTGCCCTTTTCTCATTCAAATCCTTGTTGAGGAGGAAGTCCTTAACCCCAGCATGTGAGACCAGCAACTAGACCTTGTTGTTTGAGACTAAATGCTTGAATTTCTTCAAGCTTCTGATTACTACAAGCACATGCTTCTCAATAAAAGAGTATCTCACCTCATAGTCATCTAGGCTCTGGCTGAAGAAGGCAATTGGCTGCTCATCATTATCCTTGTTCTGTTGTACCAAAATGGCAGAGATAGTGTCATTACCTCCAAATGCATAGAGGATGAAATTCTTGGAGAAGTCTGGGTTGATGAGAGTTGGTGCTTGAGAGATAGCTTCTTTGATTGCTTCAAAAATCTCCTTGCCTTCTGCTATCCACTTGAAAGCCATGCTCTTCTTTAACATTTTGGTGATGGGCTTGACAAGGGCTGCAAAATCTGGGACAAACCTCCGAACAAATTTTATCCTTCCCAACAAACTTTGAAGGGCTTTCTTGTGGCTTCACAATGGTAGTGCTCTTATGGATTTAACCCTCTCTGGATCAATTGCTAATCCTTCCTTGGAGACAATATGGCCAAAGAGCTTTCCTTCATGTGTAATAAATATGCACTTCTTAGGATTCAAAGACACTCCAAATCTCCTACACCTCGTGAAGACTTGCCTCAAATGAGAGAGGTGGTCTGCTGCATTTTTGGAAAAAACAGTGATATCATCAAGGTAAATCAGCACCACACTGTTAATCAGACCTTTGAACGCCATGTCCATTTCCCTTTGGAAGGTAGCACCAGTGTTGGACAGCCTGAATGGCATTTTCCTGTAAGCATATGTGCCCCATTTTGTAGTGAAGGACGTCTTGAATTGATCTTCTTCCTTCACCATTATCTGATTATAGCCTGAATATCCATCTAGTAATGAAAACCTTTCTGAACCAGTTACAACCTGCAATATTTGTTCCATTGATGGAAGTGGATAATGATCTTTGAGTGATGCTCTATTTAGATTGCGAAAGTCCACACACAATCTTATTTCTCCATTTCTCTTTCTTATTGGCACCAAGTTTGCAACCCAACTCAAGTGTTTGATGGGGAAGATAATACTGGCCTCAATGAGCTTGCTTAACTCTTTTCTCATGAGAGGTTCAATATGGGGATTGACTGGCCTTTGCTTTTGCCTGATAGGCTTGGATTCCGGATCCAGCTCACTAGTATGTTGTGCCAATTTTGGGTTGAAACCTCTTAGATCTTTGTAAGTCCAAGAAAAGACATATGGGAACTCTTGATAAAGCTGAACAAAATCAGATTTCTCTTGTGAGGTACTTACTTTGCCAATTTGCAATGTTTTTCCCTCTTCCACTAAAATAGGCTCTGAATCTTCACCCTTTACTTGAATGTTCACTTTCTCCTTCCGGAACTGATCATTTGGGTTGAAGATTGACTCCAATGTTATGAGGCCTTTTGGTAATTTGTTAGTTCTTAGCTACACCACTTGGTCACCATACTGTTGCTGCATCTTGTCTTGATTCCTGGCGGAGAACTCAGCTTCTTCTTGTAGGAAATTAACAATCTGCTGATCATTCTCGAAGACTTTCCAACTTGTATTGTTATCTGGAATAGCTGGTCTCACAACCAATTTGATATGAGGCTAATATTTCTCACTTTTGATACTTTCTACAACATCAAACGCAGCCCCCAATTGCTGCTAGCCTGTCAGTGGCTTCATTCTTTTTTCTTGGGATGGACTTGATGCTAAAAGCTTCAAAATCTTCAATAAAATCCCAATACCCGATTTTTGTAGCACCTGAGAAGATCATTCTTGGCAGCATGTTGTCCCTTGACCTGATTTACAATCAATTCACTATCCCCAAAGACTTGCAAGTTCTGTATTTTCTTCTTGATTGCCCAATGCATCCCTTGCACCAAGGCCTCATATTCAGCAATGTTATTGGAGCATGCAAACTGAAATCTAAAAGATGAATAGTACCTTACTCCTTGAGGTGAAACAAGCATAGCTCCACCTCCTGCACCTTGTCTACTCCTTGATCCATCAAAAAATAGCTGCCATACCTCATTGTCATCCTTGTGGTCTGGCTTAGTGATGCTAGGAATAGGTGGATTTTCTTCGTGTATGCAATAGACCCCTAGCTCAGATTCCTCTACTTCTTGATAAGGATCAAAAGCATGTACCTTGTTTTCCCATTCATCAAGAGTTAGATCCGGGATGCTTCAAACCTTGGTGTCAGCCTCATCGGTGCTTGGGTGATCTTCTTGTTCAAATGCCAAGCAATTGGCATTAATCTGACTTGGAGTGTAAGGCTCAATATGGAAGTTTGCAATAGGTTCTGACCTGATTGTAGCCTTAGTTCCATACCTCATTCTGAACAGCATGTGAGACCAATCAGCAAAAATATAGCCTCCAATCTTGGCTGTGAAGTCCCTTGACAAGCAAAGGGAAAAGAGTGGTGGAAGGTCTATGACTGATACATCTTGTAAAACAACAACATTTGGACATGCATGTAAGGTAAGACTCAAATTTATAATCACTCCAACTGTTGCTACTGCTGTCCCATCCAGCTGCACTACCCCTTTGGATATGGTTTCATATTGAAGCCCTAGCTAATCAGCTATTTGTTTGGGCATGATAGAACTACTTGCTCTAGAATCAATCATGCAATTGTGCACTAGCTGACTTCCAATGATTAATGAAACATAGAAAGGAGGGGGCTTCAACAGTTTGCCTTGTTGTCCTCCATGATTTCCCTCGGGATGGGCAGCATTTGTAAGCACTTTCTCTTGCATCTGAACTTGCTAATTCGAAGTTGGCCAATCCTTCATGGTAGCTTACAGTAGATCTCTTTGGCTTGGGATGGATAGGGATTCCCACATTGATATATTGACGTTTGTCTTCTTCATCTAATCAATGATACTAAATGGTGATGAAGGATCTCTTGGCTGTCCCCTTGGTTTGCACATTCACCCCTTGCATGTGGGCCAGCAACAGCTGGTATTTGAGTTGGTCTAGGAGTTGTTCTTGGCTGCCCTTGTGCATTTGAAATTGGATTTTTCTTGCCAACCACTTGTGGAACCATGGGAGGTTGTGGATTGGATGGGGCTAATGGCTGTTCTTCACCCAAATTCCTCCTTTTTGACCTTGTGCTGGTTGCAACACCTTAAGAAACTGCTTGATTTCATGCCATAGAAATCTTCTGCTTGCCAGTTCACCAATGTGGTGTCATTTGGGGCTGATTGCTGTTGGAATGTTTCTTGTTGTTGATTGTTTCCTTGACTGCCGTCACCCTCCACACCAGTAGTTGTCACCATTAGTGCTTGATTCAAAGCACCATTGAAGCACATGGATTGGTTATGAGGCTCATTGCATGGAAAAACCAAATCATACTCTTGAGCTAATGTTGTTCAATTTGCAATTTTTTTTCCCTCTTCCCTAAAATATGCTCTGAATCCCCCCTTTACTTGAATTTTCACTTTCTCCTTCCGGAACTGATCATTTGGGTTGAAGATTGACTCCAATGTTATGAGGCCTTTTGGTAATTTGTTAGTTCTTAGCTACACCACTTGGTCACCATACTGTTGCTGCATCTTGTCTTGATTCCTGGCGGAGAACTCAGCTTCTTCTTGTAGGAAATTAACAATCTGCTGATCATTCTCGAAGACTTTCCAACTTGTATTGTTATCTGGAATAGCTGGTCTCACAACCAATTTGATATGAGGCTAATATTTCTCACTTTTGATACTTTCTACAACATCAAACGCAGCCCCAATTGCTGCTAGCCTGTCAGTGGCTTCATTATTTTTTCTTGGGATGGACTTGATGCTAAAAGCTTCAAAATCTTCAATAAAATCCCATACCCGATTTTTGTAGCACCTGAGAAGATCATTCTTGGCAGCATGTTGTCCCTTGACCTGATTTACAATCAATTCACTATCCCCAAAGACTTGCAAGTTCTGTATTTTCTTCTTGATTGCCCAATGCATCCCTTGCACCAAGGCCTCATATTCAGCAATGTTATTGGAGCATGCAAACTGAAATCTAAAAGATGAATAGTACCTTACTCCTTGAGGTGAAACAAGCATAGCTCCACCTCCTGCACCTTGTCTACTCCTTGATCCATCAAAAAATAGCTGCCATACCTCATTGTCATCCTTGTGGTCTGGCTTAGTGATGCTAGGAATAGGTGGATTTTCTTCGTGTATGCAATAGACCCCTAGCTCAGATTCCTCTACTTCTTGATAAGGATCAAAAGCATGTACCTTGTTTTCCCATTCATCAAGAGTTAGATCCGGGATGCTTCAAACCTTGGTGTCAGCCTCATCGGTGCTTGGGTGATCTTCTTGTTCAAATGCCAAGCAATTGGCATTAATCTGACTTGGAGTGTAAGGCTCAATATGGAAGTTTGCAATAGGTTCTGACCTGATTGTAGCCTTAGTTCCATACCTCATTCTGAACAGCATGTGAGACCAATCAGCAAAAATATAGCCTCCAATCTTGGCTGTGAAGTCCCTTGACAAGCAAAGGGAAAAGAGTGGTGGAAGGTCTATGACTGATACATCTTGTAAAACAACAACATTTGGACATGCATGTAAGGTAAGACTCAAATTTATAATCACTCCAACTGTTGCTACTGCTGTCCCATCCAGCTGCACTACCCCTTTGGATATGGTTTCATATTGAAGCCCTAGCTAATCAGCTATTTGTTTGGGCATGATAGAACTACTTGCTCTAGAATCAATCATGCAATTGTGCACTAGCTGACTTCCAATGATTAATGAAACATAGAAAGGAGGGGGCTTCAACAGTTTGCCTTGTTGTCCTCCATGATTTCCCTCGGGATGGGCAGCATTTGTAAGCACTTTCTCTTGCATCTGAACTTGCTAATTCGAAGTTGGCCAATCCTTCATGGTAGCTTACAGTAGATCTCTTTGGCTTGGGATGGATAGGGATTCCCACATTGATATATTGACGTTTGTCTTCTTCATCTAATCAATGATACTAAATGGTGATGAAGGATCTCTTGGCTGTCCCTTGGTTTGCACATTCACCCCTTGCATGTGGGCAGCAACAGCTGGTATTTGAGTTGGTCTAGGAGTTGTTCTTGGCTGCCCTTGTGCATTTGAAATTGGATTTTTCTTGCCAACCACTTGTGGAACCATGGGAGGTTGTGGATTGGATGGGGCTAATGGCTGTTCTTCACCCAAATTCCTCCTTTTTGACCTTGTGCTGGTTGCAACACCTTAAGAAACTACTTGATTCATGCCATAGAAATCTTCTGCTTGCCAGTTCACCAATGTGGTGTCATTTGGGGCTGATTGCTGTTGGAATGTTTCTTGTTGTTGATTGTTTCCTTGACTGCCGTCACCCTCCACACCAGTAGTTGTCACCATTAGTGCTTGATTCAAAGCACCATTGAAGCACATGGATTGGTTATGAGGCTCATTGCATGGAAAACACAAATCATACTCTTGAGCAATGTTGTTTTGTGTTGGCACTAGTGCCTTAGAGGCAGATATGGCATTTGGATTATATGGCTAAAATGGTCTATTGGCAAGAGGCCTTGTTTGATTCATATTTGCAACTGGATTAGGAGGCCTTTGTGGTTGGTATGGCTGCCTATTAGGCTGAGCCTAGGGTTGATAAGAAGGTCTGAAACCTTGGGCTTGCTGCCTCTTGAGAGTAACCAGCTCATTGCCTAGGTTTTGCAATTGCTTCATGACTTCTTGAAGCTCATTTGGGGCACCTGGAGATGAAGTGGATGCTTCGTTTGAACTCTGATTTCTAGGAGTGGGAGAAGGATCCAAATTAGGTGCTTGACTGGTGTTTGGATTCTCTAAACTTGGAAATAGTGGCATGGGAGGTCTAGGGACAAGTTTTCCAGCTTGGATCAAACAATTTTTAGCCCTAATGGCAATGCTATAAGCCATAGGGATAGTTATGCCTCCCATGGATTGAATTAACATAGAAATATCAGAATTTAAAGCTTTGAGATAGTAGAGAAAAGCACCTTCTGCTGTTGGCCTAACTGCCACTGGAATTCTCTCCCAAGTCTTTTGAAATCTGAAGTTGAAATCAGTCAGCTGCTCATTGGGAGCTCTCTTGATGGTTGTCAGCTGCTCCAAAAGAGACAAGTTGTCTCCCTTCTCTCCAAATTTCTCATGAAGTGCAATACACAGCTGATTCCAGCTTGTGATAGAACCATCTCCAAGGCTCCTAAACCATTACAATGCTTTACCCTTGAATGAAGATGCCAGTAACTTGACAGCCACTTGCATTTCATTGATTTCATGAATTGCACAAAGGTTAGCAATATCTTTAACATGATCACCTGGAGTAGTCTGATTTTCTCCAGTGAAGTAGGGAATGTTCTTCAAGGCTGCAATAGGAACCGGATGTTGTGCATTGAGGGCAAGTGGGCTGCTGCCTGTGAAGTTGACATAGGGATTGTTTTGTGCCATTCTAATCTGTCTTAAAACCCTTGTTGATTGAATGAAAGGCCTACCAGGTGGAGGAGTTGAGAGAGTTCTATTTGGTGGAGATGGAGACCTTTGAATCCTTCTTCCTCCTTTCCTTCTTCTTGGAGATAACTGTAGGTATTCAAACAACACTTCTTCTTCTCTAAATCTTGACCTTGTGGTGATTCTTCTCATGAGTTTTCAGGTCTGCACTGCTGAAACCAGATGATTCTTCCCCTTGGAGTTGCCAGATATGAAAATAATAGCTCTTTTCAAGCAAGAAAATTGCAGCAGATGCACATCAACTTTGCTGTAATAAAAATGAGACCTCTACTGTCCCACCCGGCGTGCCAAAACTGTTGTTGCAAATCAGCAGCACCCCCTGGATGTTGATCATATTTCTAGTTTGATCACCCTATGCATCCAGTGTGATTGCACAACATTGAATCCTATTCCCAAGTGCGGGACTTGCAAAATGGAAGAGGAATCTCTAGATTAGAGACTAGTTCCTCAACTCCTCTGATCAGCTATTTCACTTGCACAATTGCAGAGGTTTAAACTCCTAAATCTACTCTAAATTACAAGGAGACAGGGATAGAAGTGAAAAAATTGAAACTAACTAAAGATGGTGATGCACCAAAAGGAGTGGTGAAACATTTATGTCATGCACATAGACACAAACTAGAGATTGCAGCATAAAACATACACAGGCTGATAAGATATAATTTAGGATCTGAAATGAAGCAAACAATACAAACAAAGGACTAAAACTCATTCACAAAGCTTGCATTATCATTTCCAGTGTCAAAATCACTGCATTACAACCTCAAAGAGGTAAAAAACTATTACAGTCTTTGGAGAGGTTTGATTCTTCAAAAAATCACTTGCTGGAGGTGAAAGAAGAAGTTGCTATGTCCAAAAAATGTTCCCCCCTTAGAAAATGAGCCAAAACTGGCTTTTACATTGCATGGGTCGAGCCCAGGAGACAGAAACATACAAAAACATGAGAGCCCATTCCTCCTTAACTGCAAATGCATTAAAACAGCATGGGGGACCTTACAAACCCATACCCTATCATTTTTGACCAAATTGCAGGAGAATGCGACCCATTCTGCGTTAAATTTGGTCGCTGAAATGTCACTTCTGGCCATGAACACACGTCAAAGCCATTCTTAACTTTCTCTCTGTAGACTACACCAAAATTCATGATTGACCCTAGAATCATTTAGATAATTTTATAAGCTTTCTGTTGATATAAAGAACGTGCAAATCCGAGCTTTGGATCAAAAGATATGGAGATCTGAAGATTTAGGGCACAAAACAGGCGAAAATGTGTTTTGAAATTTTTTCCCGCACTCTGCCACCTGGATGACATGTGTCAAGCACTGATTGGATGCATAATTCTCTCTCCTCTACTCACCCACGGGTTTTCCTTGAAAATTTTGACTTTTGATGATTTTGGAACAGTTTTCACTTTTCCCCCACACCCCCGCCACTGAGGACATGTGGCATGCATTGATTGGAGGACAGGGGTGTGGGGTCTTCCTTTACTTTTAGCTTTTTGGCCGAAACTTTTGCCAAATTCTCTAACTCCTCCCTGAGCTCCATGCTTCCCTGTTCCATTGGACACGTGTCCAATTCTTATTGGCTCAGGCCAATGCTTGAAACCTCGCCCTTTGAACTTTTGGACATTTCCCCCTTGTGACACGTGTCATGATTTGATTGGTCTCCGGGTCTACCGGATTTTCGCGTCCCTCGCATCCTCACGGCCCGGCTGTCCCAAAATGCTTGGGACAAATTCATCTGAACCACTTGAAATGGGCTTCCTTGTCCCTTTTTTTCCGATGACACGTGGCGTAATGTGATTGGCTCTCGGCTCCTTTGGCTATCCGCGTCTTCCGCGTCCCTCTGTCCCAGATGTCCCGAACTGAAGTTCTCTGCACTGGCTGATCTGAGTGGTTCGCGTCCTTCGCTTCCTTGTGGCCTAGATGTCCTAGAATGTTATGCTAAGCAGTAAGTCGATTTTCCTCTGACCTTCGGCCGGTTTGCCTTTCCGCGTCCCGCACATCCTCATGGCCCGAATGTCCCTTTGCTCTGCAGACTGCCTGGCGGCCTTTTGGCCGATTCGCTCCCAGATGTCCCTCATGTCCCGACTGTTGCGAGGACTAGGACTTAGCCATTTTTCATGATTTTTCCTGGCCCAAGCTTGTTTTCTGTAACTTTTTCACCTTTTCTCAGAACTTGCTCTTTTCTTCTTGAACAGGGGAGTTAGAAAAAATCTGAGGGGACCCTAGAAACATGATTTTTGCCCTGAATCAATCTATTTGCCTGGGACTTGAGAATTTAATGCATGTTATCAAAATTACCCTGGGGGTGAATTTTGGATAACAGAAACATTACATACTAATTCTTTGAAGTAAACTCAGACCTTCAAATTCTCAAGATTCTTAGTAATCAGTTCTCTCATGCCTTTCAAGGATACTAGACCCTATTTTTGGTTCAATAATAGTTATCTTGAGATCACATAGTCTTCTCAGATTATGTGTAGAGATTTCAAATCATTACAAGTCATGGTCCAGAGAAACATATTTTGACTAGGTTTGCAGCATGACTTCACACTTTAGAAGACCACATTATCTTGAATGGATTTTTCACATTCATTTCTTTGAGACACACTTACATAGCTTATAATGAAACTCATACAATAGAGACTTTTATGACATAAAAACATTTTATAGATAAGCATGAACAAGGATTAGACACACAAATTCAAGCTTTTGAATTTACACATCACGAAATAATGTACTTTGAATGTCGAGGCCCAAAAAACACCATACGGAGATAGAATGATAAACATGAATAAAACCACGTATACATGGAATTCACATAAAGGATAGACCTTAATTACATCAAACATTGAATGAAGACACTCATATACCATCACCTTATGAATAAAGCACCTAAAATTACCTAACCCATGATTTAATTTTACAGTCTCATACACCTACTAATGAAAATAGCTTGAAAATACATGGACATATAATTTATCATACCTTATCACTCTTGAAGTATCTGAAACTCCTAACCTTCTCAACTTCTCATGTGTAAGAGAGTGGATGGTATATAGACACATATGACGTTCCTCGGATATTTCTTCTTCAATAAAAGAAAACAAGCCTTCTTGAGTTTATTTTGGCTTGATGGACTTGTCTACCACCTTGATAGCAATAGAACCCTCCTTGAAAAACTTCATACTCTACATATTAGAATGGGAATTAGTTCTATTAACCTTATATTCTTGATCAACCATCTTCTTATCCTTAGGTTCTGATATGATAGACTTGGATTCATTCATAAGACAAATTTTATTCTTAAATACTCTTCTATTTTGAGTTTGAAGCATTCTATTACCCTTTGAAGATTCACCTTGATGACAATAAATAGCAATGGGTTAGGTTATTTATGACATTTGAAATATACAATCTCATTATTATTTTCTCTTGACTCATAAACTTTTAGACTTCAACCACAGACATTGGCTCTATGACCATAGTCACAACATGAATGGCATTCTCCTTTGAAGAGGCACCATTCCTAGGAGATATTATTTTAAAATATCTACCTTCATGACCAAAATAATGACAAACATACCAATAATAATTCAAAGAAGCACCTTACCTAGCAGCATTAGGTTTTATAACAAGGTTAGACCTTCTTAAATTAGCCTTCTTGGTCACCTTCTCATCAGATTGAGAACTTGTTCCAGCTTCACCATCATTCTTCACATATTCTCCTTTAAACCCTAGACCTTTTTCTTCATTGGTCACTCTTTGGCTCTCCAAGATCCCCTCAAGAGTTTCAAAACTCTTCTTCGACTTGCCATATATCTTCACCCTATTGAAAGCATCTTATAAATAAGATTATAAATTTTTAAACCTCTCTTCATATCTATAACAAGTGTCTTCTTTATCCTTTAGGGCTTCAGACACACTTTCAACTTGTAACTCCAAACCCTTAATGGCTTGACCATGGTTTATCTCTATAAATCTAATATGCTCTTATTATCTATGAATTACTGAATATGCAACTCCATACTTCATTCTTAATACAACTTCCACATTGTTTTTTCTTCAAGGATCTCCTTGAAGTAAATAGACTTGTTTCTCAAGGAGTTGCTATGATACTAATTATTGGAAGCATGTAGTTATTTCTTCATATACCTTCTTTCTACCCCAAATGTGTTGGCCTATCACCCATTGTGCACTGGGAACTCACCCGAGGTACACGCAGGGGTGTCGAGCCCCTCCTTTATGTGAGCTTCACGAGAATGATCCACCATTAATGGAGGATGGGTTGCCGATTTAGAAATGCACTCATTTACTCAAAAATAGAAGGTACATACACCAAATCCAAGCACATGTGTATCATAAATGGAAATAACCTTTATAAATAGCATGAAGGAACTAGATTTGATCCATAATAACCTGAATAACACAAGGGTTATACCTATAAACAAAGATATCCATAACAAAGATTCATATATAAATTTATAAACATCCACAGTAGCCAAATTATATCACAAAAGGGTTCATCTTAGACCATATACATCAAGGAATATAGATTTAGCCATACAAAACTACCCTTAATAAAGATCCTAACTATGCTTTCTCCATTACAACCCTTGTTATAGGCCCAAGAACATACATATATGCTTAAAATTCTTTATAATATTTCCAAGCACTAAGAACTAAAAACCCTAGCATCACTAAGCATTCTTGCAGAACTTCGATGCCTCTTTTCTCCTCTTCATTTTGGACCTAAACATTTCTTTAAATAGAATCTAGATACACCACCATAAATTCTCTCATGAGCACATCACATGAAAAGTAGAAGTGTGGTTCTTCATAGTCGAGTGTTTTTTATAGATTGCAAAGGCCTACATTAACTATAATGATCTCTCCTTGGAATATTCCCTACGTGGAATATTTTTCTCTTGACCTCCAAGGTTGTAGGTTGGAACCTTATCCATTCTTAATTCCTACTCGGTCCGTCACGTGTTTGTCCTGTAATACCACCTTCTAAAACTGGCTAAGTCCTTAAACTGTTGTTATTCTTTCGCACACACCCTAGTTCCATCTTAAACCCTTTCCTTGCATGATTTTACCTGAGCGCCTTACTCTTTCTTTTATTAATCTTGTGCTCCTTCTTCCTTGGGAATTATTCAATTCTGGGCCCAACATTACCCCATACTATGCATGTTGTCTGTCCTTGGAAACAATCTTCTCTTTCGCCAAAGAATAAAGAATAAGAGGGATGAAAGAATCTATTATTGAATACATAATGAAAGAATAAAAGGATCCTGCTACTACTGTACAAGTATAGGGAGGTCCTTTGTCACAACAACATCGATCTTATTCTAGGTGTTGACCTCAATTTGTGCCTGATGCATCATATCCCCTATTAGCACGTTGAATTCATCATATGTCAACTCTTCACCCTTAGCCTTCAGCATATCCATAGTGTTTTCCATCTGCTTTCTAAGGTCACCTAGCACATCCATCATTTTAGTAACCTAGGCATTTAACTATTTCACCTTATTTTTGATCGAAACCCTTAACATTTTGAAGCCCTTAGAATTATTTCCTTATTTCACGTGGATCCTATCCATCTCTACCTTGTTACCCTTGTTCTTCTCCTGAAAATCCTTCACGTCCACCTCGTGGATAGCTACTAAAATACTAGCTACTCAATCTTTGTCACCATAGTTTTTATACACAACATCGACCATGTGAGGCATGATTTTTATTGAGGCAAGGAGCTTGGTATAATGTTCTATGGTCTCCTCCATCTTTACGTTCTCTTCCATCTTCTAACACACTAAAAATTCCTCGGTTGACTCCAAAGAAAGGGGTTGCCTCTCCATAGTGAGTATGCGTGCTAAGTCTTCCAAGTAGTGCATGGTTAACTCGTACTTCTAATCAAGAGGGGCCAAGTCTAAGTTATTAAATATAATGACATTTGAAATAGTCTCCACCTTGTGGACCTCACGCACCTTTACCTTTTCATCCTTCAGGTCACACCTTAACTGCACATTGATCAACTCCTTTTGTTTTATCTCCCTATCCCTCTCAAGTATCTCCTCATACCTCTTCTCAAGTTCCTCCTCCATGGCTCTTATTTAATCATTTCTTCCAAAAATTATTTCCTCAACTTCTAATGACACTTTGTTGAGTGTGTTTCAAAATTGATCATTTGATAGTTTTTGGGAATTCACGAGAGGTTTTATTCCCTTGAAACCTAGTTCCTTCATCAATGTGTTGTTATTTACCTCAAACTCGGGCTCATTGATGTGGGACTCAAAATCCCAAGACAACATTTTTCTTGTCTAAGGGTATGCACTCTCTTCATCAAAATACGATCGAGTGAGGAGTTGGTATGTGCATAATGTACTTTTGAAATGTGCACACTGTACCTTACTTGGATCATTGGTATAAGTCATGGTGTTCTCTTGCGCCACTACTACGTCCTTTCCACCCATGTGCACTACTATAAGGAAGCTTACTGCTAAGTTGGGGTCTTTGTCCATGCTCCCATACTCCTTTTCCATATTCGTGTTACCTTCTATTTCCATTAGCACTTCATCGAAACTTTTCTATACGTCATGGTCCACTAACTATTTGATAATACCCACCACCTCCCTCTCTATAGTGGAATCCATCTACTCCTCAGCCGAGGTTGGCATCTTCTGATCACGTATGTTTACCTCCTCACTTCCTCTTTTTTCATGTGCACCCTCTTCATATTCATTCCTCTCTTCATCCCCTCCTTTATCAGAGTCATGTACATCATACATAGGAGGATTCTGATCTCCTTCGCTGTCCTCATTTTCTTATTTAGTCTCGTGACCTTCCACACTCTTTGTTTCCTCTAAATCTGAGATCTCATCTAGCTTCATCTTATTCTTAACTTGAGATCCCTGTAACTCCAGGGATGAATCCTTTCTACATGACTCCTCTTTCTCAGGTGACTTCTCCTTCTCCTACTTGGGGGAATTATTTTAGAAAACATAAGTGCTTGTGCCCACACCTGACTCCTATTCCCCTGTAGTCTGCATTGTATGCATGCTTGGAACCTTAGTTATCAGATTCTCTTCTCATTATCTCTTATTTATTACCACTTTATTCCTCTTAGCAGTTCTTCTCGATTTGATACATAATCCTCAACATAAGTTCCCTTCTCAAATGTTGGCCTTAGTTGCACATATACCCTTGTTAATGTCCTACCCGCAATAGGTAATGTCACTAGTTTCACCATGTGCACATTATGAGTTACATACTTTTCTACATGTCTACACTTCTTAGGATACAACAATGTCTGATGCATCTTCCAGTGGTCCTGATCAACTACACTTAGATCAAAATGAATCTTTTTGGCTTCCTTGAACCTATTGATCGTGATTTTAAAGTATTGCATTGTGAAGTAGAATGGAAATTTACACCAAGGACTCTTGGTGCCATCTGTCAAGGTAAACATGCCGATACAAAAGTACTGGTATATAGTGAATTTAGCCTCTCCATCCACCAATGCTAGAAATTACTCAGGTCCTCTATTCTTCACTGAATGCATCGTGCATCTATTTATACCATTTCTCCAAGAACTCTTTGTGAGTGGCTATCATGGTTTCATAAGTGTAAGCCTCAAAACTCTTGGCAGGGGAGGGGTCCTCATCCGGGTACTCCCAAACAAACTTATTTGACCCATTAGGCGCACCAATTTCTGAAAATATAATGGTGAGGAGGACATTACCAAACATAATTTTCTCTCCATCATGCGCAACATCTATAATTTCATATGTAATAAAGGATTAAAGGTTTTATACTTTCCCTTATAAGATTATATGACAAACATTCAACCAAATCTTGTTTATCTGAGTCCATCCCTCCTACCCATTTAACTTCATAACCAAGCATGAAACCATCCTCATAATAGGGTCAATGATTGCATAGATATCAAAGTAATGAAAAAAATTCTTGTAATCGTATGCCTCAACTATTTTCTTAATGGTCTCCTTGTCACACAAGTCCTCATCGAGTGGCTCTCCCTCACAGATAACGCTAGTGTTATTTGAAATCAAATGAGGTATTATGTGCATTCTTTGTCCTGCTAAATAAAATTTATCCTCATATAGGTGCAACATAAGCCATTAGTATATTCATTCATGTTTTCTAAAACAAGGCAACCTGTAGAGTTGCAGAATCCCATACTTTTCCATCTTAACCTTTACTTCTTCATAGTAAATGGGTTTCCCATCTAGTGTCCTCTTTTATGTAGGGTGAACCAATTCTAACACCACCTCCTTTTCCATGGTGCTTGTTCAATGGTTATAATCACTTACAACCATATTTCATATATGAGACACCCATTCCTTGCCTAGCAATATGCCATCTAGGTACTGCATCTCCACATACCACTCTTCATTGAAATTGGTCAAAAGGGATGGTTTTCCTTTTCCCTTGCCCTTCATTGGTGGAACATTTGATCCCTTCTTTGGTGCCATATTTTTCCATCAGGTTCTTATAACTTCTTCCTTTCCTCCTTGCCCTAGCTTTGCTCAAATATCGTGGCTCCAATCCTCTGTGAAAATTCCTTTGAATCTCGTGCCATAACTCTACAACCCTAACCTAGAAAACCCTTCTTCCATAAGATAATGTAACACCTGTGATATCCTACAAACAAACTCCTTCACTCACACCCATGTACTCCCTTTCCACTCTGGTTCACAGATCAAATCCTTTTAAATATTTCACACAAAAATCTTCTCAAATTCTCTTCGCATAACTCTTTTTTCGCAAGGATGCCCTATTTCAAAAGATCTCTTCGATAACTTAAAACACAAGGTAAAAGAATAGTTCACCCCTGACCTTTTATTTATAGATTTTTTATGTTTCTACACAAACCTCAATGTCACCTACCAACATACAATCATATTAAAGTCATTTTTTTCCAACGCCATCCTTCTGTGCATTCTATCCAACACTTTTCCTCCACATGTAAGCCTACGCGAACACTCCTGCAACCTTCTAGCACGTAATTACCTTAACCATAGAACTCTACATGTTTTTTCCCTTGCAGAAGTCAATCTTCCTCTATGTCTTGGACCAAGTTATTTCTGCTATCTACCTCATGTTGCTCCTGTGCTTTTTCCTCATACATGGTTTCTATACCTATTTTTGACACCAATCTTCTCTCATGTTTACCTTTGTTATATGCACTCTTCTGATCCCATGTGCCTTTGAATTTATAACCCGGATACCAACAACCATTATTTCCAGTCTTTACCATATTTTACACTCCACCCCACACTAAATAGATGTGCAGTCCTCTACACATATAAACCCTTTGAAAAGGAAGTGACTACCGATGCATAAACATAGCTACGATAAAACAAACCAAAAGGCAAAGCAAAGCAAAGAAGAAAGGAAACACAAAGAAATAAAAATGCATTAAGGGAAATCCTACATTAACTGGTAATACTTCCTTACTTACAAACACCCATAATCCTTATTTATAGTAGCACTTCAGCCTACTTCCATTGAAATACCCAGGAATTCACGTTCCATCCAGTGCTTGTAGATAGAAAGTGCCTAAAACAAGTATATGGGTAATAGAATATGGTCCCAACCAATGGACCTTGAGCTTCCTAGGATGGTGCAAAAAATTAGAATCATAAAGTAAAACCATCTACCCAACCTCAAAATGTTTATTCTTTATGTGATGATCATGCCAAGACTTTGGTATCACATTCTCAGTATTCTAATTCCACATAGTAAGTGATCACCTTTCGTGTAACATCATTAGCTTGTCAATGTTCTATTGTAATGATTTTTCATCATACAATCCTCCTACATGCGTAATATGTAGAAAGGGTAGCATAAACTCTACAAGAAAAACAACTTCTGCGCCAAACAATAATTAGAATGGTGTGGCTTTGTTCAATCTCTTGTAAGTTGTTCTATACGCTCATAGGACAACTGCGCTTTTTTCATCCCAATCCTTCCTCCCAACATCACAAATCTTGGTGAGTGTATGACTCAATATCTTGTTGAATGCCTCAGTAGTCCCATTAGCCTAAGGGTGATAAGGATTAGTCTTGTGATGAGCCACCATGAACTCTGTGAACAAAATCCTGACGGTCGTATTCAAAAAATGAGTACCCTTGTCACTAGTCAAAATCAGAGTGCACCCATAAATGATGATTACATTTTCCCATAAGAATCTTACTGATGTGGCCATCGTGTAATCCCTCGTAGGCACTGCCTCCACCAAATGTATTACATAATCAATGAAATTAATGATATAACACAAACTCATCCTTCACGTGGCAGGTGAAATAGGGCCTACAAAGTCAATTTCTAATTTCTAAAATGGTTCATCACTACCTATTGGTATCAATGTCATTTCATCCCTTTTTCTTGGATTTCCAAGGCACTAGAAATGATTACAAGCCTCGAAATATTCAATACAATCCTTGTAAATCGTCTCCTCAAGCATGCACCAACATAAAACCTCATCACAACCTAGCTTGTATAAGTCTCCACTAATTAACATGTACAGAATGATGCGTATGGATAACTTCTTCCTTTCCAAATTATTCATCCCCTCTGGTGCCACACCCATTTTGAAAGTCAAATGGTGTACGCTACAATATGAATAGTTATGCATCTGGCATTATATCCTCAATGATCTATGCATCCTCTCTAGAGTCAATCCTTAATAAATGGTCAGCCCCAAATTACTCTTACCCGGTTTTACAACCGTAAAATCAAACTCCTGAAACAATAGGACCCACCTGCATATGTGCCCTTGTAAAATAGGTTTGTTCACTGAGTACTTTAATTCCATGTGGTCCATGTAGAATATAAAGGGTGTTTCCTGAAAATTCTTCCTAAATGTATTCAACACGTAAATCATCAATGATTCCTTGCACTCCGTGATAGTATAATTTTGTTTTTTCGGGGTTATCTTCCTACTAGAAAAGCACAAGGGATGGTTAAAAATTCCCTCTCTAGGTTTTTCTAAGACTGCTCCAATCACCATCCCTGAAGCATCAACATGTACATGGAATAGCTTATCCTGAGAGGGAAAGCATAATATGGGCATAGTGATAAGCCTATTCTTCAATGAGTCAAACACCATTTGCTACGCCTCTCCCCAATGAAATTTACTTTTTTTCTTCAACAAATTCTCTAATGGTGTGACAATATTGGCATACCCCTTCTTAAATTTCTAGTAATACCCCATATTCCCAAGGAATCCATGCATCGTGCTCTGGTTGGTAGGCTCCCCCAAACCCACAATAATAGTAACTTTGGCAGGATCCACTAGAAAGCCTTCTCTACATATGATATGTCCCAACAAGGTCCCGAATGGAGTAGTGAATGAACATTTCTTAATATTGAGAGATATAATCAATTGCCAACATCTCTCAAACATCAATCTCAAATTTTCACAATGGTCTCTCACCAATCCATATATTGTCCAGTAATTTAGGTACACTTATAGAAATTTATGGATGAAGTCCTGAAATGCCTAAACCACAATGCACAAAAACATAGTAGGTGTGTTCTTTATTCCAAAAAGCATGACTGTATAGGAAAAAATTCCCCATTCCATGGAAAAAGTTATCTTTTTTTGGTCCTCCTTTACAAATCTAACCTGACAATATCCTGAGAATCCATCTGTGAAAGAATAGATATAGTGCCTCGACTAATCCTTCCAAGATATCCTTAATGAAGGGGATTGGAAGAGGATCAATGACACACACTGCATTCAAATCCTTGTAATCAACACAAATCATTATACTCCCATCATTTTTATGTTGATGACAATCAAACTTATCCACTCTGATTCCTCAACAACCTCAATGATGTCTGATGCGATCATCTTGTCAATAACCTCCTTGACCTTGAACCACAGATTCAGATTCATTCAATAAGATCTCTTCTAAATTGGGCACGATCTTTCCTTTAGCTTGATCTTCATTTCTCCCAAGAAGTGGTGAACTCCTTTAAGATCATGCTACCCACACAGGATTAAATCCTAGAATTCACACAATAGATCAATAATATTTGAAACCTCCCTTTCTGTCTAGTAATCTCCAATCGTAGCTTCTTTAGGTTCCACCTATGAGCCAATGTTAACCTTATTGGTTTTGAGGGGTTCATGATAGGTGTGCACTTGCTCATCAACACTATCCATAACCTGTCATATACCGAAAATATGGTTAACATCCAAGTTTTGCACATCTTCACCATCTATCACATAGACCAACTTTCCTTTCTCTTTTTCCATGCAAGCATGCTCAAGTTGTACTTCCTCTTATTCTTCCTCATCGAATCTTGCTTCCAAGTTAGGTTCTCCTAACAACTCCAATATTCTATCCTCCACCATGGAACTATCTCCCATAGTTAGGCACTTAACAACCTGTAGTGCCTCAGTCACTGATGGCTTAGTACTTCGATACTCAAAAGTTTGAATAAGATCAACCATTAACTCTTGCCATTTTCTTTTCCGATGGTGCAACTCTGAATGAATGTACCATGCATGCGTGTAACCTTGTAAGGTGGAGTAAAGCTTATACACCGATAGTGATGGTGGCATGGGTTTCATGCCTTCCATCCATGCCTTCTCACATGCCAGGGCATGAAATCAGGTAGGTTCCTTCCCATGATAGTCTTGTATAGCAGTAAGTGCATTGCTTCGAATGAACCTAATAGAGAATGTGATTCTCACCTCATTCCACTCTAGAAATATATCTAGATGGGTCTCCCACCAACGTGCTACGGTCTCGCACAAAGTATAGATAAGCATAATTCTCCTTTCAATCTCACATATCCACTGGGTCTCCATTGCTCATAGGAAAACATCAGGGTTGCCTTCCTCAGTGTAACTCAACAATTGTCTTCTTCCTAGGCACCTGAGTGAGCGTGCCTTTTTCACTCTTGTCATAGAGCCTCTTAGCTTCCTTTCAAATAACTCATATGTCCCATATGCCTAATTTTCACATGCCACACAAGTTTTATCACTTATAGATTGAGCGTCTTTGCACTGAATAACACCTTCTATTGTTAGTTGTACAACCTCAAGGTACCTATTAGTGCAAAAATATATTATTTCTAGGTCTTCTTCTCCCAAGAGATCAGTATAGGGTGATGAATTTCCATCCATCAAGGCAATGATAACACGTTCCTCCTTTTTCTCAAAACTTATATACCCCTTATTGAAATGTAAGTCAACATTGTTCTTATAGCACCAGGGTGTACCCAAGTAATGACTGGAAATTTGTTCCGCCTTAGCAAGTTCAAGACTTCAAAGTCTCCAATGAATTTCTCCCCTTGGATAGTGATAACAGCATATTTGTAAGACACCAATGGGCATCACCTTTATCTTGTTAGCCATATAAAGCACATTTGAAGATGAATGTAATGGGGGCCTTCCCATTTGATTCCATGCATCCAAGGTGAGCACATTAACTTCCATGCCCATGTCAATTAGAATATTACTCAAGATCCATCCATCAACAAATGCATTAAAGGTAATCTCCTTATCATAGTCAAGACTATGAGGATGTGGATTAACATGTAAAACATGCCTCTCATGCTCTCCTTTGACACTTGGTCCATTTCCTCTTAGCCACTTCCCTAACAAAGGGAGGATATTCTCTTGTCTTAACATCTTGCATACCTCCTTGACTTCATCCAGATCCTTTTATGGAGCCTCAATGTTCTTCTTCTTCTCTAACTATTATGACTTCTCCTTTAGGCACTGAATCTCTCCTTGTAGGATTTGAATAACATCCATGGTTTCCTGATAAACTTCCTTATGATGCATAGGGTCTGGATACTTCCCATGCACCAATTATTCTCTTGTAACCAGTGGTCTATGCTTTGGTATCTCCCTAGCGTGTGTAATCTCAACTTGCATCATCACCAGTACAGGTTCTAACTTTGACCCACATGTCACCCTTGGCATCCACTATGGATCAAATCTCTTCATGCTTACCATCTCGACGCCTTTATCCTTCCATGTCTTCTGGCTCATGTGTTCAAAAAATTCTAGGAATTCCTCATACTTTTGATTTTTCCCACACCAAGAGAATTGCAAGAAATTGAGACACTCACGCTTGTAATGTTCTGTAGATACATAGTTATAATAGGTTCCATGAAGGAAATTTAATTCTTCTTCCTCCATAATTTCCACGGCCTTAGAATCCACCTTGAAATCTTCTTCTGCACGACCTCCTCCATCCATGTTCCCTTCATAATGACGACCATCATCCTTGGAACTACTAGAAATGCTTGTCTAGGTGCACACTAGTATCAATGGCATCATGTATCTGGTTAATCATTCTACAATCCTTGGTGTTATGAATAGTAAAGGTGCAAATTTTGTAATAATATGACACATTCTTATGGATCGCACACTGTAGCAATGAGAATCTACTTCCATCATGATCTCCATGGAAAAGATCACAGTCCACTAAACATAGTGCACACCGATCTTCATGGGAAACTTGTCCTTTGTATGCCCCTCTATTTCATGCAGTCTATGCACCATAGCCCACTGCGAGTCTCATGAGCTGAGTTCAGAGGAAGTTTCTCTAGCTTCTTTGCCATGGCATCAATCTGGGCTTCAAAGAATGGACTAATTTTGATGTCAAAACTTCCCACTACATCAGAAAGCAAGGTAGCCTCCAGGGCCTCACGTGGATCTTTGAAGGTCTTATGTGAAAGTGCCCTCTTGAACAGAGTGATCAACCCTCCGACAAACCACTGAGCATGTTGAGATGGGTGAATATCATAAGAAAACTTTGACAAAAGAGTCTTAAAGTGTGTATCATACTCCCGCACACTTTTTTTCATCCCTTGTTGGATTTCCTTCAATGTGTTGATGCTCCTTATGTTCAAACTGAGGGATGTGGAACTCTACCAAAATGCATCATGTATTGTGATGTAATCCACCACCATCTGGTGTGGATCATACTTCCTGTACTAGCTATGTGTGCATCCCTTGCAACGTAGTTGTACAAATTCACTCTTCCTTCCATTTATAGTACAGTGATACCCTTCTTACACGCATATAAACTAACATTTATGTCACATGTTCTACAACGTCTTCCATACCCTTATAATCAAGAAAATGTAAAGACATCTCAAAAATACCTGCTGAGGTTGTTGAGGCCCTTGCCCACTAGATCTAGAACCTTGGCCTCCTCCAATATTTCCACCACCTCTAGCACCACTAGATCCACTAGTGGAAACTCCTCTAAATCCACCAGATCCTCCTCCTATAGTAGAGAAGGGGTCTAATGTAGCTTCTCCTTGTGAACCCACCGCCATGTTAAACTACCTGTTGGTAGTGTACAAAGTTGACCCACTCCCATATGTGTTTCCTATGCCACTTCTAGACGCGATACCCAAATCTTTGTGAACCCACACCTTGGCCAAATGTCCTACCAAATAGGATACCTCTGAATACAGGAAATGAAAGTGCAACCATAGATGTACCAAATGAAAAATTATACCTCCTTAGGTGTCACTTGAACCTGCCAATATCAACACCACTAACAACTGAATAACATAAATTTTTCCTCAAGAACTAGAAGGCTAAGCATCAGGGTCTATGGTCACCAAATGGGCCAAGAGGTGCAGCCTACATGGCTCTCCTCTCTTCACATGACGAACTCTCACCAGGAAGATCCAAGGGGGTAACTCTCCCGTGCTTTCCAAGATGGGGGGTAGCAATAGACTGCTCAGGTCCCACTCCATTCTACACAGACCTCAAATCCTTCCTACAATGTTTGCCTCCATATTTTCATCGCTCTTGCAACCTCACATTGTCTCCTCAACTCCCTCTCTCCTGACTTCATCATAATTGAGTCACCTCTCTTCTCTCTCCTTCTTCTGTTGTAAGATCCGCCATCCTTCACCACACCATCTTCCACACCTTGCACGCCTAGCAAGGAGTTTAGCTAGCCAAGAGAAAGGATTCCTAACTCAAAGTAATAACAATGATATTGATAACTAGTGGAATAACATGCAAGAAGGATAATCTAGGATCCTTCATTAACTCAAACTTAGAAATCTCCATGAGAAATAATACGCAGAAATATAGTATTCTAAGGTATAACTAGTTGAGCACTCTACTCCATCAAGTGGTCAACAACACATGGGTCCATAAACAGATCGACATCATGCAACCTATGATACTCATCTTGGGTCCATATATGAGGTCTACATTACTAAACTTGACCTAGATGCATATGTTGAAAGCTCATTCATACAACTCCATTGGGAAACAACAAAATGAATGTTTCATACAACTCATGATACAAGTGGTCAGCTACCCATTTACATGTATCAAACTCAGGTCCAATGTTAAATATCTGAGAAAAAACATCCTTTGTTAATTTTAATCCATGCCTCGATCTTATCCAAGGTCAAGTGATTCTGTAATCACACCTCATTATCACAACAGATTTAAAAAGAGGTCCCAGTCACAATGGAACCAAAATGTATTCATTTCTTCATATACCTTATTTCTACCACCAAGCACATGTCAACCAATCACGCAAAGTGCATGTGCTGGAAACTCAACTCAAGGTGTGTGCATGGGTGTCAAACCCCTTGTTTATGTGAGCTTCACAAGAATGATCATGCCACTAATGGAGGATGGGTTGCAAAATTAGAAATGCATTCATTTACTCAAAAATAGAAAGTGCATACACTAGATCCAACTACAAGTGTGCATCATAAATAGAAATAAGCATTGTAAATAGCACAAAAAAACTAGATCTGATCCATAATAACATGAATAAACATATGGGTTATACCCATAAACAAAGATATCCATAACAGAGATTCATATATCGATTTATTAATATCCACAGTAGTCACCTTACATCACAAAAGGGTTCATCTCAGACCATATACATCAAGGAATATAAATCTAGCCATACAAAACTACCCTGAATAGAGATCCTAGCTATGTTTTCCCCATAACAACCATTGATACAGGCACGAGCGCATATATATATGCCTAAAATTCTTTCCTATATTTCCTAACAGTAAGAACTACAAACCCTGACATCACCAAGCATTCTTGCAGCACTTCGTTTCCTCTTTTCTACTCTTCATTTTGGACCCAAGCACTTCTTTAAATAGAATCTAGATACACCATCATAGCTTCTCTCATGAGTAGATCACATGCCAAGTGTAAGTGTGTTCCTTCATAGTCGAGTGTTTTTGCCAACTTACAAAGGCCTCCATTAACTATAATGATCTCCCCTAGGAATGTTACCTATATGGAATATTATTTTCTTGACCTCTAATGCTCTAGGTTAGCATCTTATCCTATCATCACGCCTACTTAGGCCCTCACGTGTTTCTCCTGTGATACCTCCTTTAAAATGTGGCTATGTCCTTAAACCCTTGTTCTACTTTCGCGCGTGCCCTAGTTATATCTTAAACCCTTTCCTTGTGATCTTTTCCCTGAGCGCCTTCCTCTTATTTGTCTTGAGCATGATCACCTTCTAACCTTTGGATTTAGTCACTTTAGGGCCCAAAAAATCACAATGAACTAAGAGGGGTAGAGTGAACTAGTCCTAAAAAACTTTCAATTTATTTACTATCACATACATTCATAATTTCATTCATCCATTTAACATCCATAACCATATTAACACATTAGGTGTGTATTAAACATTCACAAGAACATGAAACAAAGAAGAGCACACATGAACACCATATATAAGTGGGAAACCCTAAAATGGAAGAAAACCCACTGAAATTTTTCTTATATTACATGAAGCAAAGAGATTTAGTGAAGCACCAAACCCTAGTTTAATAGAGCACTGACCCTACAAGGAGCACCAACTCATAATTTAGTGAAGCACCCACTCCATAATGAGGTTATAACTCCCTAAAATGATCAAACACCATCTCAACCATCTAAATATGAGGATGCCTTACTTTTTTTACTTCCACAACTGATGGAGATCACAATTTTGACTCACACATACACCTTCCAACCTTCATTCCTTCAATTTTATCTTTATTCTTCTTATTCAACTTTTCTTGGCTTGAAACCCTTGCACACATGATCTCTATCAATCCTCAACCTATCACACACTTTCTCAGCTCTAAAATCATGTCTTTATACTTGTTGTACACACTTATACTTGGGTTGCATTTTTCTCTCAAGGAGCACTGGTTCAAAAATGAGCTAAAACATCAATTAAATATGCATTCCATCTCATAAACATAAGGGAGGTAGGCCCATATCCATTTAGCTATACCACTACATCTTACAAACATCCCAGTACATTCATTAAAAATTTCACAATGGACCCATATAGGTCGGCCATACTTAAATGTACTAGATAAGATAAAAAACAACTTAAAACCCCAGTACCTGGATAAGCAAAAACCACAAACACTATAACCATTATTAGTCAAGCTCCCAAATTCACCACATATGTCAAATATGACATAAAAACACCAACCACATTCATTCATTAGCTTACACCAATCAAATTCTTCATAACACACTCCCAAATATAATGAGCACTTTGGAATATTATTATGTGAGAAAGTTTTAAGAGTAAGTTAGATTAAATAATAATAATAAGAATATTAAAATCTTTACACATTTTTTTTTATTATTGGAAAATAGTTTTGAAGGGACTATACCCTATTACAAAAAGTCTCAACAACAGATAGACAGGAGGTAAAAGTAAAAATGGATCAAAATCTAGATATTACAATAAGCCTAGCTGCACTAAAAAAATGAACTACAAAAATGAGACAAAATAGGTATAAAACTGCAAAAAAACAATGAGTAAGCAACAACATAACAACATCAAAATAGCACCAAGATAGCTCCGCAGTAGATTATTTCTTAGAAGCCCTTTCAATTCTTGAATTAATAGTCTGCCATGAGGTAAAGAGAGTCAGGGTAGTGACATGTATAGGATCATTGACATCTAGTTGAGAAAGGACACGACCCCTTTCAGCATTTGTGCCCCAAATTGCTTCAGAGATACCACTGAGCATGATAATACTTCTGACCTGTTGTTCCAGGGATACACAAATAGCTCTAAAAACTGAAATGTTATGGTTATGTTTATCTTTAGAATTCCCTAATCTGTTATCCATGGAATTCAGTTTCTTGTATATTTAAATGATGTTTTCTTCACCAATGTCAACATCATCATTCAATTTCTTTTTTCCCTTTTGTTTGGTTAGATGATGCACTTCCATTTTGAGACTTTACAGCTCTTTTTCCATGGTTTTAATTTTCTTTAGAAGATTCTCCTTCTCCTCGTGAGTAGTATTGTTGTTTCCTGTGGTGGTGATGTGTAAGATATTATGTGCAGGTTCCATATCCTTGCTACTGTGAAGGACTTTTCCATAGGGAGAAGGTTGTGTTTTAAGAAAGACGGTTTTTTTGTTCTAATTTTCCTTTGCCTAGGGATAGTATTGGGGATGAAATAATGAACAGGGTTAAGGGAGTCAGGTATGGGTGGAATGATAGGAGTAATAGGTATGGTAGGGTGATGGGAAAAACAGTGTAAGTGAAGCAGGAATATTAAGCCCTGGTGGATGGGAATGGTACGTGTATGGTTTTCGTACTCCAGGATGGAGTGTTCCATGGAGTTTAGAATATAATGTGGGAAGCAAACAAGTAGGACCCTACAAAAATGGTTTAAAAAGACCAAATGCTTTATGGGAACCATGATATACCTGCCTTCAAGGGTAATAAAATGGACCATAATCCTGGAAATTTCATCAAATGACATAGGGATGGATTTTACCTTGATGCCCGCTATGAAAAACTGAAGTTCCTACCTTGCTTCGACGAAATTTATAGCCTCCGTGTTCTTGTTTGGTCTCTTACCGAAGAATTTGATTCCTTCTAAACTAAGGCCTATAACTTCAACTATTAATTCCTCTATTATCTGAATTTCCTACCCGCCATACTTAACAATTTTTTGCTTCCATTCTATGGAAAAATGTAGGGTAATGTTCTGATCATACCCTTGAATATTCTCATTGAAATTGGCAACTCGTCGTAGCTGCAAAATATTCCAAAAATCAGCATTCTCCTTCCACGCAGGGTCACAAAGTGATTCAATTTGGCAAGGAAATCCACCCATTCTTTCATGTTTGCGCTTAAGATTATTGAAATAGGTAAAAAAGATTTTTCTTTCTTCCCCAATCCACTTTTTAACTGTCTTTTTACAAACCCAACGGGAATGAGAAATTTTATGGAAATAAATGTTTGTACTCCTCCTACATGTGTGAGCTTGCATTCCCAATAAAGTGGAGGATATCTCAGAAATATTTTGAGTAGGAATTGATCTTTCACATTTATCATTAATGATAGAATTTTGTACTTCAATGGGGATATTATCCTCATTATACCAAGTGGTAAAGTTTCTATGAATCCCATAATTTTCCACTGTGTCCACCACTCTATTTCCTTCTCTAAAGGTATGAACAACTTTGAAGGTATTGAAAACATGAAAAATGCTTATAAACTCATGAATAAAATCTTGTATTGTCTAGCTAGTGGAGTGTATTTGATTCTGATGATTTATAAAATTTAATGAATCTCCTTCAATAATAATGTTCATAATATTACATTGCTTAGCAATTCTTAAACCCCATAGAGCTGATAAGGCTTCAACATAGTGGTTTGTTTGATTTGTCATTATTCCTACAAAATAAGCAATTACATAGCCTTTGTGATCCCTTATGATTCCTCCTCTAGCAGCTGCACCTCGGTTGCCTTTTAAAGCACCATCGAAGTTGAGCTTATACCAAGAATTGGGAGGAGGGATCCAATGTATTAAAGACCTATCAATTGTTGAATTCCTTTGTCTCTGAAGGTTTTCAATGTCAATTTTCTAATTTGAAAGAATAATATCTTCATTTTTAGGACATTGTTTGTTATTGGGAGGTTTAAATCTCTCAATATTTTCTTTTACATCATTGACAATCTTATTGAGAATTTTTTTACAGATCTGTCTATTGTTCCTAAATATTATATCATTCCATGTTTTCTAGAGCCTCCAGATGGTATGGGGCAAGATCAGTTTCCATATTCTTCGAACCATGAAATGTTTATATGGGGGTCCCATTGTTCCCAAGTTTATAAGAACTCATTTGGAAGGGTCCAACAAATATTCAAATTTAAAAAAATGAAATTCCAATTTTTCGAAGCATAATCAAAGTGAATCAAAAGGTGTTTAATATCCTTAGCCTCCTTTTTACACATGCAACACATATTTATTAGGATTATACAAGTTGTACAAATAAATAAGTATGCAATCAATAATGTAGAAAACTTAAAACAAAAAATAATGCAATAAAAACAGAGACACATATTTAATGTGGTTCACCCAAAAATGGGCTATGTCCACCAAAAAAATACAATCCATATTATTTATTCCAGTGAAACTCTCTCTCAAAGTACAACCACACTTATAATGAGACTCATACATAATGAACCTTTAAAGATATTAAGGGTTTTATCATTTTGGGGGAAACATATAAAACCACCCGTTAGATCTATGACTTAATAATGAATGGTCCATAATTCACAATGCATAAATACATATAAAATGTGGTTGTTGGGGGGTTCTTCCCCAAACCCCCAACAGGGCACACAACCCCTGGACCCCCTGTCAAGGGCCATCCCCCTGGACCTCGCAAGGGGGGTGAAGCCCCCCTTACAACCCCTATCAATATCAGGCTCCATAACCAACAATCTCCCACTTGGAGAATGATTGTTGCAACTCCACCATTATAACTCTTGCTTGGACTTTTCTTCTTGGCTTGTTTCTTCCACTTCAAGCTCAATCTTGAAGACCCATAGAATTTGAATAAAAATCCAAATTTTCCTTTTTCATTGGCTTAGTAAACATATTAGCAAGATTATCATCTATATGAATCTTCACCAACTCAAGTTGCCCATCCTCCAACACCTGTTGTATATAGTGATGTCTTAGTTGAATGTGTTTAGTTCTGGAATAGAAGGCTGAGTTCTTTGCTAGGTGAATTGCACTTTGATTATCACTGTGTAGCTTGCAATCCCCTTGATCCTTACCCAAATCCTCCATGAACCTGCTCATCCATAATCTTCCCTTACTTGTCTTAGTCATTACAGCATATCCTGCCTCTGTAGTAGTCAGGGAAACTACCTTCTACAACTTTGAGATCCAACTCAATGTTGCACCACAAAATGTAAAAACTTATCCCGTAGTACTCCTCCTACTATCCACATATCCTTCCATATCTGAATCCACAAATCCCTATAAATTATAATTCGACCCTCTGAAGCACAAGTGCCTACTTCTAGTCCCTCTCAAGTACCTGAGAATCCACTAGACTGCCTTCCAGTGTGATTTACCCAAATTTTCCATATACCTGCTAACAACTCCCACTACTTGGGAAATGTCTAGCCTGGTACAAACAATGGCATACATGAGGCTCCCAAGTGTTGAAGAATAAGAAACCCATGTCATATAATCTTTCTCCTCTTGTGTTGTTGGGAATTTCTCTTTACTTAATCTAAAATTCCCAACTAATGGTGTACTAATTGGTTTCACATTATGCATCTGAAACCTCTCTAACACCTTTTCTACATAGTCCTCTTGAAACAACACCAATTTCATATTTTTCCTGTCTCTCTTGATTTTCATACTGAGGATTTTCTTTACAACCAGATCCTTCATTACAAATGTTTGTGCAAGCTTTTCCGTAAGCTTTGTAATTTCCTGCATATTAGACCCTGCTACAAGCATATCATCTACATATAATAGAAAAAAAAGTAGCTCCCATTATCTAACTATTTAAAGTACACGCAATGATCTGATTGACATCTACTAAAACCATGCTCATGCATAAAACTATCAAACCTTAGAAACCATTGTCGGGGAGATTGCTTGAACCCATATTGGCTCTTCTTCAACCTGTAAACCAATTTCTCCTTACCCTTCACCTCATACCAAAGTCGTTGTTGCATATAAATCTACTCCTCCAAGTCACCATGGATAAATGTTGCATAAGTGTAAATCTTAAACAACAACTAAACTTAATATAGTAGGAATCGAAGACATGTTTACACCAGGGGAGAAAATTTCATCAAAATTGATACCTTTCTTTTGTTCACACCCCTTCACTATAAGCCTTACTTTATATCCTTTCTTTCCACCTTCTTCTTCTTTCACATGATAGAACCATTTTTTCTATAGTAATCTCTTCCCATCCGGAAATTTGACCGAATCCCAGGTTTGGTTCTTCTCCAGGGAGTCCATCTCCTCATTCATGCCACACTCCCACTCCTTAGTAGATTCCACCTACATTTCCTCATCAAAGATCTCTGGCTCACCACTATCTGTTAGTAATAAATAATAAAAAGCATGGGAAAATATTTCCAAAGGTCTACTAATACATTGTAAACTTCTTATCGGAGATGGGATGTAACAAGATCATTACTTATTTGCTATTGATTATCTTGAATTTATGAAAGAGGTTCTGATTCTGAAATTGGATGTCATGCTCGGCCTACGAAACTATCAACCTTAGTACCTATGGGTAGATATTTTCCACCCGAGAGTTCAGTTTTAGGAGCTATATCCTCAACCAATTCTTCTTTGGTATTTTTATCATCTTGTACCTAATCCCTGTACATGTTACTTTCATGCCAAACAACATCATGACTCCTAATTATCGTAGATTCATATAGATCCAAAAAATGAAATCTCATACGTCCTAGCATCCACGCCTGCTCCAAATAAGCACTATGAAATATGGTCAATCACTTGGCTATTTGCACCCTAATTTCTGATGCCTAGTTCCTATATTAACTATCCACAATTTGCCTATCAACCATAATATCCTTCTCAAGACACCAAGAAAGCTCTACGTATAACCCAATGCAACATCACCTCAGGAACTCCTGAATCTAGTGCATTTCAAGAGTAAGCCCATCCTTGACTAAATCTCCTTACATGTATCAACGTACCTCATCACTAACCATTGACAAAGGTAGCCCTGCATCCACAACATCGTTTGACCATACTGCATCACTCTAATTTTTCATTATATGTGGCTTCCTACATCAATGAAAACAATTATAGTTGACTTCAGTGCAAAGAATCTCCCATTTTCCATTGATTGAAAACTACTTGAAATTCTCCATCCTTTTTACATTAATGACATAAGTAATATCTGTAGCAACATGTCCTTCACCTTCCTTATGTTCATAACATCAACCAAAGGCCTCAAAGAAGATCAATAACCTTGAAATTTCACACAAAACCTGATGTTGCCATTTCTTTACAATTTATGCAACCACATCATGACTCCCCCTCAATGCCAAGAATACTCATACCATCCTAAATGGCATCATATATGAATGTGACATAGAATAAAGCATCATCTTACCTTTTTTGAAGCCAAGACATTATTTTTCACCTGAGCTAGGCCCTGCAAAAATAACCATTTCCATGATCAAGTTCCTTGTTTTATCTCTTTCTTGGTATTCCCTGTCTTGAGAAATTTAACTCTTTTCTATTTCCAAAAATGTAATGCTCACAGAACTCTAAGTCCAATAGCTTCAAACTTGAAATCTTACCTTTTTCCTATAGAATTGTCATGCCCTTCTCACTCATATGTCCCAAATCTACTGTGCCTCATGCTGGCATCCTCATCTGAAGTAGACAACATGGTATAATAATTAGATATACAAGTAGAAAAATAAAGAGCTTCTACTTTCTTACCTCGTGCCACTACCAGGTCACCCTTAGAAACTTTCCAAGCATCTGAAGTGAATGTAACTATGTAACCTTCACACCCAATTATCCTGTAGAGTTGAGATTTCTCTTGAGGCTAGATACATGCCTCACATATCTCAATATCCATGTATTTATGTTTTGTAATTTCAGGTGTACATTGTGCTTCCCGACAATGTTGCATGGCTCATCATCACCCAAATAAACCTATCCAAAATTTCCATGGATATACTCTTTAAAATATCTCTTACTAGGGGTTGCATGGAAAGAGGCACCTGAATCTATTACCGAAGATTAAATGATCTAGTATCAAGAAAAAGTATAAGAGCATCCTGAATGATATTACTTGTCAGATTTTCATCTTTAATACCTTTAGACTTATTTTCTTTATATTCTTTAAACAAACAAACCTTTTTAGCATGTCCTCTCTTTCCACAATTCCAGTAAGTAATGCCTCTACTCCTAGATTTGGATCTTCCCATCTTTGATTTAGATCTCCCACAAGCCTTACTCTTTAATTTCTCCTTTCTCCTCCCTATACTCTCCATATTCAATGCATTTCCAGAAGAATAATTTTCCCCTGTACTTTTCCTACACATTTCCTCATTTAAAATGACGCTAACCACATCTTAAAAATTAAGATAAGTAGATGATGTATTACTAACTACCATTACTAAGTTGTCCCAACTTTTTGGAAAAGAACATAGGAATAATAATGCTCTAACCTCCTCATCAAATGTGATATTAGATGAATCTAATTGATCTACAATAGTGTGGAAATCATTAAGATGGCTAGATAGAGATTCACCTTCTTTCATTTGTAGATTAAAAAATCTTTTCATCAAATAAAATTTATTGGATGAACTAGGTGTTTCATATAAACTAGCTAGGGTTTTCTTCTACTGTACTCTTCTCCTGTGAGATATTTGAAGCTATGGACGATGTCAGACTCAATTGAATCACACCGAGAGCCTTCCTATCCAGAACGTTCCACTCCTCATCAAACATAGTTGAGGGTTTCACTTCTTCCCCTCCCAACAGTAGGTATAGATCCTTTTGATACAAGTAATCTTCCACTTCAATTTTCCATAGTTGGTAATTTCATTCGTCAAACTTCTCAACTCTGAACTTATTCTCCTCTACCATTACTGCTTCTCCCACTTAAACAGAAATCCCTTTGTGAGTTTATTGTCAACAAATAAATATCAAATGTTCTCTAATACCAGTTGTATAGATAAACAAGCATGCAATCAATAATGTAGAAAACATAAAATAGAAAAATAATGCAATAAAAACAGAGACACAAATTTAATGTGGTTCACCCAAACTTGGGCTATGTCCACCAAAAATAGCCAATCCTTATTATTCAGTCCAGAAAAACTTCTACTCATAGTGCAACCACACTTACAATGAGCCTCATACATAATGACCATTTAAACATATATCGGTTTTTATCCTTTTTGGGAAACATAGAAATCCACTTGTTAGATCTGTGACCTAATAATGAACGGTCCAAATTTCACAATGCATAAATACATATAAAATGTGGATTTTGGGGGGCACTACCCCTAAACCCCTTCTAGAGCACATGGCCCCTAGAGCCCCCACAGAGGGTGTCATCTCCCCAGACCCCGCAAGGGGGGCGAATCCCCCCTTGCAACCCCCATCGCTATCAAGCTACACGACCAACAATATTTGGCATAATAAACCCCCTTGTAATTAAATTATCATTGTTGAGTATCTTTCCTTTAAGAACAATCTGAAAAAAAGAAATTGACTTTGGGAGTTAGCTCAGGAAATCAAATTCTAATCCATTTGAAATCAAAATGATTATTTTCAAAAAAGGATTTATACCCAGATTTGATAGTATATTCACCATCAAAATTATTACTCCAAACAAGTTCATATTTGACATAAAACTGATTAAGATGTATGATATCTAGCTACTCTTGGAGAGAGGAGACCACATGGTTTAGCTCAATCACACCCACAGTGAGTTTCTTCCATCTTCTTTTATTTCCCTCTATATCAATATAGTGTTTGACTCTAGTACCATACTTATTAGCTAGGATACCCTTGATAGAGGAAAATCTATCATTCAAAATTCGATTAGTCCATCTATCCCCTCAGAATTGTATATTACCGCCATTTCCCACTTTCCATCTACATCCTTGCTTGATAAAATTCTTCATTTGAATTAAGTTGTTCTAGAAGGCAGATCTATGGGGGAGTTGGTCATCATAGAGGATTGAAGAATAGAGGAGTGATTTCACATTTTGTTGAGCTAGGTACTTCGCTTTGATTAAACCAATCTAGGGTTGTTCCTCCTTTAACATTCTCCATCCCATTTTAACAATTAAATAAATATTCATTTATTTAATGTCCTTGATACCAATCCCACCTATTCTTTTAGGTATACAAACTTAATCCCATGCCACCAAGTGATACTTGAATTTTTCTTCAGTTCCTTGCCAAAGAATGTTTTTTTATTCTTTTAATCATGTTAATAATTTTTGTAGGAATGTTGAACATATACATAATATATATAGGTAGGTTCTACAATGTGCTTTTGATAAGAAGACACTTTCTAACACTGGAAAGAACAACCGCTTTCCATCCATTTTTTTTTTTCTGAAACTTGTCAAGTAATGCATTCCACACCATTATGGGGACTTTATTAGTCCTAAGAGGCAGTCCCAGATAAGTTGTAGTAATGTAGCCAAATTATGAATAAACTTGATATACTGCAAATAATATGAACTCCAAAAGAAAATAGATCTCCTTCTTTGTTATTGAATAATGAATTACAATGTTTCCTAAATAGGAAAATAACTCCCAACTCGAGTTGCCAAGCAAACTCTAACTATTGACTAAATCTACTCCAAGTGGCGGAAATTTCTATTTTTAGCAGTTTACTAAAACCTATTATTCTTAGTAAGTTTGCATGTTTATTTGTACGTGCACAGAAATTGCCGCGCATCTTCTACATTCCTAAATTAGAGGAATTGCCAACTTTCTAACTCATAATGCAACTAATATACTAAAATTAACTAGATTCAAAAATAGGGCCCAAAACTGAACTGTAACTTAAATCCTAATTTTTGGCTTCAAGACGGTATTTAGGGCCCAAAAATTGAAACTTGCCCCAACTAGTCGGTGTTGTTTCTCTCATCGAAACGTGTAGTTTCAAAAAAAACGAACTCAAACGGCCACCCGGAGCTCAAGTTATCACCTTGTCAAGTTCCTGCTAATTTTGGCACATCATTATGTGATCAATCAAAGTTAACACACTTACATAGTGGAATTATAGAACAAAAATAATATATTATTTTTTATGAAAAATAATACTTTGTTGATTATAACCTCTTACATCAACAATACATACACAACACCCACAAGCTTACAAACAGGACAACAACACAATGTTGTCCAAAATAGTTCAATCCTATTAATCCCTCCCAAATATGTGCATAAATCCCTAATTGTAGTATTCCTTGCAATAGCACATAAGATTAATTCCCCCAAAACTCAAACCAAATGTGAATACCTTCTACAAATGTAGTGATGTGTTTATAAACACACATGATCACCTATATACAATGTATAGGCCCATACATCCTAACAATATGGTTATTAACTACATTGCAAATATTAAAACACAACTCAAAAAATATATAAGTTAGCCCAATGATCACACTATTTGAGTTAGGTGAGTCATTATCGACTAAGTCAACAAGTGATCCCACCATATGTGTCATCTGATACCCATACACATTCTTCCACCTAAATATGCACACATCATGCTTTCCAATAACTCTTGTGCATATGTCTCAACAATCTTCACATTTCACAAGTAGATGCATGGTATCAAGATGTGTCTTCTTTTGTAATGCAAGTTTCTAAAATACACTTGTCTTGTCATGCATGTATAAAGCCTTACCGGTTTTACGTCATTTTCTAATCATTTATACCATGTCATTGATCTCACGCCAAGACACAAATTTTGTGTTATCCTAAGGAGTGTGTATGTATAAAGCGAAGGTGTTTTAGTGGTTTTTGAATATCCTTCTGCTTGTGCAAAACCGAACTATGAAACCATTATTCCTTTTCTACACCATTGGTTATACTTGAGCCAACTTCTAAGGAGTTATTTGTGATCACTGAAGCATCGAAACCTTTTTCGAGCCATTAAACAACGTCGCACACAAAAATGTAAAAAGACAAGCATGGAGCCCCTTTAAATATAGACAAAAAAGAACATAATGTATGTACACTTACAAGACTGCAAACAAATACAAAAACACCTTGCACCAAACAATAACGCGCACTTCTAGACTTTACTTATTCCCTTGTTCTTAACATTATTTGGTTAACAAAAGATTAAACTTAAACCCGAATGCTCTTCCATCACCTACTATCTTAGGCTTTAAAATGTCTTTGAAAAAAAAAGGACTACAGACACCACTACATAGCCACAATATTATACATTTTCAATCAACTTTTCTAAACATAAAGAAAAGAATTTGAGTTACTATCAAAATTTAAATCACATTTCACGTTTAAATGTTAATCAAAACAAATGTCAAAATAAAGGTCATAATAATTGTTAACTCACATTCACATTACAATTTGTTGCCATCATCCCAGAATGTCATTTTAGAATGGGCATCGATCTATGTATCCCGCATGTATAACAATTGCGAGTAAAATAGAATATAAGGCAATTACACATACCGGACAATTTTAATTATGGGGTCAAAGAGTGAAGGTGAAAACCCTTAAATGATAGGTTAAACTCACTGTGAATCCCCTACATTAACATCATCCATAGTTTCACAGTTATTTTGCATAAAAAGTTCATTCATTACTATTGTTTACATAAAAAGTAGAATATTCATCAAAAAAATGAATACTTTATTCCCCTATAATAATCCCTATCTAAAAAAACTCTAAAACAAGGATATAACCACCCTTCTTTATGCAACCTTCAAATACATGTATTCCATAAGCCTATTGTTTTCACAACTAATACCATATCTTCAATATTTTATTTAAAAAACAAGGGTTCCGCTATTAAATGATATATAACCCAAAAGAATATATGCTCCATAAGCCTATCGTTTTACCAATGATATCATATCCTCAATATCTTATTAAAAAAAATAAAGATTCGCATATTAATTGATATATAACCCAAAAGAATGTGTCTCCTTACAATAATAAGCTCTTCATACAAAGTTATTATCCTACCAAAAGTAGGTATATAACCTTCAAATTCATTTAGTGTCCTTTCATCCAATCCAATCGCAATCGCGTTCTCTAATGTTTTCATTACTATTGTTTACATAAAAAGTAGAATATTCAACCAAAAAATGAATACTGCATTCCCCTATAATAATCTCTATCTAAAAAACCTTAAAACAAGGAAAACAAGGATATAACCACACGCTTCTTTATGCAACCTTCGGATATATGTATTCCATAAGCCTATTGTTTTCACAACTAATATCATATCTTCAATATTATTAAAAAATAAGAGTTCCCCTATTAAATGATAAATAACCCAAAAGAACATGTGCTCCATAAGCCTATCGTTTTCACAATAATATCATATCCTTGATATTTTATTAAAAAAAATAAGGATACACCTATTAATTGATATATAACCCAAAAGAATGCATCTCCTTACATGAATAATAAGCTCTTCGTACAAAGTTATTATCCTACCAAAAGTAGGTATATAACCTTCAAATTGATTTAGTGTGTCTTCTTTCATTCAATCCAATTGCAATCTCTAATGTTTTGAGAAAATGTTCTTAAATAACACATTTTATAATTAACTATAGAATATATTTATCCCACGTGATTGGTCTCTTAAAACTCTACCCTTTATTCTTCACATTAATCGAAACATTTTTTTACCACTATAATTTTGATTAATTATATTGAATTGATTCCATATTACAAAGTACACACCTTTCACATATATCACATCAACTACAAATAAACTAATACAATATTAATTAATAATTCTCACACCAACAAATTACATACAATAATTATTTACTAGTAATTAAAAACTCATTTCATACCGATAAAATAATTAATATACACGAAAATGATACCAATTGAATAATAACATATCAATATAAAACACGCAAATACACCAATATTATCTATTAACTAATTTCATACCAAGATTAAAAACTAATTAATAAAAACACAAATACACTAAAATCACCATTCATCATATAATTAAAAAAAATCAGTAAACACATTAATATCATAAAAATCAACTAATCTCATATAAATAATTACCGAGCACAATAAAACCATAGCTATAATCTAGTCTCATCCTATACTCATTGTATATTATTTTCATTAATATTACTTTCTCACATATCATCGTATACACATTGTATATTATTTTCATTAATATTACTTTCTCACATATCTATCAATTACATTTGCTTTGGCAAGGTCTCCCATCTTACGGTCTTATTGGAACTACCCTTCAATTTAAAGAAATATGTTGAGGCTAATCTTGAAGTTGATAATTATAATTTTTATTTGGGTGCAATAATGATGAAAATTTATGTTTAGAAATCAAGTTTGAACAACGAATTCATGTTAAAAAAAAATTAAGTTTATTATGCAATATCAATAACCTTTTTTTGTTTAAGTAAAAAAATTGACCAAAATCACCAATTACATTGCACCTTGTCTTCCTATATTTTTATATTAGTCATCATTCTACAAAATTGAACATTATTGAGAAGTCAATATCCATTTTTTAATCTAAGTAGAAATTACGCCCGAAATAACTTCCTATCAACATTTTTTAAAGGGATATAATATTTTTGATTTGATCATAATCAAATATGGCATTGATTTTATATTTCTTCAAAATAAATTAGTAAAAAATACAATGCTTAACAATAAACTCTTGCATTAAAATACCTGCCACATAAGAATGATTTACGTAGATAATATGAAGATCTTGTTGAAACTCATTTTTTTTAACATTTCATTTACAAAAGTTGTAAAACAATTCAACTATAAATGATTAATTGCATTTTGATTGAACATTTGTGTTAGTCTAATAGGGAATATATATTACACTTGAAGATGTAATGACCAAATAAAAATTGACCAACATAGATAATATTAAGATTTTCTTGTAATTCATCGTTTTAACAAAACCTTCCTTTAAAAAATACTAGTTAAATAATTCAACAATAAATTAACAATAACAACTAAATTAAACACTCAAAACAGTTAGTAAATCATTTCCATAAAATATACAAGTTAAATAATTCAACAATAAATTAGCAATAACAACTAAATTAAACACTCAAAACAGTAAGTGTAACAATAATTTATATTTAAAATGAATGTTATCTTCAGAAAATACAAAATTCATAGGTTAAAGCTCTACAAAAGTGGAAATATATTCCTAATATAGTAGCCTCTACGTTTCCTTAGCATTCTGGTCATTTTGAGTATGATTGTTTTTCGTTATGTTATATGCAGTCATCGTTCCTTTTTATTGGTACAGTGAAAAGTGGTGCTACATTTTGGTTCCAAATTGAGCTAGAAATGATTTTGGAAACTAGAACTAGGAAACTTAGAAACAAAAAAAAAAAAGGAAATAAAATAAAAATTGTCTTCTTGTGATGTTGATAGTGTTACTTGGGAAAGAGAAGATTACCTTAAAAGAACAATATCTTGATCTATTTGACTAATCACTTGTATTTTTCATGTTGTGATTTTTAGAGTAGCTTTGGATCTACTAAGGATAGTAACTGATTCAAGGGGGGAGGATTGTGATGTGCCAAAATCCCCGATATTATATTTGTTAATATATATCTATATATGAGCACTTTGGAATATTATTATGTGATTCCAAAATTAAAATATAAAAGGTTTAATTAGAGAGGAACTTGTCAGGACACTTTTATTTATATTAAACTAATCGTAAATTTGTAATTAGAAATTTACCATTGTAACCTTTGGTAATGTAATCAAATAGGACAAATTATTATTTAAATGGATTTTAATACTTGTAGAGAATCCCGAAGGGGGAAAATATTTTTGGAAATATCAAAGAGCTTGTGGATTTTTTTAGAGAATATAGGGTTGTAAGCATAGTTGTGGGCAGGAGGGATGAGCTCTAGAGGAGTCCTAACTGGGGGTATATAGTACAACCTCAGATGGTTCCTGACCAGGGCATCAGTTTGTGATTTTAATCATATTTTCCTTACCTCATTAATGTGGCCATGGTTTTGGTGCTAATATCCAAGTGGACCAGGAATTGACACATTAAAGCCCATTGCTAGATTGAGATAAGCTCCTTCTCTTTATTTTGGTTGTATATTGTGCAGTTTTAGAAAGAAATTAAATAAATTAGTGAATTATTATGGATCTTTTTTATTTTTAATATTTTATTGGAATGGATAATCAATTTAATTGCGATATGAATTTATCTTAAGAGATATTGTATTTGCTAATTTATTTTATACATTTTTCGTATTACTTCTTTGTATATTGAATTCCAGAAAACAAAATAAATGTTACACAAGTGTTTTGTGGTTGGTTGATTTAAAATAAATCAAATATTATATTAAATTAGAACATTTACTTGAGTGGAAAATAATATAACAAGGAGTAGTAGATATTAAATATACTTATTGAATATTTATATAATATTAATTTACACATATTAATCAAGAAAATAATTTTCATTTGTTTTATTAATATATGACTTTGAAAATAGTGTAAATGATTTAAAAAAGAGAGTTGCATGTAAATTTATTATTTTGTAAATCCTTTTAAAACTTATAACTATATCCTAACCCGTTTTAAAATTTATAACCACTTAAAAATATTAACTTACCCTTATATTAAAACCATCATATTTAAATGTTATCATTTATGTTTTAAAGGATAAGTAAATACAATTTACAAAATGTATTTTACAGGGAGACAATGCTTCTAGAGAATAGGAATTTGAATTTTTCCTATTGGTCCATGACATAAGGATAATTTAAATAGGGCCATATGCTAAGTGGTTAATTAAAATAAAATTACCACCTAATCTAATTTTAAATTTTAAATTAAATTTTACCTATATATTTGGCCTAGGTCAACAAACCTGTATTTAAAATTTTATAGGATTTGAATTATAAATTGAATAAACATAGTATTTTGTGCCACATTCATATTGATGCTTATTATTAAATTCTAAACCTTATGTTTTTTTAATTAAAACCTAGGTTATTAAAAACCATTTATTTAAAAATATTTCATTAATATTAATTTATTAATATGGGGAAAAATCACATCACAAGAAGGCTCGTATCCTTCTCAAAACAATTGTTTCTAGGTACATATCTTCGCTTTTGGGCCTCAAGATAACCTAAGAACATATAAACTATGAAATATAACAATTAATTTGAACCCCTCTTAAGTTTAGATAAAATCCATGCTTGTTATAGCTCATGAAACATCCATACATGTAAACCACACCCAATTTACTCTTCACCAAATTAAACTTCATAGAAAGAAGTTTGGGAAACACAAATGGTTTTCACCATTGATGTCGCTTTCAAGACATCCAAATTCCTTCACTAGGAAAAAACTTCATCTCTCTTCATTCTCCAAATCATATCTACCATAAAAAAATTCATCTTATGCCTCTTCTACCTCAATCTTTTAACAAAAGCAATATTGTCCTGAGAAACAAGAAACCTTCTTCAAAAATTGATTTAGTTCACCTATCAAAATTCTTCATAAGAACACAAATCTTATACCATTAGAAATAACTTTGAATATACTTTCCATAACATCTTACATTTCCTTCCAACTCAAAGTGAAAGGATTTTAACCATGTCCATATTTGAAACTGCTCTTGAAATGCCTTAAGACAAGTCTTCATAAATAGGGCACACTTTTCCATTTAGGACCACAACCATGCTATTCAACCATCATATACATAAATTCAAACTCCCATACTAAAAAAACGTCAATTTATTTTGCAACTCCTTTGTAAAAACTTGTCCCAAACTAAAGTTCTTGATAAAATTTACTATTTGAGTGGGGTTCATTCATCACCACATGATCTATCTTACCTTTTGAAACTTTGAAGGATTCCTCTATAACATCCAATCATCATAATAGCACAAATTATCAATTATAGGCACTTATCATCAATATCTCTCCTACTACATTTGAGTTAGGGTTTCAAGCACACAAAAAGTAGTTTCACTTCTTAGCATTTGTATATAAAAGTATTGGCCTCATTTGACCTCATTCTAGCTCTTATATCTTCTTAAATCCATGCCTCAAAATCCCTAATAGTATAATCTTCACATGCAAACTTTACATGTTCCAACCATGAGTATTTATTTCATATTGAGATGGAAAATACACTCTCAAGCACCTTGTTATGCCTAAAACATCAAAACTTACAAAATTCTCTTCATGTGTACCATCTTAAATCATCCTTATTTCTCAAATAGGTCTCTATGTTCTCAAACCATCTCATTTTCATGACTAGCTCTGATAACCACCATTTCATTAAATTTAGACTAATTTTAGTCTAAGAATTTTTTCAATAATTTCATTATTAATTTATTCACATCTAAATTTTGGTATTTAAAAATGTTATTATTGGTTTTCCAAAATGTTATTACTGGTTTTCAACATTTGAGTTATTGGTCTCCAATAATTGCATTATTGGTTTCTAATTTTTAGTTAATTGAATTATGAGGTATAATGGGGGGCCACCCATTCTCGCTATTAATTTTCACTCACATTGGAAAAAAAAGAATCATTACATTTAGACTAATTTTAGCCAATAATTTTTTCAAGAAGTTCATTATCAGTTTCTTTACATCTAATTTTTTGTATTTAAATATTAATTTTTGCATTTCAAATATGTTATTATTGGTTTTCAACATTTGAGTTCTTGGTCTTTAATAATTGCATTATTGGTTTCTAATTTCTAGTTAATTAAATTATGAAGCAAGAATGTGAGGCCTTGGCCATTCTCGCTATTAATTTTCACTCAGCATTAGGAAATAATAGATAAGAATTTTATTGTCTTTATAATTTTAATTAAAAAGAATGGGAGGTATATATATTACCTTTTATACCCATATTAGAAGGCTTACCATTTGTTCCAATTACTTTTACATTGCATGATAATGAGAGATCACACATTCTACCTCTTCATGGTTATTTTGATCTCAAATGGACAATCGGATGTCATCTAGTTTAATAATTTGATTTTTCATAATATAATTGGTTTCCAATTGTTGGTTGATATTTGAGGGAAAATTGGAAGCCACCTATTCTCCCTTTTAATTTTTATTTAGATTGATATAATAGGATTCCATCTAGTTCACTTAAGGATTAGCTCATTTAAATGATGATTAGGAGGCCATATAGTTCAACATGTGTAATTTCCATATTATTTTTACTCATACAAACAAAATTGAGTGAAAAAAATACTACTAAATTCAATTGTTTCCATTTTGTTAGTTCACTTCTGCTTTACCTTATTGCTATTCATAATATCTATGTTAGCACTATTATTATAAAAACAAGAAAATCAACATATACATTTAATATATTTTACACAGAAAAAAGAAGTTCACAATTTAAGTTTCACTTACAATTAATAATCATCAATAGTTAATTTAAAATTTCTTAATGAACGTCTCAAGATTATTATAGGCCCCACATGTTTAACCCAAGTACATAGATGTGTTTTTATGATTTTATCTTTCTCATAATATCCATCAAAATCCCAAGTATGTGGAATCTTGAAGTAATTAGCATTTCTAAACTCTTCAAATATGTATTTCCCTTCATCAAATAATAATATGTTAGAATCAACATATCTCTCTCCGTACACATCAATAACATCCTTTAAAATTTTCTTATATATAGGCATCAAATTTCAACTCTGAGATCTCTTAAATGCATTTGATTTTATATAATGTTCTCTTCCCCAAGTAAACAAAATTTTTGTATCTCATAACCAAGTAAAGTGTGCAAGAAAATAATGTACTTCTTTTCTATCTAAAAATATAAACCAAAAAGCAAGATATCCAAATGTTCTCTTGCAACCTCTAATAAATCAGAAGAATAAATCCTTTGGAAATAGTATATGAATCATATTTATAATATTGTTATAATTTTTAAGGCTTAGTTCTAGAATATCCTAGAACTCTGAACAACAATCCTTCTACTCTTCATATAAACAATTTCCTTGCAACTGAAATCAAATGTATGATATAAATTATTATAGAAATTAAATTAAGGATTAATCCAATAAATAACCACATCAAAAATTTGAACTCCATGCAATATTATAGCATAAATAACAAATATGTATACTAAATTCAAAATAACTTCAAAAATTTGCCCTACATACATCCCTATTACTACAAAAAACAATAAATTCATTGTAATTCAAGTTAAATATATGACAAACATTACTAGCATTTTAATAATTACACTAGTAAAATAAACAAATAAATAAATAAAGTTATGTCAATACTATAAAATAAATAATAATAATACATTATATTAACTTTGGAATGGATTTTATTGTCTTACAATATAACATTGTATCTTCAAAATGATTTCAAAATTTTCTTATAATGAAACTAGCTCAAAAATTTTCATTGTAATATCATTTACAAATTTTTTTAACTAATGATCTTACATCATTTACATCATTCTCAAAAGTGCTTGGGATCTTCCAAACATGAGCCATTAACCAATTATCAGCTTGCATATCCTCTGAGAAAAAAAAATTGGTGCAATGAAACAATTTTCTTGAGGAACCCCTACCATTTCAGAACTGATCAATATGGTATTTATAGTGTCATATGATTTATTATTTGACCATACTATATTAGATCTTTTACCTGTTCACAATCTATATTTGTGCACATTTCAACACCATAATAAAATAAAGCTCTCTACTTACCATCCCCATATTTCTTCAAAATCTTCTTCCCTAAATATTTAACATCTTGGCCACATAAACTTGACCAAAATGCTATCTCAAATTTAGTACATATGCATTTTAAAAATTGAGATAACTTTTGTCTTGGAACATAATGACATCCTTTGGTCTGGAAAGATCTAGATATTTTAGAAGTCACTTGAAAAATTATCACACCTTCCAAATCTAGTATCAATAGAGGTTTTCTACTTAGATTTGCACAAATAAATTATTGAATCATATACTCTAAAAACTACCAATTACAACATTAAAAAAAATTTAAAGTAACTAATTTTCTTGATACTATAACTGAACATTATCGTATTTGCCCTTGAATTGTTTACTCTCCATCTATATTTTCATCGGGAACTACAAATAAATGTTTCATATAATTAATGATTTAAATTCACTAACTGCAACAAAAAATATTATATGAAATTTAAAAGTGAGTAGTTAATTACATGTTTCACTTGTAATGCTATTTGAACCTTGCTTAACTTCTTGATTCTTTATATTTTCTAGATATTTTACAACATTAGGTATGATTGGATCTTCTACCTCAGGAACATTTTCCAAATTTTTTTTATTAGATATGCATTTATGTTTCTTAAAAACTATTGTTTCTGTTGCATCCAAGTCAATACCATGTGAAACATCACAAACAATCAATGCAAATGGTTCTTTATATGTTTCAGAGACACTCAATTCTTGGATTTCCACACCTACAAACAAATATTCACTAATATTAGACCAATTATTAAAAAAATAATGAAAATGGTAGTTAAAAAACATCTTAAAAAGAGATCACAAATTATTACATCATTAAGTATGTGATGTGACCAATTAGATATCAAAAAACATTCATAAACTAAAAAATAATTTGCAACAAAAAATATTCAATTTAAAATATAAATATGTGAAATCTGAATTTTTGCAAGTAGTTCACATATCTGTAAAATTTAAAACATACTCTAAAATTGAAATAATAAAAATAAAAATAACGAGGTCTCAAATTCTCCCTCAATGTGATAAAATCATAAATGAGAAATGATGGCTTCCTATTATCTGTTAAAGAGTAAAATAGGTGAAGATGAGTAATTATCTAACTTTTAAAATATTTTGAAGTGAAATTAACAATGAAGAGGGAGAATGATAGGCCTAACAATCTCTCTCAAAGTGGAAAAATAATTAAAGGAATAATGAGAGGCCTCCCATTATACGTCAACATGAAAATATAATGGAGAAAATGAATGACCTCACATTATCCCCTAGAGTGAACTAGAATAATCAGAAGGGAGAATTGTAGGCCACATGAAACAATGTATTATAGGAATAATGAGAGGTGTCACATATTTCATGAATTCCTTAATGTGAAAAAATATTATCTTATACAAAATAAACTTAATTTTAAGAGAATACATTTTGATAGTATAATTATTTAATTTTTTCTCTTTCTAAAATAAAAAATTCTAATCATAGAAAGGTACAAAACTCACCATGTGCACATGAATCCTCAATGGTTGAGAGTTCCTTGTAAAATGTCTTCATAAATAACTCATGGTCAACATTTTCAACTTTTGAATTGATACAAGAGAATGATCACCTATTTTTTACAAATGTTGGAAGTAATGTGCATTCTATATAAATGGAGATAATTTTGTTCTCCTCTTGTGTGTGACTTTTTATCAAATTGTTCCAAAAATGTTCCATTCACTCAAATCGTAATAGATTGCTTGACCCAATAAGATTAAGATAATTACAAGAAGGAATTTTCACTTCATCTTCATTATTCTCCCAATCTAAATCAACCTTGATTTTTTTCTTCCTCTTCATCATGGTTATGGATGTCATAAACAACACATATTACTGAAAACCCATCAAAACCATGGGAAGTATACAATCTATAGCACCCATAATCAAGCTCTGAAACATTATCCTTAACATCTCTGTAGTATATTGTCATAACTTCTGCCACAAATGGTACTTTTAAAATTCTAGGAACCAGAAACACACAAACACATCTACTTGCATTTGTTCTCAAAATGTGAACATGTCAATAAGGTCATTTATTGTTACATCAGTAACAATATTACATATACCCATAACAAGAAGATCACATGAAAGCATAGATAAACTATAAATATTCTCTAATGTAGTTCTGAGTCCAAATGGAAAACTAAAAAAATAAGTAAAATGATTTATATTTAAAAGATCTTCTGCCAAGCTAGAAACATTGTTGTAATCAAAATCATGATCAATAAGATGAATAATTCACTAAATAAATAATATTTGTGTTAACAATTGTAGGTATTTTTGGTTCCTTAGCCTCATCTAGTTTTCCTTTTAAATAGGCAAGGAATTTTAGCAACTTTCTTTTCCTTTCTAAATTTTTTATTTTCCCTTTTGAGAAGGTTTTCTGACCAGTAGCAGAGTGTTTTTCTTCACCAATTATGTGACATAATTGAGCTAAATGGGTTCTATGAATTCCACATATTTATTTAAATCCACAATTAAATTTGCATCACATTAAAGTCTTGTACAATTGTCACCATCTAGAGTCATGCAAAACATATTCAAATATATTTTCTTTTGTATTTCTTTCTTCCTTAATTATTTTTCCAATAATTGGCAATGGTCTCAAATCTTTGACCTAACTTTTGAAAGTAATGTCCTCAACCAAACACGTCCTTCATATATCTCATCAAGCAAGATTGGTTCCAATTCATTTTCATCAATTTTCCCACATATGCACTTAAAAAAATTAGCATTCAACTGAATTTTTTTATTGAATTTTTTGTGAATTCATCTTGGTTGTCTTTATTTGAATAGGTGAAATAATGTTAATCCACCCAATCTATGATATCAGTTAATTTTTCATTTTCCCACTTTTCCCAAATAGAATCATGAAAAGTACACAAATGTCAACTTATTTGTTGTGAAAATTTCTTCTTTTTCTAAAATTTCAAATATATCTAAGCACCTTTTAATGAACCCCTGCATTTAAATTTATTACAAGCATGACTGTTAATTTCTATTTAACTATAAATATTAAATAAATATAAATTTGAAATAAATTTATAATACACACCTTCCACTCTGTTGAATGATCAATTTCCCATTCGTAGAATGTTTGGGTCTTCCATAACTTATCCATAGCTCTCTTTCTTTTGATATCATATCAATAAATTGTGTCTTAACCCACAATCTGTTTGCCTAATTTTTTTTTTGCTTGCAAATAACTGATATTGTACTGAATGGAACATTGTGGGCCATGATTCTAGCATTTCTCATTCTATAAATGATTGTGCACATCAACATATTTGGGATTGCAAAGTATTTTATTTTGGGCACTAATGGTGTGTTTTGCCCATCTAATATATAAAAATTGATGTTCTAATCCATGAGATCATCCTCTCTTGTAATTTCAGCAAGTTGTTTTGTTATCTTAATGAATGGAATAATTATTACATCTTGAGGAGTATGTTATCATATATTTTATCATTAAGGAAACTATTTGTGAAACTTGCATCTTCATCTAACTTCCTGAATTGGTTATCTTTAAGTGGACTTTCAAACCTCCGAACATCAATAGAAATACACTTTTTCATCAAACAATAGTTTTTTTTGCCTCTTCACCAAGTTCTAAACCTGACTTTTAAAAAGAGGGTCTTTAATTTATTTTCGAAATTGTTCTATTTGGATCTTTTATCGTCTCCTTGAAATATGAAAGAGATATATCTACCTATAATGAAGGAAAACATGAATTCCTATGATATGTCATTTTTCTAACAAGTGCAAGATTAGTTCCAAGGTGTGAATAATTACTATTAAGAAGATGAAGAATTGAAGAATTTTTAGGTTTTCCATATAACCTTTTAAGATATTGCATCAAATCTCTATATATTTCGTATGATGTAGCCACACCTTATTTATTATTTCTATCAGTTGGGAATGGTAAAATCCAACCAAAACCAACACAATAATATTTAGCATTTTATATTGACTTCTCCATTAAATATTTACGATAATTGGCCATATAGAGATCCATTTCCAAAAGATAGCATTTTCTTGTGATGTTAAAAATTCTCTCAACTTGAACCTTGATCACATCTTTATTTATTGGTTTTGTAACTATAACCATAATAATTTCTATTACGTCATTAACGATCATTTGAAACATCAATAATTTATCATGAAATTTATCTGGCTTATGTACTTCAACAAACCATTCTTCATCCAAAATACCTCTTTGAAACTCTCTATCAAATTTTTCTAGTGGTATTTATAGAAATGAAACTTGACCAAGTGTTACTATATTGTTCCTAAAAATTAGAAATTTGAATGAATCTATCTCAATATCAATAATAATTAAAATAAACTACAAGTTTTTCCGTAACGTTCATATAAATGAGACATTTGAGCAAAGTTATCTCAATATCAACAATAATGAAAGTAAACTATAAAAAGTTCTTGATTAGATATAATTTTTTTTCACTAAAAAATAGTAGAGATAATTGTTTTGGATTATCATCAGTATTAAACATTAATAAAATATAAATAGGCCTACCACTTTCCCTAAAATTATAAAAAGAAAAAAATTCATGGTATGTGAGCCCTACCATTCTTTTCCACTAATATATTTCATGGAATGGGAGGTGTCCAATTCTCCTTAGAGAATATTTTTCAACATCAAAGTAAGAAACATAATCAAGAGTTAGAATAGGTCTCACATTCTCAAAAATATTAAACAATAATTATGAAGTAGAAAAATATATCTTCCTTTTTCCTTAGAGTGGAAAAAATATTTTATCTTCCTCAAAAATTAAAATTACAATCAAGATGGTAATTGGGAGGCCTCCTAATCTCCCTAAATTATACATAAAATTTTCATGCTATATGAGGCCTACATTTTTCTTCCAGTAATCCCCTTCATTAGAGGAGATACCTACAATTTTTAACCAACGATATTTTTCATCCTTAGAATAAAAAAATAATAAAGGTAGACTGGGATGTCTCCCACTGCCCTTCATATTGAAAAATAATCAAGAGGTAGAAATGGAGCTCTCCCTTTCTCCCTTAAGTGAATTTTTTTCCCTCAAATTAAAATTAAAATCAAAATAAATGGGAATCCTCCTAATCTCTCTAAAATTATAAATCAATATTTCATAGAATGAGAGGCCTACCATTCTCTTCCAATGATAGTTTTCAATCTTATATTGAAAAAAATCAACATGGAAAATAAGATGTCTCCCAGTCTCCTTCATATTGAAAACTAATTAAGAGGAAGAACGGAATACTCCCTTTTCCTCCCTCAA